>VZTQ01003457.1:299214-343603 GCA_013400755.1 Pelecanoides urinatrix | reverse complement strand
GCTTGCTCCCTTGTGGAGCTCCCACAGGGCAGTCAGAATCTGGCCCTGCACAGCTGTGGCCGTGGCGTGGCATAACACTGTTCTTTGTTGTCCTGGTTCCATCTGGGATAGAGTTAATTTTCTTCCTCGTAGCTGGCCTAGTGCTGTGTTTTGGGATTAGTATGAGAAGAAAGTTGTTAACGCACTGATGTTTTAGTTGTTGCTAAATAGTGTTTGGCCTGGTCAAGGACTTTTCAGCTTCCCATGCTCTGCCAGGGGCACAAGAAGCTAGGGGGGAGCACAGCCAGGACAGCTGACCCCAACTGGCCAATGGGGTATTCCATACCATGTGACGTCATGCTCAGTATATAAACTAGGAGATGTGGTCCGGGAAGTAGCGATCGCTGCCTGGGGACTGGCTGGGCATCGGTCAGCGAGTGGTGAGCAATTGCACTGTGCATCACTCATTTTGTGTATTCTACCATTGTTATTATTATTGTTGTTATTTTCCCTTCCTTTTCTGTTCTATTAAGCTGCCTTTATCTCAATCCATGAATTTTACTTTTTTTTTTTCCGATTCTCTCCCCCATCCCACTGTGTGTGGGGGAGTGAGCGAGCGGCTGTGTGGTGTTTGGCTGCCTGCCGGGTTAAACCACAACATTTGTCTGCTCCGTGGCAGAGGATGGCAAACCCCTCAACCCCCACCTGGGGCCGGTGGAGGAGCGTCTCGCCCTGTACGCGCTGCGGAAGCAAGGGCTGGTGCCAGAGCATGTGGAGACGAGACCTCTTTACAGCCCTCTCCAGCCAGAAATCGAGCAGGTGGGTGGTGTGACGTGTCCAAGGGCAAGACCAAGAGCATCACCTCTTTCCATCCAGTGCTAACCAGTGGCTGGCTCGCTGTGGAGCCCCAGGAGATGGGCTGTTCCCAGGGAGGGGAGTCAGCTTTCGGGGCAGAGCAGAGCACTGGCTACCAAACGCAGGCTGGAGCTCAGCTCTGTGGCTGCGTTGCTCAGGGTGCTTGGGGAGATCGATTCCAGCCTCCTGTGTTCATTTGCTTCAGCATTTGCTCACAATTTTTTTTTTTGGGGGGAGGAAGAGTAATTTCTGATCTGAAAGTCTTAATGCAGAATTATTCTATAATGGTAATGGCACCGCAGGCTCCTTTGGCAATGCAGCAGCATGATTTCTGCAGCATGAACCCGCTCTTGGAGGTGTAAAGTGTTGCAGACTAGATGTTTTTGAGCCAAATGAAAACTAAACGGGTTTCCATCCAAAACCAATCAGAATCCAGGTATCTGTGTTTAGCCTAACCCCTTTTCTTTGATTAACACGTATGTGTAGTTTATACATTTGGATCAAAAAATGCTGCTTCCTGAAGAACAAAATGATTAATTATCATCTGTCATACATGTTCCAGTTGCATTGCAAAGGCAGTTTGGAGAGACTGGCTCTGCAGCTGGTGTAAACGTGCATAGCCACTCATCGGCACCGTTTCAGCCATTTCTCTTCTGAGGTTCATTTTTAACCAGACCACCTCTCCCGTGGTGGGAGAGGAGAGCTGCTGGCAGAAGTAAATGCACTGGCAACTACTCTAACACCTTTTCATGTTAATTCACCCAATGAAAATGATGGTTAGAGGCAGGAGATGGCTGCTCTCTGGTGACCAGTGGGTCTGTGCTGTTCTTATAGGTACGGGTGTCATGGTCTTGTTGGACCAGCCGTGGAGCAAGGGTGCTTCCTCCGTGACATGGGATTGCATATGGGCAGAGCAATCAGGGTCTGCCCTGCACTGGTGCTTCTACCAAGAGCATCCGTAGGGGTGATGCTGGTCCAGGGAATTAACCTGTGCGACTCAGTACATGTTGCATTCAGGGCAGTTCCCAAAAGCGTGGCTCTGACCCGCTGCAAAGCCACAGAACAGGCCGGCTCTATCGGGCTGTTTGTAGTGAGCTGAAAGCCAGGTTGGGCTTTTAAAGTTTTCTGCTGAAATGGAAGATTTTCTTGCCAAAAAGCAAGCAAACCACAAACTCCTCTGTGATGGGCTGATTGTCAAAGGATGCCTTTTTTTTTTTTCTTTCAACCCTTGAGACTGCACAATAAAATATTTTATTGGCACCCATTGGTGTTTTACAGTAAAAGAGACCACCTAAAAACATCCCCCCTGAGATTTCAGCTGCATTTCTGCTGCTCTCTCCCTGGAAGGATTTTGTGAAAGTGGAATTAAATTTCCCTCTCCTCATCCCATCCTCCACTCCAGTGGTCAGAAACTCATAAACCAGCTGTCCAGCTGGTGACAACTGGTGACACCATGGAAAACAAGTGAGCTGCTTGCTTCTCCAACACCTCCCATGGACCTAGTCTTTAGTCTGTCCCTATGTAAAGAAAGTCAGCCATGGAGAGTAAAGCCAGAGCGCACCTTCAGCTTATCCAGACAACCACTTGTATATCGCAAGCCATTAACATACACCCAGCTATCACTAAAATAATTTTAATATACTACTTAATGACACTTTCCCATTAAGGAAAATTTAGTTTTCAATTAAGGAACACGGAAGAACTTGATATTTTCTCTCTTCTCTTACTGAGGAGGTGAAGGTAACCCAGTTAGGAGGCTCACCAGGCTTCATGTGTCTTTCTTTCCATACAGGGAAAGCTACAGATGTGGGTGGACCTGTTTCCGAAATCTCTGGGTCAGCCTGGCCCCCCTTTCAACATCACACCACGCAAAGCCAAGAGGTAATTTGTTTCTCGTTTCTTAGTGCGGTGCTGGTTTCGGCACCTTCTGTTTGTGAGGGGAGAGGAGAGGGCTTGGAGACGTCAGATGGGGAGGGATTCACCTGCCTAGCTGAGAAACATCTATGTGGGCTCATCTTCCAAGAAAGAGAATTCACTCCTTAGCTCCTTCAGCTGAACAGCTGAGTAGCACAACCAGACTGTCTAGGTGGGCTCTGGACCAAGATTTCCACCCTCTCATGTTGCTTTTGTTCCGGGGGTTGTCCAGGTTCTTCTTGCGCTGCATCATCTGGAACACCAAGGACGTCATCCTCGATGACCTCAGCATCACCGGGGAGAAGATGAGCGACATCTACGTCAAAGGGTAAGCCACCCCGCTTCTGCGTCCTCTGGGTACCGTAGCCCGAAGGCACGAGAGCAGCAGTGAAGGAGTTAACACGGCCCTTGCATCAACATTGATGTGGCAGACGTGAACCCCCACTGGGATGAAGGGGCCATTCCCACCTCTCCAGCTTTGGATCCAGCTTCTTGGCAGACACGTCTCTGCTGGGCTCATAACCGCTTCATGACAACAAGTTTTTCTTTATATCTCTTGGATATTTAGATGACAATATTTACATTTAGAGAGATAAGATGTGGGGAAGCAGCCTAGCCATCGGGGCACGTAGTCTGCATTTCCACTGCCGGCTCCTTCCCAGCTCCTCTCCCGGGACAGCCATGGGCTCGTTCCATATACATAGGTTGGCTTGTTTGCATAGCTGCTTTTTTTGGAATTCCCTTTTTTCCTTGAAACACACAGAAATGTGGCAACCAGCAGTAACTCCTCTGGCACATTCCCTTCTCTGCCTGACTCCATTTATGTTTTATCTTGTGTAAAATGGTGCAATCCCAGCCAAGGGACTTACTTATTTTGTGCGTTCTTTGGATTTATGGACAGGAAGAGGTAGGATTTTGAAACAGACTGTAAATCCCTTTTTTACAATCCCAATTTTCCTCCTGTAAATCCAGAATGTGGGCTGCTTACCTGGTATTCACATCAAGTGCATTGTTATCAGCTCCAGCTAAGCTGCTCTGTGCACTTCGGGGCTCTGAAATGGTAGTGCTTGCAGGGTGTTACGGGAAAGCGAGAGCATCCAGCGCTTGCTGATATCCCTCGCCTGGCTTTCAGCATCCCCAATGACCAAGCAAATCTCACAGTGCTGTAAAGGAGTTAAAAATCTTGCTCAACTTCCCCGTCTTCCCTCCCAAATGGCTGCATCGCTAGCATCTCTGGATAAATCCTGAATAATCCTATTGGGAGGGGAGGCAACGGTCCTTCGTGGGCTTAAGCATCTGCCCTACAGACGGGATCCTGTGGGAAAAGTGACCTTCACCACCACGGCGTGGTGCTGCTTTGGTGGGGACCATTCCTTCCATCCACCGCTGCCTCCTGAGCAGGGGCTGGAGCCTACTTTAGGGTGAACTCAATGGATAAGGAGCTTTTACCTGTGGCTTTCCTTCAGCAGATCTGGCAGTGCTTCTCTGAGGAGGCTATTGCCAGTTTATTCTCCATTTTACCCATTAGGCAAGGCCAGGGCTGGAATCTCAGTCCCTGGACGTTATCTTCTACATAATATATAAATCATTGTCGAGTCAGTCAGGCGGGTAAATGGAATAGGAGCTTTTCTATTATGCCTGAGGCAGTTGCCGTTTATTTTATTTAATTTAATCAGTTATTTATTGATAGTCCTACAATAGCACAGAGGTCTCAATGGAGTTTAGGTTGTGCAAGACTAAGTGCAGAGAGACCTTCCCTTCCTAAAGACTTGTACTGTAGGCAGACAAGTCATATTGAAAATCATATTCATTAGGAACTGAAGATGGTTTTTTTGAGTTAACAGACCTCTCTGTCACTGTCACAGATGGAGGATATTTTTGTATTGTTTTCATAGTGACATTTCCAATAAAAAGATGGACCAACACTGAACCCACATGGGAGGTGGCAGGTTTTCACTCATCATCTTGCAAGTTTTTCAAGATATTTCAAGGTAAAACCAGTACTGCTTTGAGCCAATTAGAAGTTTCCAGAATCCCCTTCCAATCAACCACCACTACTAAGATTTATGTGCTATTATGTGGCATCTTTAAAACTCATCTGCATCCCCTTTTGGGTTCCTAAACAAGAGGATGGCCTGGGTCCTCCAAAATCTTGCACTCATGCTGAGCAAAGAGGGAAGTGTGCGAGTTTTGAGAACAAAGTCACCTCTGAGATTTAAGAACCTGACTTTGCCTTTGGATATTGCAGATACCTTAAGTCACAAGGATTTAAAAAATACTGGATGAATTAATGGGCCAAAAATTTACCCAGTCCTGTTAGGTACAAAAATATGTCCTGGTTTCAGCTGGGATAGAGTTAAATTTCTTCTTAGTGTTGTGTTTTGGATTCAGTTTGAGAAGAACGTTGATAACACACTGATGTTTTCAGTTGTTGCTAAGTACCCTGTTAGTCAAGGACATTCAGCTTAAAAAAACCAAACCAAGCATTGGGAGGGAGCACATCCAGGACAGTCAGCCCAGCTGGCCAACGGGGTATTCCATACCATGTGACGTCATGCTCAGTATATGAAGGGTAGGCGTGTTCCAGGAAGTAGCGATTGCTACTTGGTTATTGGTCAGCGCGGGTGGTGCGCAATTGCATTGTGCATCAATCACTTTGTATATTCTATCATTATCACTATTATTATTATTTTATTCAGATCTCTGACATGCAAATTAGAGTCTGGAGAGGTGTGTTGGGAAGGTATCAGGATGCGTTTGCCCCAGTCCCGTACTCTTACCTGGGCGTCTGCTGTTGGTCCTGGTCAGAGGCAGGATACCGGGCAAGATGGGCCTTTGGTTGGTCACCATGGCCATTCCTACGTTATGTTTTTAATTCTGGGACACTGTGACTTGAATGCTTTTGATTTCTGGCACCTCCTTTTTGCAGTGGGGAGTGTACGGCAAATTCTGCAAGAAAAAAAACACGTGCCAAAGAGGCACCCAAATCAAACCATTTATTTGTCCTTTTGTTTGCCTGCAAGGAGAGGGCGCTCACACTGCATCCTCCGAGGGTCCCTGCCAAGCTTTGAAGGATGTGGATAAACACACAGGCTTCCCATTTGCATCCCATCAGATCAAATCAAATAATCCAGCCACAATTTAAGTATTAGTGTAACCTCATCACACAATTCCCACTGCCACCAAGCCCTCGTTGTCCGTGTAACACATGTGCATGTGATGTGTACCGTAGGATGAACTTGAGTAGACCTCCCTTCCCTGTCTCCCACAACGCATTTGGGGTGGGTTGTGTGCTCCTCTCAAGCACTGGAGAAGAGGAAATAATTTGTATAGCTGGGCAAAAACCCCTTATTTTCAATTTAAGTGGAAAACAATCAAACGAGATAATTGTTTTCATTAGAGATTCTCTGTGAATCTTCTGGCTTTCCTCCAGAAGGGCTCTAAATACACAAATGGATGTGTTTTATTGTTTTGTTTTGTTTCGTTGATTGCTGAAGATTGAAAAATCTTGGACAGGGAAAGAGGGCAGAATGAAAACCCGACAGTTGCAAAACTCACAGCTGGAAAAAAGTCGTTATGGAAAGTTTTCAGTTTGCCCCTGGACTGGTTGCAGAGAGCCCACAGCAAGTTCTTTTAGAGCAGGAGGGGACCTGTGCTGCGAGGACCTGTCTCTAAGGGCAGCGGCTGGGGACCAGCCTGGCCACATCAGGGTCTGGCCACTCTGGGATTCTCCTGGGGAAGAACTTCTGGGCCGTTTAGGACTTTCAAATAATAATCTTCGAGAAATCGACAGAGAATAGAAGGGAAAAAATGGCCCTTTGGTCCTTTAGCAGGGTTGCCTCATGAACAGGACTGGCTCTAGGGGCTAGCTACAAGGTCAGTTTGTTGGGGTGGCTGCAAAGGGGAAGGGAGCTCTCACCAAGGCAGGTTAGAAGCCCATGTATGCTTATGGATGGGTGACAACTTCGAGCCAGAGCTTAAGGCGTTGTTGAGTCTTTAAATCATCCATAAAACTTGGGGGAGGGAGGAGAAGAGGTTGCAGAGCTTCTCAGCTGCTGCCACCAGCACTGGTACATCTTCCACCACTGCAGGGACCATTGCATTCCCTCTCAAATCTCCTAGGGGCTCCAGGTTACCCCTACAAATAGCAGCCCAAGGCATGCACAGGGGTGAGAGGCATTTTATTACCTGCTCACGGCCTCTGTGACGTTGAGTGAACTCCAAAATTCTTGGTGTGTTTCTAGTTTTTCATGCAATGTGTTTGCATTTTGCAGCTGGCTCGTTGGCCACGAGGAGAACAAACAAAAGACAGATGTGCACTACAGGTCTATGGGAGGAGAGGGCAACTTCAACTGGAGATTCATCTTCCCCTTTGACTATCTCCCTGCTGAGCAAATGTGTTATATCGCAAAAAAGGTAAGTGTCCCTGGACAAACGTTTCTACCTTCTCATAGCAACTCTGGGGTGAAATGTGCTGCACGATCTAAGACCTGCACAGCGGCAGCACAAATGGAGCTATGCAAGGCTCAGCCTTACCTTTGTGTTATTTGAAACACAAAGTTGTGGGCAAGTGGGGAAGTTGGTTTAAAAAAATCCACATTTTGAATACAACCTTTGTGGAGTCAGAATTAGAGGTGGCCTTATATAAAGAGTCTGGAGAGATTGACCCCGCAGGAAAGACTCCTCCGGACTGGAGGCAGCTCAATATTGGTGCAGTGGTGTCAAAGTACTCTCCAGATTGCAGGGGACTTCCAAGGTGCCTGCTCAACAACAGGGTCACTCCAAAGATGGAGATGACATTTCCATGGGGACGGTTGGGTCTCCAGCATAGCATCACGGGCATCGTGCTGTACAATAACTTCACAGAAGGGCTAAAGAGGGGTGAAAGGAAGGAGCTGCCTCCGAGTGCCTGAAGGGGTAAGGGACACGTAGGGGAACATGGGTTGGGATGTACCATTGATGCGGAGATGGGAAGAGCTGCTTTGGTTTGGGATTGAGAGTGAAGATGTCTCTGGTCTAATAAAAGAGCTGTGTACTCGGTTGGGGAGTTAAAAGTGGATGGGATTTTGGCCCCTCATTCCTACGTCTGTAGCTGGCTATTGCTTTTGGTGTTCCTTGGATAAGTTTGTGCAATGCGATGATCAGATGTGGACTGGGAGTTGCACAGAGGGAAGGAAACAGGGGTGGAGTTGGGATGCATATGTAGAAAAACTGGACTGGCTCTCAAGGAACGCTTTAGGGGAGGGAGATCTATTCACTTAAATTTCCTGCTCATCACCTGGAGATTAAGAGGAGCATCACTGCGTCTGTGTGTCTGTGTGGGCAGCGGGGACAACCTCTCCTTTCGAGGCTTGGTCCTCTTTTGTGACACCTCCCTGAAAGCTCAGACCCCTTCAGCCACCCAACCCCGAGCCTTCATCCCTGCTCCCTGCCTTGCTGCTGTGAACTCAGCCTTGGTGTTCCTTTGAATACAAAGACACCTCGTTGCACTGGGACCATTTGCATCCACAAAGCTCACCCGACACCCCCATCCCAGCTTCTTTTGTGGGACCAGCAAGGTCCCAGCACAGCCTGGGTTGGAACTGGTGCTTCGGCGGGGAAGATGCTGAGTGAATTCCCCATCCCTCGAGCCAGACGATCCCCGCGAGGAGGCCTAGCTTCAAAATGAATCGCTGCATAGTTAAACTGATTGACAGAATCATAGCTGTACCCATTTCACGCTTCATGTTAAACAAATCAAAAGTACAGTGTGTACTACATTCAATTATCCCCCTTTGAAAAAGCAAAGACCCCCCTATAAACCGTTTAAGAAAATACATCCCACTGTGCTGATATTGATTCTCCTCCGACCACATGTCTGCCAACACTGTATCAGAAAATAAACAGCTTGTAAAACCTCTCTGTAAAGGAAAAAATAATGAATGAAAAGCCATGCTTTGTATTTGTGGGACACATTCCGCTCTGGCAATTTTTGATCTCGCCATGTGCTGTTTGAACTCCAGGTTCATTACTGCTGCTGTAAAAGCCCATGCACCGAACTTTAAACGCAGGCGATGGAAAGTGGAATTTAAATCAAAACGGTCAGATGGCAAATTCTGAGCTGCTAAAAGCCACCTGCGCCCAGCCTTGCTGGTGTTGGCCCTCGGAGAGAGCACTGCGGGGAGGAAAGCAGCTTTCAATTTGCTCTCCTTTGTTTGCTCCACTCACCTCCTCGCAGACTGGAGCTCCCTTTAGCATTGCAGGACGGACCGCAGGAATGGGTCACCCCAACCCAAACTGCAAATATTCTCCCAAAAGAGCAAGGATGCTCCTGGGTCTCCGTGATGTTTAGTTAGACGTGTAGATGAGGCGCTTGGGGACATGGTTTAGTGGGCATGGGGGGGTTGGGTTGATGTTGGACTCGATGATCTTAGAGGTCTTTGCCAACCTTAGTGATTCTATGATTCTATGATTCTGGTGTGCACGTCTGGGGAGAGCTGGGAGCCTGCAAACCCGAGGAAAAAAACCCAGGTGCCACGTGGTGGAAACGGACCCTGAAGCCTTGGGATGGCCAGCAGTAGCCAAGATTGTTTAATTCTTGCCACAGCACTGGAGGTTTTGGGAATCTTATCTCCAAAGCTTCAAAGCACTGGGATTACTTGGGGTTTTGAGGCTTCAATCTTCTCAAGGGGAAGCAGGGGCCTGTACAACCTGTGAGCATCAATTCAACTTAGAGATTGGAAGTGTAGGCTCTTGTTCCTGCTTTTCTAAACATTTTAACCATTTCAGAATGTTTTTCCATCCATATCTTCTCTTGCTGCCGTAATGTTATAAAGATTTTGCTTCTCCTTCTGAGAAAGGAATTTACCCCATTCTGAATTTCAAAAAAATCCCCACGAATGAGGCAGTCCATCTTTGGGACAGCTCTTCTGAAAATGTGCAGATGCATGTTTCTTTAACATCCTCTCTCATCATTTATTCAGAATTTCCTTCTTCTGTTCTCGCTTCTTTTTGTGCCACCTTTTTCTAGCAGCTGTGGACAAGTCAAGCCGTGTCGTTTGCGTGGCCACAGCACGCTTGCAGCTTGCCGAGTCCTGCAAGAAGACAGTTTCTTAGATTGCAAATCATGCGGCGGATTTGGTGAAAGGGTCACAGATTGCGTGTTGGAGCGCTGTTCTTTCACAGGGGAGCTCGGGTAGAAAGGTAGATTCGGTGACCTTGACATGTTTGCATGAAATTGCATTTTGATTTAAGTAGAGGGGAGGAAAGGCAGTTCCAGGTCCCAAATGAGTACAATGCTCTGCTGCCAACCAGCAGAGAGAAGAGCAGATGCCTGCAGGGTTTAAACTTTAGATCCCCAGGTCTAAGCCTGGCAGATCTTGTCTCTTGCAGGCATTGTTATCAGATGGTCATGGTACAACCAGAGTCTGTCGAGAGCAATGCCGAGATAGGCTGGAAGTGGATCACGTTTCACTGGGCACTCAGTCAGAGAGGCGCTCAGCTCCCACGTCTCGCAGGCGCTGTGGAGGTGGAAAATGCATGAAATTGATTTTGAAATGTTCAGCTTCAAGTGCCAATTACAGCGGTAGCTGAATATAGCTGCCAAATCTGAATTCTAGATGTCCTCTAGGGCAGAAAAAGCTTGACACTGAATGTCTGAGCAAATGTCATCTGCATAAATGAACACTCAGGGTAGAATTTCAAGAGCATCTCAATATACAAGTTAAAAACTATTGGTGCTTGAGTGGACCTGGAAATAAACCACCAGGCTGGAGCTTCCAAGACCTGGCTGGGTTGTTCATATACCATCTGAAAAGTGTTGCATAAAAGAAATTCCAGGAGATGAACATAATGAGTATGGGAGCATTGCTGGCAATTTCAAATCCATGTCGTGCCATGTCATTGGCAGAAACCAGACCAAGGAACATAGCTGTTGTCTTCTTACTTGTTCTGCTACTAGACTTCGGTGTTAGGTGTCAGCAAGAAAATGAAGTATTGATGCCAGCACACAAAATACTCTGTTTTGCAAAGACAAAGAGAACCATTAGAAGAGGACCCATCCCACTACTGTAGAAGAAACTCGAGCAACTGCCTGGTTTATTCAGTGGGAAGGTTGGGGCAGTTGTGGCGAGGCTCTTTTTCAAGGGGCTCTTACATTCATTTCACCCGCTTTGTGCTCTCAACTAAAGGGGCCCATCCAAGTTTTAAGCAGATTAGTTGCAACCTACCTGGGCACAAAAACACACCGACTTTGAGTTGGAGGTCTTTGGACATCTGGCATCTGGCAGTGGTGGGTGCATGCTGCTTGCATGGCTAGAAGTAGGTCGTCTATAGGATAATCCCAGGAATAACCCTGTGGCTGTGAGATATCGGTGAAGCTTGCACATATCTCTTTGAATAATTGAGAGCCTGTTTCTGCAAGGTGCAGCTGAAGTCTCCAAGTTTGCTGGCTCTGGCAGTGAATATAACAACAAACCTGACATTTGGAAGGTTTTTTTCTATAGCTGATCAGCTGGTGGCATCCCAGAAATCGTACTAGAGATAGGTCTTCAGGAGCGATACGAGAAAGAAGGAGGTTTGGGGTCTTAAACCCACCTAGAGAGAAAAGTGCAAAGGCATTTGAGGGAAAAAGCAGGAAAGCAGGGGCTGTAACTCACAGCTTGTTTTGTTCTATTGCTGAGTGGAACAGAGAATAAATTCCTCCCTCCCTGGCATTGAGGTTTTCCCAGCTCCATCTGGTTTCATCGATTCTGGTTACTTTGTCTGCAAATTCATGATAGTCTCCTGACATCTTCCTGGTACTGACAGCTCCGACCTGCAACGGGCCAGACCCTCACCTGGGGCAGATCAGCCGGTGTGTTCCTCCGTGCCCAGCAGATTCGCACCAGCTGGGAACGAGGAGCTGGTGCCAGCGGTGGGGCATGTGGGGACGTCCCCATTGCAATGGATTTTACATGGGGGAGGCTCACGCCGTGCAGTGACAGCTCGTAGCACGATGCTCTAAATCAGCTGAGAGCTTGTGGGCAGCCTGGTCTTGGTGTATTTGTCAGAGAGGGCAAGTTTACCCTGGAGGTAAGTGTGTGGCCTCTCCATTGTTTAATTTTTATTAAAAAAATAACCAGGCATTTGAGGTTTCTGCAAGTGGTTCCCTGTGTCATCCCCTTGTTCTGTTAGCATTGTTGCCAAATCTCCAGGGTGTATGAAGAAATCTCTGTCCTCTGGTTGGTTTTAGTTTGAAATTTTGAGTATCGAGCACTGATTTTTGTAAAAATGGCTAGTATTTTATTAGATTGAAATTTTCATTCCTCTTTGGTGTTGAAAAGCTAAAAAAAAAAGGCTATTGCCTTTTAATTTTTGACTTTATCCTCTCCTGTTTCTTGTCCTTTATCGTGTCCTTCCATGTTTTTCTTGGTGACATCAGAAAGCAAAGCAAAACACAGAATGTTCCTTTTCCTTCCACATTTAGCCAAAATGCAACATTTTGAATGGGCTCCAAGTACATTTTTTTTTCAGAGGAGGGCAGAGTTAGACAAGGCAGTCATATATTACGTGTTTTAATGCGACTGCAACAAGCAGATAGAACAACCCAACAGTCTTCTGTAATAGGCCGGGGGCAGCAGTCATGACCTGGGATGCACCCGCAGCCTCTGTGATATTCAGGCAGGAGTTACTGTTGTGAAATTCGCTTCCCAATGGATGTAGGGAGAGGGATGAGCAAAGCACGGCTGTGTCAAGAACTGAAGGTCCAACAGTGCTGTTCACAAACTGGCCAGGACTGAGACCCCAAGGCTTGGAGCTCCCAAAAGGGCAGCAGGATGGCCCCATGTCCCTGGAAAAGCCTAATAAACTCTGCCAGAAGGAAAGCACGGGAGGCTGAGAAAACAGCATTGCAGCAAGTGATTCCAGGGACCGAAATGAGAGTATCTGCCCCAAGGCAAATATTATGACTGTTTCACATTTATGGTGTGGTGACGCCTGGAGTCTTTCTCCAGGTATTGGCAAGGCTGTGCCCGAATGTGCAGCAGACGCTGTACGCTTGGGATTTTGCTCAGCTGCCACCCTGACCAGGGGAAGGTGCAGAAAACCAAGTGCCATGAGACCTGCAATGCAACCGTCGGAGCTGGCAACAGCAGGGAGATCAAAGAGGCAAGTTAGACCCGTAAAAGTGCAATGGTGAGCGCTCTCAGCTGTCTGCTTATTACAGATAGATGAAATGTCCCAATGGGGTGAGGTTCAGAGAGGCAGTTTCTCAACACTTTGAAGGATGGCCCTGCGGGGCAGCCGCTTCTGGCTCCTGCAGGAGAAGAAGCTCTTCTTGGTTGACCTCCGAGGGGGTCTCTTGTGTGGCCAGGGCTCCCCAGTTGCTGCGGGATGAGGGACCTGATGATGTCCCACATGCACATGCTGAAACGGGACAGGCGTGCTTGGGTGCGAACATGCTGGGACCTCCCTGCCTCCCCGAAAAAGCGAGGTTGCTCCTTACTTTGTATTCCATAGCATATAAGCAACCCAGAAGAAATGCAGCCCTGTCAACACTTTCCTAGTGATATGAGCTTATTTTTTTTCCCCTGCCTTCCCTGCTGCATTATTCACGACCATAAAATATTCACCAGCCTCCCCTCTCCCCCCCACACTGCAAAACAAACCCCCAAACAATAATTCAAGCCCCCTTCCTTCCCATGTCTTGCAAAAGGCCTAGGAAATAAATTTCTTGCCTTGGGTTGTTTTTATAGTCAACTTTCGTAGCTAGATTTAATCATGGAGGCAAATTTCACACTGCCTTGAAATGGACCCATAAACTTAGCTCAGCATCAAATTCCTCCTTCCCCAGCCTGCCCTGACAGCTCTGCTCTGCCGTGTCCCCAGCTTCACGGGGCTCCGAGGAGGAAAGCTTCGCCACCGGCCAAACCACATTTACAGTGTTTTTCCACAAGAAAGGCCAAAGCTGTACAGATCGTGCTAGCGTTGTACGAGCTCCACGTTGCCACCCGGCAAGGGTCAAATCCTGCCTGAGTCATCCTTCATCAGGCAGGGAGTCCCTGGCAAGCCAGGGCATTGCTTTCAGGGGTAGAAGTGGTGCTGGGGAGGCAGGGGGATGCAGCGAGCACCCACTTGGCCAGGGTATGGCGTTTGTTCGCTTTGAGTGCGGGCAAGTCATTTAGGATGAGAGGAAACGGCCTCAAGTTGTGCCAAGGGAGGTTTAGGTTGGACATTAGGAGAAATTTCTTTCCTGACAGAGTGGTCAGGCCTTGGCACAGGCTGCCCAGGGCAGTCGTGGAGTCCCCATCCCTGGAGGGATTTAAAAGACGTGGAGATGAGGCGCCTGGGGACATGGTTTAGTGGGCATGGGGGGGTTGGGTTGACGGTTGGACTCGATGATCTTAGAGGTCTTTTCCAACCTTAATGATTCTATGATTTTACGAAGTCCATGCAATGGGAAGGAGGGAAGGTGGAAACCCAAAGTCCTGGACGTTTGCCTGCAATTGCATGGTCAGTCCCGATGGACACTTATCCAGTGGTGGTTTATTGCGTGGGAGATGACCATACAGCACCGCAGCACCCTCTGGCTCTGGCCTGGGTTGAAGGTGCTCTCCTCCTGTCCCGGGAGAGCTCAACCAGCCCCACAGGTGGGGAAGGAGCCCATCAAGAGGAGGGGGATTGCTGCAGCTCCTTTTCCTGGTTCCTGCTGTTTCCCCATCTGGGCACTCATGGGATTGGGTCTTCCACCTTTGCCAGAGAGCAGAGCTGCCAACACCACAGCTCCCTGTCAGAGGGGCTGCTCAGCTGCTGGGTTTTGCTCACGTTCAACTCCAGATGGATGGGATGGTGCAAAGAGAAGGCCCAACATGGGCTTGGAGTGGTGGTTCAACCCAGGCAGCAGTGTAGCGATGCTCTTGGAGCATGGACACGTCTGATGAATGCAGATGTGGTGAAATCAGCCGCTGAGCCAGGGACATTAGTTATCGCTGGAGAAGAAGGACACCTGTAGGACACGTTTCATCCTTTCCCAAGCTGAGCATAGATGCGGGTGCCTGAATTGCCCCAGCAAGGGGCAATTGGAAAGAGCCTGTGGTGTCTCACTGTGGTGCACACCATGAGAGATGAGTCTTCCTCCATCTCGCAGACCCCAGATGAATCTTCCCAACCCATGGTGAGGTCATCTGGCCGCTGCCTTCTTTAGGCATGGGTACATGGTTCCTGAGGGCTTTCTCCTCTGGATGACTAACAACCCTTCTGCAGTGCAGGACCCAACCGATATATGGGAAAGGGAAGAATCACCATGAGCTCTTTCCCTTTTTAGCAGTTTTAATTTAAAATGACTTATTATCTGGGAAAACATGCCCCCATCCCCTTGGATAAACAGACATTTTAATACATTGCAACGAGCAGAGGGGGAGAGATGGAAGTTTCCATTGACTTTATTTTATTTTTCTAGATTATAAAATATTTAAAATGCATAAATAAAATGCTCCATTGCAAAAATGCTGGCATGTTTTTCCAAAGCAAGGCGGGGAATGGAGCTAAATTGAAATATAACCGTCCAGGGTGATCTCTTAAAGTGAAACCAGTTTCAATGGGATTTAAGTGCCCACAGTCTCCATGCTTGAATATTTATGTTCTTATGGAGTGTGACACATTCTTCCCCCCCCCCCCTTTTTTTTAATATTGCACGATATAATGAATCAGAGTCTTGTAGCCACTGCAGTGAATTTATGGTGCTACGTATGTGTCATGAATAATGCTGAAGTTTCCTGGTTTTAATTAAATCTGTTCCGTTTATGATACTGCCAGGTTGCAAGAGTGCGGCAGGAGGCATTGCCCACAGGACACTCCTCTGAGCCTGTGCTGTCGGGAGACACCGGTCGTGACTCTGCCTCCTCTTTGCAAGCGTTGGCTGAAGCCAGAAATAACGAGACCTCCGCTCTGTGTGCGTCTCTGTCTCTCTCCTTCTGTCCCAACACTTCTTAGTCCTAACTCTCAGGCATCTTGCGGCATCCCAAAAGTGGTATTAGATCCCTGTTGGGAAATGTTACCGGCTGCAACCACATAAATAGCAAATTTTGTGGCATGGGCATATATCCACCATATATTATAATGATGTGACCACAAGCTCATTGTCACAGTAATGGGATTCAAACCTTCCTTGTTAGAGAAGTCTAATTTAAATGTTCCCCTTCACTGGCTTTTTGGGGAGTGTTGGTCTGACTGTACTGAAGGCAGACCCTCTGCCTTGCTTATCCACTGTGGTAACCGAGCCGCTGCAGTTGCAAACTTCTCACGGGTGAGTGTTTTGTAAATCATCTCCTCTCCAGAAAGCAGAAATTGCTGCCTCATTCTATTGCTGAGCTGCCATACAGATGCCGTCTCCCAGGCAGTGACTATTCCCTATTACTGTGGCCGGCTTGCAGAACTGATGGATGATGCTCCTGCACTGCACAAGGGCTCGGTCAATGATAATAATCACAGGGGGTGCTCACGGTGTAATTTTCATTCCAGGTGCTTTGCAAATAGGCTTCTGGGACTGCTGCAAAACCTTTCCACTGGTTGTTACAGCAGCTTTAGTGGCAGGGAATAGATAAAATATTGCCCATCTAATAGAAATGNCTTTTCCAACCTTAGTGATTCCATGATTCTATGATTTCTATGGAATGAGGAGGGCATATAGTGACAGATCTCACGTTATAAGGACTGAAATAAAGTGTCACAGTGCCACCGCTCAATTAGTTGTACAGAGGGCCAGGCATTGGTCATTGTGGCTTGCTGGTGCTCTGAATCTCTCCTTTCTTGAACTTGGATGTAGTAATAGATATGGCAATCACATTATGTGCCTTGGCAGCAGCCCAGTGTAATATTAGCAGCAGATTTACTGCGATACCATGTCCAACTGTAGCATTCACCTGTCCTGAGAATGAAAACCTGGGAGATGTGCAGGAAAGATGAACAAAGTCATTTGGGAACTGCGGAACCCACCACACAATGAGCTGCTGTGAAAGCACCAGTCTCTTTCTTTACATATTCATGTTTAGTAAGTAAAGTTGGGAGCCACAGGCTACCTACAGGTGATAGAGGTGTTTGCAGGTTGTGAGCTGGCCAACTGCACACGAACTACTCCTAACACGCTGGACGGCAGACCAGAGCAGTGGTGGATCCAGACTTTTGCAGGGCTCTGGCTGCTAGCAGAGCTGGGGTGAGAGGTGGGCAGAAGGGGAGGGAATGTATTTTAATTGCCTACCATAAATGCTAATTTAAGTGTTATTCCTGTATTTTTCCATTAATTGAGAGGAAGGTGAAGTTTGGCAGCACTAGCACTCAACACTGGTTGCTCTCTTCACCTTGGAGAGTCACCCTCAGGCTAAATCATGCAAATATGATGCTGTGACTCCAGAAGATCCTATCCGCAAGCTCATGGTGCCTGTTTCCTAAAATATGGTCACTAAATTAAGGCACAAATTGATACCAACCCAACTTCCAGAAGCTTCTTGAGTTTTCCACTGAGCATCCTTCTCCCAGAACTGGCCAGTAGTGTCCTCCTGTGGCTCTGGCCCCACTGAACTGGAGCAGGACACGCCAAGAGCATTATGTTACAGGACTTCCACTGCTGTGAGATGAGAGTGGCCAGGCTCTGCCCACTTCTACTAACGAGCCTTTTATTTTACCTTGTGGGTTTTTTTTTTTTTTCTGGTGTGATTATAGGAGCACTTCTGGAGCTTGGACAAGACAGAAAACAAGATTCCACCGCAGCTTATCTTCCAGATCTGGGACAATGACAAGTTCTCTTTTGATGACTATTTGGGTAAGTCAGGAGAGTTTTTTGGCTCCATTCCTGCTGATGCAGACAGGAAGGAAAAAATTACTGAATCCTTTCAGGATATGAAGAAAACGTAACAAGACCGGTTTAAGCCACTGAACAGGATTCAGTGTCAGCGAAAGTTCAGGACTGAGGATAAGTGGTTTGTATTAGGCGGATTTCCAGTCTCAGCCTGCAGCAGCCTGTTCCTGGGCTGACACAATGTTAGGAGCATCACCAAATCCAACAGAGCCACCACCTTCCAGGAAGGCCCCAATTCTCCGTGACCCAGCTGAGTCTGTGCTGGAATGTGCTCATCAGGGCTAACCATGTATTGGAGCTGAGATCACCGGGCAGGATCACTGACCGGCCTTGCCCTGCCTGGGATGTTTGGACAGCAACACAGCTCGATCCAACACTTGCCTTTTTCAGTGCTAGCCTCGTTAATCAACCTCAAATATCTAGGTTTAGGTCAAGAAAAAAATCGAACAAAAACCTCTAATAGGAAAGATATCAGAGCCATGCAGCAGATTATCGGTGCAGAAGCTGGAGACTCCAGCATTATGGGTTTTTGGTTGGATCTTGTTCTACCTTTCTTTTTGCTACTAAAAAACCATCAAAACACTGAGGAAGTATACGATCAGGATCCTGTTAAATCCTGTCTTTGGTTAATTACATAAGCTGAGTGCCGAAATAACCTCTCCGGGGTGTGTTTTCCAGTTCTGGCTCCGCACATCACGAACTCTTGACCCCCAACATTATTTTTTTGCAAATTCCATCAAATAAAAGTGGTCTTTGGCTTTTGTAAAGTGTTTTTCATCAATGGACCTCAGAAGTGTTTCACAACAAACCTTGATTTGTGCTGTTATTGTCACTGGTTGCAAGAGTCTGTGGCACAGAAAAGCTACAAATAAGAGCACGAAACCGAATGTGACTTGCCCACAGCAGTGTAAAAAGCTGCTGTCCCTCAGCTGAGGCACAGGATCAGACCCTGGGTTTGTTCTTGGCCGTTCCCAACCATTAGGTAAATTAGTGTAGCAATGTAAATTAAATACAGGCACTTTCAACTAATGCTTGGAGAACTGAGCTCAGATTTCCTAAAGGCTAGATAAATGTGCTAATTACTGGATCACTCTGCGAAGGAAGCTATCAGTTTTGTGGGATAATCCTTCATATTTAGCCTGCTGCAATTACTGACCTGGGTGGGGCAATAAAATAACCTATTTGGAGATCTGTGAGCCTCCTGCCCGGTGCTCTTATATTGACTGGGCTGTGGGCGTGTAGAATTTGAGTTTCACCTAAATCTCTTAGTCTTCAATAAAAATCTCAGCTGACTTCAGTGCAAATCATCCAACGTTATAGCTGTGTAAGTCAGCGGATATTTTGCAGCCTCTTCTAGGACTTCGTGGCTTAGGTCTTCCGAAGCACAATGGTGATGCCGAGAGCTCAATTCCTAGGAAGAGCCACTGGCTAAAACTGGTGGTAAGCTTGGAAACAGGGCTACGCTTGAGCCCGCTCTCTGCCTTGCTGTGTGGGTGTCTGCCCAAGCCCCCTGAGGGCAGGAGGGTGCCACAGTGAATATTTCTTCAGAGAAACAGTCCACGATTGAAGGACCTGTTACACCGAGATGTCTTCCCAGTAACGTTCCTCCTTGCAGGCTCCATTCAGATGGATCTCAACAGGATGCCCAAACCTGCCAAGACCGCTGAGAAGTGCTCCTTAGAGCTCGTGGATGAGACCTTGTCTTCAAGTCGCTTTGTGTCACTCTTTGAGCAGAAAACTGTCAAGGGATGGTGGCCTTGTGTTGCTGAGCAGGATCAAAAGAAGATCCTGGCGGTAAGGTGGCCTCTTCACATGTTCTCTTGGGGGACTCGCTCAAAGCATTGAGGAGGGACGTGACGGGGCCAAGCACATGCAGGGTGCCATGGTCAGGGCAAGAAATGTAATCTTGGGCTGCAAATTTTACAAACTGGACCAGCTTTTCTCAGCTGGATGTTTTCCAGGATTTGTCCAGCACCACGCAAATGCCTCAGAAGAAATAATTTGTTCTGTGGGATTTTTGCTGTGGTTTTTTAGAACATGCCGCCTAATTTGACTCTGTATCATATCTATGCTTAATGATATTGTGTTGTGACAAGTACTAGGGAAAGGTTTCAGCTGTCAGACTGATATATTTAAACGTAAGTGTCTGGGCTCCTGTTAAAGTCTTTGGCAACTGTTCAATACAGGTAAAGGAGTCCAGGCGATGAATTAAGTTATTCGACAAAAGACCCCTGGGTTGGTTGAGATGTCCTGGAGTATCTGCTGAGAACATTGTAGCGGGCAGGTGAAGAATCTGTATGAAATCCACTCTTACTGGGTTCCTTGTGGTCCTTGTTGGTAGTGGTTGGGTTATGAAAAAGTAGTTTTTCTTTCCCCAATCAGTATTTTGCATCATACATTCGTTTCTCACCTCTCTTTTTTTTTTTTGTTTGTTTTGCTTTGTTTTGCTTTGTTTTGTTTTGTTTTGTTTATATGTTTGTTTTTGTTTACCCACACAGGGCAAATTGGAAATGACTTTGGAAATTGTGGCTGAACAAGAGCATGAAGAGCGGCCAGCTGGCGTGGGTCGGGATGAGCCAAATATGAACCCCAAGCTGGAGGACCCCAAGTAAGAGCATCCTGAATGGAAAAGTAACCACTGGGGCACAGAGTTCTCAAGGAACAAATTGAAAATCTGGGTTCCCAGTTTGAGGTCTGCCATCTGCAATGGGCTTGCTCCTGTGTAGGCTCCGTTTCTGACTGGTTGAAGCTCAGTTTGTACGAGCTGAGATTATCCAGGGTGGCTGGGAGGCTGGTCTGGACCACCAAGGAGGGCATTTGACATGGTCCACCCAGAGGGATGTGGGTTTGCAGGGTGAGCAACCAGCTTGTTACAGCAGGGTGTGCTCATGGGGTTGGGGATCCAGGAGGGTGAAACTACTCTGAAACTCAGGAGTGACCTCAACTTTGTTTGGCTCCAGGCGCCCCGAGACCTCTTTCCTGTGGTTCACCTCCCCGTACAAGACCCTGAAGTACATCCTCTGGCGGCGGTACAAGTGGGTGGTTATCCTGGCCATCGTGCTCTTCGTTTTGCTGCTCTTCCTGGGGATCTTCATCTACGCCTTCCCGGTACGATGGGTGCAGGAGAGGACAAGGGGGCTGACGAGGGTCTTAGGTCTTCCCCCAGGTCTCTGTGGCTGACCAACCTCTGTGTTGACAGAGATGGTCCCAGTGCACGTGGCTGCAAAGTCCCATGCTGGTCCCTGAGGAACAACCTGGGGGACCACGATGGGTCAAGAAGAGAGTCTGTGTTTCTGGTCTCTGCTGCAGACTCACCGCAAGGTGCTCACCTCTTTGTGCCCATGTTTTTGTGCCTTTGTGCTCGTGTTTAATGACGCTGAGGTTAATTGGTTGGTTTCAAAGAGGTTTGAGTAGCTGATATTGGAGGTGTTGCAGGGCTGCTGGGAAAATCCCCGACAAACATGCAGCCTCATTAGCGATGCAGCCATTTTACAGGACTGAGCAGTGGCAAAAAACGCATCGGTCTGTAATTGTTTAAAGATGCAGGGGAGTTTATAGGCGTTCGGGCAGCCCCGTCTCTTGTCGTCAAGGCTTGGAGCACTTTATACCAAGGTAATGTCTGAAATGAGGAGGAGAGTTTTCACCTCATTAATCAAGAAAGTGGCTTTTTTGTGCTTTACTGTTGGTTCCACTGGCAAAAAAAAATTAAATAAATAATGGAGCCCCAGCCTTCCAGTTTGGCTTGGGATGGGTTTTTGTATCCTCCTCTGTTTCTACAGCACTGGAATAATTCATGCTGGCTCTTGGATGCCATTTCCCCTCCTCCCAGACTGATAAGAAAAATGACCCGCCTCTCTCTTCCCAGCACTTAACAAATTCTGCTTCTTGTATATGAATTTTTTTTTTTTTTTTTAAAGAAGAGAACTCATTGGGGTAATTTATAACTTCATGTGAGAGAACGTGGCTGCCTTTTGCAGATGGCTTTGTGTGCTTGCAACGTGCAACCGAAAAGCGAGGTGTGGAATTTCTCCTCGCCATCGTAATCACTTTCAGATGATTTGAGATCGTGCATGCTCGGTTGTTCCTGTCGAGAAAAAAAGAGGATGGGATTAGATCATGGCTCCCCCCACCCCTCTATCCTCGTATCCATGGGAAGGGCTGGGATACTTCTCCTGCTGGAGAAACAATTCCGGAGGTGCTAAGTAGTATGAAGGAGGAAATAATTGTGCAAGTGCAGATTTGTGCTGCATTGCCTCCTCCCTGCCCTGTACTCGGAGCTATTCCTGGAGACTCCCCTTGATGTCAAGTAGCAGAAACCAAGCCTTTTCGACTGAGAAGAACTCAGTGTTTCCCTGAAGATGCAAGTGGCTTTGCATTCGTTCCAGTGGTATCATATAAAAACAACATTGAGAGGAGAAAAAATTCGCAAACTATAAATATTGATTTACACTCATTATTACTTGGGATTTTTCCCTGTTTCCTAGCTAAATGTTGTTGTATTTAATTTCATTTTGGTCAGGTCAATTTTTAGTTATATTTCAAAAAAATAAGGCCATGTTTCATGGAATTCTTCTGTTTTTATGTATTTGGCCAGCTTCCCCTAGATTTTTGAGGTCACTGGTTCTGTATCTACTGAAGATTTAGTTCCTTTCGCGTTTCATCAGGCACTAAATTTGGCAATTGCGCTGGTGATGGTTTGCTATGAAGGATGCCCTTGGCATCCTGACCTTTGGCAGGGCTCACCATTACATCCTTGATTAAATGCATGGAAAAACAATCCCTCCTCACTTCTGTTCTGATTTGTGTGCCAGGAGTACCATCAGGTCCCGTTTAAAATAAGGACCTTGCTGCCTTTAGTGCTGTATACATAATCTTGCCACTACATGTGCAGTTTTGAGGTCCCACGATGCAGGTAGAGGGTTTTTGTGTGTGTCCTGGCCCTCTCATCCTGGGAAAAGGGATGGCTCATGGGTGATGGGAGGGAAACCTCAAAGGAATCCCGTTAGGGCACGTGGACCATCAGTCTGAGCAGGCAAAGGATAAAGAACAGGGACACAGGGATGATGAGGGGTGCGTGCAGAGGTGAAGTTACTGTTTTCCTGCTTCTGTTGCCCTTTTTGCTACGGCCTTGCACGAAGAGCTCCTTCACAGCTTTCTGCTTGTTGGGACCTCCACTGGGACCTCCAGGGTCCTTCCAGTCATTGCTTTTCAGCAGCCGGTCCTTGGCTCAGCAGGAGCCTTGGGACCTGCCTGCAGCCTGAATGCCCCTGCCTGCAGCCTGAATGCCCCTGCCTGCAGCCTGAATGCCCCTGCCTGCAGTCTGAATGCCCTGCCTGCAACCTGAATGCCCCTGCCTGCAACCTGAATGCCCCTGCCTGCAGTCTGAATGCCCCTGCCTGCAGTCTGAATGCCCTGCCTGCAGTCTGAATGCCCCTGCCTGCAGTCTGAATGCCCCTGCCTGCAGTCTGAATGCCCTGCCTGCAGTCTCAATGCCCCTGCCTGCAGTCTGAATGCCCTGCCTGCAGCCTGAATCCCCTGCCTGCAGATTGAATGCCCCTGCCTGCAGCCAGAAGCCCCTGCCTGCAGATTGAATGCCCCTGCCTGCTGCATAGAACCTCTCCACCTGGGAGTCCTGCATACCATGCAGCAGATGCTGCCAGAGAAGTCTGAGCCCTGGCTCCAAATCTTGTCTTGTTTGGACTCTGCCTGAGGCACCGAAGGAGAATATCTTTTACCTGAGAAACATTTATCCACAATATGCCCTGGGAAACCGATGGTCCCGTGAGCTGAGCTAACCCTGCAGAGATCACCCGCCATCCCAGACAGGAATCTCACCTGAAAACGAACCCAGGGCATTTCCATTGGCTCTCGGTCTAAAAATGGGATTTTTTGGATTTATTCCTATTGCCCATATAGTGCTGAAAGCTTCCAACCACAGTCCCGGCTTTGTGGTCAGAGTAGCTGGAGAGCAAGAGCAAATGTCCCATTCGAAAGCTGCGTGCTGCCACCCGAAACGGCGAAGGGCCGTCTGTGCTTCCCAACCGTAGTGCCCGAAAACATTGGTTCCCAAAAGCTCGGGTTTTTCAGTGAATGAAGAAGCTGATGTCTTGGTCTTGTTCAGAATACCCGTCAAGAGATACTTTACTCCCCAGGGAAGTATTTTCTAAAGGCTATATTGCAGAATATACTGCAAAATAGCCTTTAGAGCTCCTTTGTGGAATCAGAAACCTTTGAAGATGTGGTGCCTTCGTGCTTCCGCTGTCCTCAGGACACGGAGTATGTGTGATGGATCATGGGCTGGAATAAGGATCTTCCCATTCCTCCTCTCGGATCCTCTTCAAAGTCTCTTCCCCGGGAGAGCTTTGTGCAACCAGCAGTTGTTTTCCAGCCAGGGAACGTGCTGTGGCTGCCCTGGGTGGGATCTGGGGTCCCTGGAAGGAGCAGGAGGAGACCTGTAGAAGTGGGGAAGGGTCTGGAAGTGCTTCGGGATGAAGAGGAGGTTCATCAGGATCCGTGGGGAGCTGGGAGTACGGCAGTATGGGAAATTTAGGCACAAATCCATAAGGAATCAGTCATCATTAGTGCAACTGTTTACAGAGCAACTTGTTTTAGTGGGTGAGAGGCCATTTCCAACTGAAAAGCTTTCTGATTTTGGGTGGAAAACTGCACGGTATTGCAAATTTCCATAAAAAGAGTTGTCTAGTTTTACAAAAATGGGAAAAAATGTTGAAAATCTGATATTCTGAGGTTCTTCATTTTTTTTATTTGGGCTCTTCCACCCAGTCTTAGTGTCAGATTACTCGCTGGTTTGCCTTGGCTTTCTTTGCAGAGTGGTTGTCATTATGGTCTGTACAAGGACTCTGGGAACAGCATTCCCTGGATATTTCCTATATGATTTCCTCAAACAGTCCTTAGATTTAACTTGACATCAGAAGACTCCTTAAACAACAGACGAAAGTATAATGAGATCCAGTAGCTGGATGTTGAAGTTAGAGGAACGATTCCAGTGGAAATAGGATGCTAATTTTTGAGACAAAGGGTAATTAACCATTGGAACAATTTGCCAAAGGTTGTGGTAAACTCATCGTCGCTCGAGGCGTCCACGGATCGAGATTGAATGTCTTTCTACAAGATATGCTCTAGTTCCACCCCACGCTCCTGTCCAGCAGTGCTCATTTATGGCATGCTGTGGGACTTTTTGGAAAGGTCCAGTGACTTTGATAGACTTTTCATCCGACATTGCCATAGCTGAGAAGAGCTCTGCTGTGGGAACGGTTGAGTGGAAGTCTTGGGCTAGACACAAGCTCAGAAGAAAAATTTATAAAAGTCAGGCCTGGGCTTCTGCATCCGTAACGTGTAGGGAATACTGCGGTGAAGTTATCTCCCCGAAGCAGTGATTATTGTAAAGATTTTAGTGGCTACCACCGTAGAAAAATGTAACGCTACTTCCAGCTGGAGTCAGCTCTGCTTTGCAGCACCATGAAAATGTTTACTACCTTTTAAAGCTCTGTTTGTGTTCTGCAAGCCCAGCGTTGCTTCCATTGCCATTAATTCTAATTACAACTCGCTTTCTGCGCTGATTGATAATCCTGCTTGGCTTTCAACACTTCGTTAATACAAATTCATAGCTGGACAGAAAACTCGCTACCCTCCAGAATGCAACCAGTCAAATCATAAAAAATAGGAGTATTTTGGAGGATAGACTCTGAAAGACAAATGGATGGATAATTAATTCGAAGGTTATATGTCACTGGAGGCTTTTCTAATGACTTCTGGTAAACTGCCCTAACTTTGCTTGCTTGATTTATGACATTATTAGAAATCCTCAGTTGGCAAACTGCCTTATAATTTGCTACACGTTGTAATTTATCAAGATGCCTTTGGTCAGACTTTACTTCTGTTGTGTGTTTTTTTTTTTCCTTTTTGCCCCGTTCCTCCAAAGATCTTGCTGGTAACTAGCATGATGCTTTATTTCCAAAGTTGTTTTTTTAAAGTGACAGAGTGATAGAACATCCTGTACCAATTAAATTCAATATGCTTGGGAGGGACTTCCAAACAGGCTAGTATGTGGTCGCGGGGGTTTGAATCAGAGCTACTTTAAATATAGCTCTTTCCAAATGACCTAAGCATGCATCTTCGTCTGTATTTTCATCGTGGTCTTGATAAGCAGCGTTCACACAGCTTATTCTTTTTCACAGCCCTGTCATCTTCTTTCAAGGAAGGAACTGCACATATTATAGGCTAAAATATTGTGACACCTCATTTTCCATGGCAGCCCCGTACTTCACCGTGCAATAACAGTAGAGATCCCAGAAAACAGGGACAGGAAAGTCTTGCCTGGGGTGTCTGCTCTTAGCAACAAAACCCACACCAAATGCTGATGCTGAAACAGATGGCTGAGGTGTTAAGGGATGCAGACAAGGCAGAGAAAAAAAAAAAATTCAGCAGTAGGTTTGCCTTTGGCAGATTCTTTGGAGATAGTCCGTGGACCTGCAGGCTAGGTTTGTACTAAGAAACTAAATCAGGATGGGGCAAGGCTCAAGAACCATCCTCTCGCCGTTCGGACCGACTGATTGCTGGCATGATCCTGGCTGCAGGGTTTGGCCCGTGGAAAGCCGCGCTCTCCAGAAAACGCCATGGCACAGCTTGGCAGATGCTCGGGGACCGGGGCCAGGGCCCGTTTCCAAAGGGTCCAACCCAACGGGCAGAGCGGGTGGGATCACCAGTTTGGGGGGGATCGTGGGGAGAAGGAGCCGTAAGGATGGGAGATCAGGGCTTGGGTAGCGAATACAGCCTGGGGGTTTGTGGGGGAGCAGCACAAAGAGAGAGCGGAGGGGAAGGGGCACCGGGATCCAGAGGAGAGGGGGAGGCTGGAGCAACTCAGCAAGGAGCTGGACGTGTCTCCTCACCTGCAAGAAGACGTGTGGCCGCTGGGATGGTGCTGGTGGGGAGGTGCCAAAATTCTTACGAGGGTATGAAGAGGGGGAAATTGATCTTAAAAACTGATGGAAGGAGCAACCAAAGTCCAGGAGTGACTCCTGTGCTCGCTGCTTGGTGCTTGTGACCAGTCCTGGAAGAAGGCAAGACCAGTTTTCCCACGTGTCTTGGCCTTTCTACCATCCTTGCTAGTGGGAATGCACTTTTTGCTTGCTTGTCTCTGCAGGCTGGGGCTGGGAGCTTGGCCGTCGTGCCTGCCCCAAATGCAGCCCCGTCTGCAGTTCTGCGCCGTGACCCCAAAATGCGTTAACCTCCACCTGCCGCCCTGCTGTACCTGCTTCAAATCAGCTTTTCTTTCCCTCGTTTTTCCATCCCTCTAGAACTATGCTGCTATGAAACTGGTGAAACCTTTCAACTGAAGCTGTGCTGGAAAACACCTGAAAGGTCCGGTGCCTGCCTGGGGATTTTGGAAAGAAGTTGCGGCTCTGCACTGGATCACATCAGCAGACGGAGACGGGGAAGGAACAGCCTCTCCAGGCCCCCGGCTGCTGCTAAAATGAAGATACAACTTACCCTGATGCAGTATGCAGAATCCCTCCTACAGCACTCACCTCAGAGGCAGCACGTAAATAACACCTACTCTGAAATATTTCTTATTTACAAGGCAGAGAAAAAATCTTTTCTTTTTTGTGGTTTTTTTTTTTTTTCTTCTTGTTAAGCTGCTCTGATTCGTAAAGCTTGAATACCAGTGCAGAACTGAAGAGGGTGGGGGAGAAAAGGACCTTTCCATACGCAGCCTGTGAGCGTACAGACGTGTTGCAGACCTTAGCGGAGGAGTCGCGGGCTGCCGGCGTAAGCAGCACACGCAAGCCAAAATCTCTCAGGTTCTGAGCACACTTTCCTTTGCACTCTGAACCAGCCTCGGTTTTCCTTTGCCGTGCAATGTGTATTATCTGGTTTATATATGTATCAAGTCTACTGAAGACAAAATGTGCTGCACAGCCTGGGCTGATACGTTGCCTTTCCAAAGCCAGCAAAACCCACAAGATCCAGGACCCAGGGAAAAGGCTGAGATGCAAAACCTGGGCAGGAGTTGGTGGTAATTGCTAGATCAAAACCCCCATTGAATTTTGCGCTCATGAAGGGCTGCACAGCCTGGCTCACGTGTTTTGGAGCTTGTTTTCCCTCTGAGCTGCTCTTTCACCTCTACAGTCCCACACGCCTGCCTTCAAAACCAGTGCTGTGGTGGCAGAAAGCGGAGTCGGGCTGAGCCCTACCCTGAGAGCAATCCCAGAGGCAAAGCAGCGCACGTGGCCTTTGCTTTTCTCCTCTCCCGCCATTCCCCACCCCTGCAGCCACAGTTCGGTGAATGTATTGGTCTTTTTTTCTCCTGCGCTCCCAAACATGCTTAAGCAAACCAGGACAAACCAGACTGCAACGTAAGCCGCGGAACTCGCTGCTGCTGGGCGCTAATGAGGCGGGTGACCTGCCCCTTTGGAAGCTGGCTTGTTTGCTTTCTGCTCTGCAAACAAATTATCATGAGACGTATCCTGCAGGTCTTGCTCAGCCTCCCACAGAGCAAATGGCAGCTGTGACAGGAGTGGGCTGGCAGTGTTGGGACATTTCTGCTGTTTTCTATTCCCTCCTCCTGTCCGTCTGTCTCTCTGCCGCTGCAATCAGACGGAGCGGTATGGTCCAAGGGGATTTCTAGTGTTTTGTAGTGCTGGCCCATGTCATGAGAGGATGCTAATCAAAACAGCATTAACCTCAAATTTTCATCCTGCATCCACTCATCCTGCAAGGAACCATCTCCCAGAACAGGGGCATCAAGCGCGAAAGCAAATGTCCCTTTGAGAGACAGCTGTCCTGCTGCTCCGGCACCACGTGGCTTTTGCTACGGTCCCTTTGACGATAAACGGACCTTTCCCCACCGCCCTTCATCAGGATGAGACATGTCTTCCTCGGTTTCATTTGTCCCCTGGAGCGGTTGTTACTCAGCGTGACATGTGAGAGCAAGTAGCAGTGAGAAGTGATCCCGGGGGATCAGAGTTTCTCAGGACAAGCTGTGCTAATGTAAGCTCCTGCCCTGCTCCAGCAAGGCACTTAAGCCTGAGCTTAGCAGAAGGCAGGGAAAAAAACAGCACACGCCTAATTGCTTTGCTGGATTGGGATGTAATGTGTTGAGCATGAAATCCCGTGTTACTCAGTACTGTAAGAGCACCCAGATTGCACAGGGCAGCTCGCTGCCGTGTGTGAAGACGGTGTCTTTGACGTGGAGAACACGCGGCTATAAAAACCTGTCCTTGAAGCTGAGGTTTGGCTGATCCAGCATCTCTTTCCCAAAATCTTGAGCGGTGAAGTCAGCTTTGGGCTTGCACAGCCCAGGGTGGGTATTTCATTTTACCGGCGCAGTTAAATGCTTCATTTTTGCATTTGTTTGTTTTTTCCCTAGAAGCCTCCCAACCACATTCACATCCACACCCCCATTTATTATCAAACTACCAGGTCTTGGTCAAATTTTCCGTAATGCTTTCTCCCCGAGGATCTGATGAGCTGAGGACAAACCTTGCTTGTGTTTGCACCTTAATGAGTTTTGGGTTTTATATTTTATGAAAACGTTGGTGTGGTTGGTCCTTGCACCTCTTCCACCATGAGCCAGCTCTGCCAGGAGGGTGTCCGGGTATCTTGCTGAGTGCTGGCTTGCCTTGCTCTCCTATCCGCAGTGGGAAGTCAGGTCCATTATATCGCTTCCTTGCTTCGGTTTGCAGAGACTGTGAAATTTCCCGTCTGGCATTAGTGCACTGTGACCTCTACCTATTTCAGAAAGAAAATCTTGGTGCCAAGAGCCCCAAAGGGATGAGTGACCCATGCTTGAATGCAAAACACTGCTCATATCTGAATGCTCATCACCCATCCTATCACAACAACCACTGTCTCTCCCAGCAGAGACAAGCAACCCTACCAAAACACATTCACGTGTTACCTCTCCAGAGCCTCTCCCAGTGAGAAACTGTATTTTATTCCCCAGCGTGTACCAGCAGCTCTTCCCTGACAAACCAAAATGGGTCATCAGTGATGGGAGAGCAGGATCCAGGGCATCCAATTGCCCAAGGATAAGGAAAGGGTTACATCCCTGCATGCAACCCTCCGTGCTCCCAGGCTGCAGGGCCCCTTTTCATGCCAAGAAGACTCCGTGGGACTGTGGTGGGTAAAAGCAGGTCTGAGCATCTGAAAACACCAACTCAATCCCATTTGCGTTGCTGCTTGAACAGCCACATCCATCCGTTTGCCTGACTGTGGGCCCTCTGTAGCTTGGTTATGCCTCTCCGCTGAAGCCACCCAGGAGGTAGGACCTATATAAAGTGTTCCCTGTGGCTCCCTGTTATTCAGGTGTTTGAAATGGCTGGAAGATGTATGTATCACCTGTCTATGCCTTATATACAATAATGCAAAATGCACTGTGGTTACAAATGAAATGCTCTGAAACCTCCTTCTTCCTGGTGTGTTCTACTGCTGGGCGGGAATTGCAGCACCTTCCCTTTTTGGTGTGGGAATGCAAAAATACAGCTGGAAGGAACAGGACGGGGAAACGGCAGTTGCTGTGCTCCTCTTCTCTCACCTCTCTGCTGCTGTTGCAGAGGAGCAGAAGCAGGACGAGAGAATGGGAAGTGTGGAGAAGGGAGGACAGATGTGGGACCGGGGTTGCAATGCTCGTAGGTAATGCAGTTCGTACCTCTGCCAGCTGCATTTTGCACGTGAGACACTGCGTTGCAAAATAGTGAAACGACCCAGCTGTGATATGTGCGTGTTCCCTGGTGCTCTTGTCACCGGTCCCCTGATCCGTGACACCGTGCAGGAGTTATCTGGGGGCCACACACCTCGTCCCATGAGCTGGGAGACCGTGTGCGCCGGCTCACAAGGCTAATCTGTGATCTGGAGCATCCCGAGGAGGAGGCACACACGTGTGAGTAGGGTGGGTGAAGGAGCCAGGGGAAGCTCGTGCTGCCTTGGCTTTGGGGAGCCAACCTCCATCATTTTCCCCGTGAGTCACTCGCAAAGAGGTTGATGCCCGCTTCATTTATAAACCTCAACACCCAAAATAACGCCCACTGAAAGCCAGGGGTGGCTGGAGAGGAGATGGGTCGCTGGGGAATGGGAGGGGGCAAAAGAATCCCACAGATTTCACCCTCCTGCTGCAGCGGGGAAGGCAGGAGGGGCTCACCCCATCCATTGCTCCGTGCACGTACGCACAGGGAGGCACATTAGGATGGGCCTGAGCTGCTGGAATGTGAATGTCCAGATATTCTCAGGACTCGGCCCCGGCGGCTCTTGGATCTAGTGAAGGTCCTTCCCCTGCTTGTCTCTGCTCCTCTTCCCATTTCTGGACTTTGCTCCAAAAGCAGCAAGTCCCTTTGGGTCTGGATTTGTTTCTTTCCTAGAGGGAAGGACTCGTCCGGCCAACACAGCCATCATCCAGAGTGACCTGAGGATTAATTCTTGGATACCTTTTTGGAGCTGTTCAGCACCAACAGGCCTGTGTCAAGGAGACGCTCCAGCTATGCAGAGAGATTTGCTGGTGAGACTGGGGCTGTTTGTGCCTGAATTCCCAAATGCCTTTCCATTGCTCTGGAAAGGTGCGGATGGGCGCTGCTTGCTTTGGCGCAGGAGACCCCCTCCACTGCATCATGTTTTGGGATGGTGCCTGGGACCTAGGGAGGCAGGGGACGAGGAGACCCGAATGTCCTAGACTTCACCTGAGGAAGACGCAGGGGTTTGAGCAGGCTCTCTGAGCTGGCATTGTCCATACCAGTCTGCCCAGTCCCACCGCGGCGTCTCGTACCCCACACATCAGTGGGAAGTCCCAGATGGGGACCAACCGTGTCACCACGGTGAAGGGACGAGAGAGATGGTGCTTGCTGAGGAGGAGCGGGCGGCAGGAGACGAGGGGACGGGTCTTGCCTGCATGCCTGCGCTGCCCGTGCACGGGTGCGTGCAAAAGTTAATTGCAAAACGTTCCGCTGCTTGAACACTTTCGTGATGCTTGTTTTTCTATTATTTCCAACTGGATGTTGTGTGTAATTTAAGGCTGGAGTTATGAAGTGCGTGAGCTCCTTCGGGGACGCCCTGACAACTCCCCGTTGTGTTTCACGCTGCCTGGGCTCAGCCCCGCGAGCCGGAGGGCAGCGAGACGAGGAGCTGGAAAGCTGCCGCCCCGCACAGGGGCTGAACTCCCTCAACCTCCAGCAGGTTCGCTGGCACGTTCAGAAAAACCTAGCGAAAGAGCTGAACCCATTTTTCTCTTCAATAATAACGATTTTGTATGCATTGGTCTTATTTGCTCAGAAGAGAGAGGTTTCCACCCAGAAGGGTGGCTTGCAGCGAAGCGGTTTGAGGGGAGGGAGGTGGTGCAGGGACGAGGGGGACGAGGGGAGGGGACCAGGTCAAGGCGCTGCCATAAAAATGCTTTGTGAAGCCGCTTGCGGTTGTGTTTGTTGGTTTAACCCCTGCAGATGGGATCTGCGATCGGTTTTGCTCATTACCTGCTGACAGGACGGGAGCACGCCTGGTGCGTGGAGGCCAGGAGAGTTGACCTAACGGGGTGATCTGTAGAGAGGACCAGTTGTGGCCTCCTGGCCCCAAAGTCCATTAATCTTCAGATGGGAAGGTGGAGATAGCCCTGGCCTTGAGTGACGCAACTTATTTCAGTCTTAACTTGAGGTCTAACCCCTTAAATCACTCCCAGACACAGAAGGGTGTTTACTGGTCCTGGAATGTCCTCCCTGGTAGAGGCAAGCACAGAGGGGGTGGTGATGAGTATAAAGGCTGCTCTGTTGGCTCTCGAGCTCCTGGACTGATAGTCTGAGCTTTCTATCAGCCTTCTCCATGGATAGCATCGTGCCATCGCTGCCGGGACAGCCGCCAGCCCCGTCCGCGTTGCTGCAGTCTGTCTTCATCCCCGACACGCCAAACCTCGTGCGCTCGGGGGGTGATCTGTGGTGATCTGTGCCTCGCGCCTTCCGGGCTCTGCTCTGCACCCAGTCAGGATGGAGACGCCCAAGCAATGGGGCGTGAAACTACCGCGTCTTCGTCTCTGCCGTGCGTCAGCTTCCAGAAGGATAATGAGCTTTTTTTTTTTGCCCCATCTGCTTTTCCCATTCACTTCCCAGCCTCCTCAAATAACCAATGCTTTAAACACGCCTGCAGCAGGGCAGGCTCGGTGCCGTCAAACTGTTTTACCTTTGAGTGCAACTCGGTCTCTGCTTTGGGCTGACTCCAGGCAGATCCTGGGCTGCTCCGGCACTTGGCTGCTCTGTCCCTGCCCTGGAGCAGTGTCAGGGCTCCTCGTCCATCGTCGGGAACGCCGTAGAGTTGTACCGACTACCAGGCATGTTGAACAGGGTCCCCTGGCACTGCACGGTGGGTGTCCCGGCTTCTCCTCCTGCAGCCCCCGGGACAACAACAGCCTGCACGTCCAGCTGCCGGTGAAGCCCACGGTTTGCTCAGCACTGCGAAGCTGTGAGATTGGCACGGGGGTGAGAGCCGGTGTCTCCCATGCTGTGGATGGCTTAACTCTGCCACGGGCTCAAGTTCAGGATGTGAGAGACTGTTTCTGCCGAGGTCCTTGAGTCGTGCACAAGTCCCTGGTAGGGTGAGGAGGCAGAAATGCACCTTAAGCAGGTTTTCTGCTGGAAAGCTCGAGATCAGAACTATTTGAGGTGATAACTACTGGGTACTTAAAAATAATTTATACAGGTATTGATGCTATGATAACAGTAAAAACCAGTAATGCTGAAGATGCTGGTGTTACCAGGGGCTCGTTCAGGAGTCAGGCATCTATGGTGCTAGGAGCTATACACACTGCAGAAAAATGGTCCCTGTCACCGTAAAATTAAAATAGTCTATTCCTTTCAGGCAATACTCTGAATGGGAATTGGAGTAAGGCAGTGGCACAAGCATGACTGTTTTTCTCCACATAGGTATTAGGTTTTATGGGTTATATATCTTCTCTCTGCTCCCAGAGGCACCTTACAAACAGGTACTACCATGCTGCCAGCTCCACCTTGGCACCGTCTCTGGAGGACCTTCAGCAACCAGCTGTGCCTCTGCCCTCAAGATCTGGCGCTTAACGTTTCTGTTCATCCATCCTGGCCACAGCAACCTGCCGCCCCAGGCAGCGTCTCACAGCTCTCCCCAGATCCAAAGCTCGACTGCGGAGGAGCTCAAATGGACAGACACTGCAGAGAAGGATGCAGCAGTTTTGCAACGCAAATAGAGCCAGTTTTAATCCCTCTCAATGCTGAATTTTTTTTCCCCTTTTCCATATCCACCAAATCCTATTTGTCTTTATTTGCTTCAGACAGAAGTACAACCTTGAGTCTGCTCCAAAGGACAAAAAAAGGGGGATAAAGAGGCTGCTGCCTCCTCCAGGATGAGAGGAAACGGCCTCAAGTTGTGCCAGGGGAGGTTTAGGTTGGACATGAGGAGAAATTTCTTTCCTGCAAGAGTGGTCAGGCCTTGGCACAGGCTGCCCAGGGCAGTGGTGGAGTCCCCATCCCTGGAGGGATTTAAAAGACGTGTAGATGAGGCGCTTGGGGACATGGTTTAGTGGCCATGGGGGGGTTGGGGTGACGGTTGGACTGGATGATCTTAGAGGTCTTTTCCAACCTTTGTGATTCTGTGATTCTATGATTCTATGAATTACTTGCTCGAGATTTAAGGGTGAATTCAAGGTAATACTGAGGTCGGTAACTGTGATCAGCACCAGGAAAACCCACCAAGGCTCTGTGCTCTCCTCCGTGCTCTGTCCCTTCATTATCCCCTTGATTCCCAGGTCTGCGGGGAGCTGTTCCCCATCCAGTAGGCGTTTAGCAACCAGCCCATTTTACTGTGAGTATGTAGGTGCTTGTCCCTCTTTCCACGGACACCTGCTCAGTCTGACATCTCACACACCCCTACCTGTGTGCTAGATGTCTGGCTTCAGTTTCAGGCCATACGCACGATCATCCAGACTGTGAGGTGATAAAATAACCCCAGTAAAGGGTGGCCGTGGCTGCTGCTTTGCCGGGCCAGGATTGAATGACTGTCGCACTGCCCAAACCTTGTCTTTTGCCCGAGGCAGTGGGTGCAGACAGACCGTCTGCTCCCTTGGCCTCCAGGTCAGCATCGGGAGTGGGGACCCTATTCCCTCCTTGCAGCATTTGCAGCGTTCAGCTGGTGCAGGATCAAGGTATCAAAGTGTCTTGTCCTGCTTCACAGTCCTGGAGGAGTCATTTTGTGTTCAATCCTTAGGAGCTGATGGGATCCAGCTGAGATGTTTATTTGTGGTCAAGTGAATCCCATCAACAAGTCTGGAGAACATGGACTGAAAATTTCTTTTCCCCTCAAAGTACGGCTCTAGGATGCTATGACTGAGAGACAACAACAAGGAAAGAAAGCAAACATGACTGTGATCCAGGTTGGCATGTTTGCACCCTCGTGTGAACTTGTAGCCACAGGACAAAGCAGAATCTCAGAACAGGACCCTGAGTGGGGCTGAGCGTTTCTGTGCAGAGCAAGGACTTTCCTCACTAGGTCACAAATACAATGCTAAATAATTGCAAAACAAGTTATACAAGGGGATCGGTGCAGGGTTTAACACGCCCTTTGTCACTTCTCTACCCTTTTTCTCATTCTGGATTAGAGGCAGGAGATGACAGAAAATGGTTCCTCAGGCCTGGAGGGTGCTGCCTACATGCCATGTCATGAAAGAATTGTGCAAAAACCCCATAGACATCAATGAATGAAGGTCCCGCACTTTGAACTGAATCAATACCACAACAAGGAGAGGTGCCTTGTGCTCTCTTTCCATCGTGCCCACAAGGCTTTAAGGCACAGAAAGGTCTCAGCCACATCGTTTTCACTGTGGTGGTCATGGCATCTTCTCTCCTTGTCTTCAGCAATGTCTGCCCACTGAGAATCAAGAACCATGTGCTTTCTGGCCACGCTTTGGGCTACAGCTATAGCACAAAGGGTCCACACTGTGCCTGGGGGTAGGATGAACCAGGCTTGTCCTCATCTCAACCACGTCCACCCAGTCCGTGGGGAAGAGACCGAAGTTCTCCATGTTTCAGCTCCCCGCGGCCAGAGTGCTGCGGTTTTCAGGCTCAGGCAATATTTTAGCAATGGCCTGAAGATTGAGAGTGTGGACAGAGGGTGAGTCTGGTCTGAGGGATGAGCTGGGTTGCATACCGGGCTGCGGCAGTAGAGAACCTTCAAATCACAGGTCCAGTTGGTTGATGACAACAGAAGTGTTCCTCTAAGCCGTGGGTGGCCAGGCTTTACCTTCCCTTTGCTTTTCCCCTCTCTTTGATCTTTTCCCCCTCTCTCCTCCATCCTCTCCTCTTTTTTCACTTGTGGTTTGCCATCAATTTGTGTCCAGACCTCATCAAAGCCTGCCATCCCAGGAGGAGTGGAGAATTACAGCCTCACAAATTAGGAAAGCCCCAGCGCTCACAAAGCCGGCCTCCCTCTCCCTCTTGGTCCTTCTTCTCAGAACATGTGTGAAAGAAATTCATCTGTTCTCCTACCTCCCGACGACGGGACCTTTTGGTGGTTTTTCTCTGGAAACAGCATAATCCCATGTTTATGAAAAGCATGAAGCTGGGGCACTTAAACTGGATTGAGTGCCTGGGGCTGGCTCAGCAGCCGGTGGAGGAGGCAGCAGCTTCTTTATCCCCCTTTTTTTGTCCTTTGGAGCAGACTCAAGGTTGTACTTCTGTCTGAAGCAAATAAAGACAAATAGGATTTGGTGGATATGGAAAAGGGAAAAAAAAAAACCTGAACAAGCAAGAGATTTATGGTTGCTGTTTGCCAATGAAAACACAGTGGGAAGAGTCATCTGCTTGCAATGTAGATGGCTTTAGGCTGGAAAACAAAGCCTGAATTGATTGTCTTCCTCTATAGTCAACAGAGAACAATTGGCACCTGTCAGGATGAGTCACTGCAGCTGAAGACAGCATCTCAGAGTGGTGGGCTGGATCTGTCCCGGGGCTTGAAGCTGCCCAGTGACTCTAGAGAGAGAGGGAGGTCATCCGTGTGGCTTTGCAGTCTCCCTCGTCAGTGCTGCAAGTCCAGCAAGATGCCACCCAGCCCAGTTCTGGCAGAGCTCCCCTCACTGTGGGATGCTGCCGCCCATCCTTTCTTTGTCACCCCAGGGACTGTGAGCAATCTGGAGTCAGGCCTCTCAAGATCATTACTTTTTTAGAAATTATGCAATGTGAAGAAAAGAAAATAGAAAGAATAATATAAAGGCAGCTTTTTTTTTTTCTTTCCTAGCTGTCTGAGTAATCAGGGATTTGAAATTCCAAGATTTTCTTTGCAAGTAAAATACCTAAAAATACACATATTTTCATATGAGAACTGCCATTCTGACATTTCCTTCAACTCCAGCACCAGCTTTTTTAAGAAATACCAGAAAACACAAATCTCATGGGTAATAGAGACAGCCAGTATCATCTTCCTCGTGGCTTGAACACGGGAAACCACACAGTAATGTTGGAGACCTTTACTAATCCTCAAAGGGTTCATAAAGAATGAAACTTTGAAAGGATAATCCCCTCCTTCCCACCTCCACCACCCATCTCAACCAGGCGATGGCGGGAATTAGCACAAACCTGGCCCAGATGTAGTCCATTCTGGGCAACTTCAGCCTTCCTGCAAAACTAGAGGGGAGGGAGTCAGCCAAGGACCTGGAGCAAATGCAGGGAAGAGATGCGAGGGATCTGGGAGAATGGAGACTCCTTGCAGGAAGAGATTAGAAGACGTGGGCTTGTTTAGCCCAGCAAGAAGCAGACTCGAAGGGCTCTGCCTGACAACCACAAAACACACTGGAGTAAATTCCAATCGAGGAGAAGAACTAAAAGAAAATGTTGGCATAAGAGATAAAATAGAGAGAAAAAAGCTGTGGATAAATTCAGGCTTTTATTGCGGCTAAAGCACCAGTTGAGGTCGTATTGGGTCTTGACCTTCCCTCAAGGTTGGACCCTCCTCTGTGGTGCTTCGTCTCCCCATGCCTCAGGCTTTCCACCACAAAGGGATTGCTGCTGGAGGCTCAGCTGTGATCTGTAAAGCCCTCAGCTCCTGCTGGGTTCACCCAGTGTAACAGGATCCGTTTTTTAGCTGCTCAGCAGCTCCAGCTGTCAGTTTTCTTTTCAATGTCCCTGGGATGCTCATTGCTGTCTCCAAAGGAAAGATATTCTGCTAAACACGGACACTCTCACTATAAATCTGGTTCTGAGCATGCAAGAAGATTGGATAAAAGCAACTTTAACTATGTGCTCACCTTCTTCCAGCAAAGCAGAACCTATCAGACACCTCCAGTGTGACGGATGGTTCAGGTGGCTGTGACTGATCGCACTGGGACCAGCCCCACGGTCTTTATTTCACCCAAACTGAAAGGCCACGGAGGACTGGTTGTGAAGTGTTTGTTTCATCCATCACAAGTGAAGTTCATGAAGAACTAAACCCTGGATTTGGACGGTTCAGTGCTCCGCTGGTGAGGGTAATTGTCCATTCTCTCCTTGCCTTCATCACGGCATGGGGAAAACTCCCCTGTGATGAGCTGGAGGCTCTTCTCATCTCCTGCTCTGTGGACCCAAGCGAAGCCACGGGCATCACATTGGGCCGTGCAGAAATTACAAGCCCTAAGGTCCAAGTCCTATCGTCTCACCCTGCCAAGGAGAAGCAGAGACTAGAATCATAGAACCATAGAATCACTAAGGTTGGAAAAGACCTCTAAGGTCATTGAGTCCAACCGTCAACCCAACCCCCCCATGCCCACTAAACCATGTCCCCAAGCGCCTCATCTACACGTCTTTTAAATCCCTCCAGGGATGGGGACTCCACCACTGCCCTGGGCAGCCTGGGCCAAGGCCTGGCCACTCTTGCAGGAAAGAAATTTCTCCTCATGTCCAACCTAAACCTCCCTTGGCACAACTTGAGGCCGTTTCCTCTCGTCCCATCGCTGTTACTTGGGAGCAGAGACCGACCCCCCCTCGCTCCAACCTCCCTTCAGGCAGTTGCAGAGCGCGATGAGGTCTCCCCTCAGCCTCCTCTTCTCCAGGCTGAACACCCCCAGTTCCCTCAGCCGCTCCCCATCAGACTTGTGCTCCAGGCCCTTCCCCAGCTCCGTTGCCCTTCTCTGGACACGCTCCAGCCCCTCCATGTCCTTGTAGACTAGAGAAGGTCTGTAGCAGGAAATCCATTTCTGGTGTGCTGGCGGGTGTGTGAGACATGCCCGGCTGCCTAATTCAGTGAGGTCTGCTTGCTATTAAAGTGCAGGAGACCAGCTGAAGCACTGGAGACCATTAAATGCTACTTTTCAGTAACAGGCTTTTGAAACTGGCTGTTTATTTTTATATACGGTGAGCTGTGCAATGAACGCTGCAGAAGAAATAAAAACAAAGAAAAAACTGCTAGTGGGTTGCAGGATGGAAAAACATCAGACTATCAAACACATCTTCCCTTCTCCTACAGCCCAACCGTGGAAAGCCCCTTAACAGATATATCAGCTTCTTCATCACCTCGAGATAATGGAGTATCCAGACTCCGTGGTTGAAATGTCAATAATTTGTGCAGGGTGGAATGTGTTTTTTAGCTTACCTGGAAAAGATTGCCTGGAGCATGGCTGACAGTAGGCATATGGATCCTTCATCCAAGCCTGCCACCTATGAGGCCTCCAAACAGGGCTAAAAAGGATGAAACAAGCCAAAAGGGTTTGAAGCCTATCAATTCCTGAAGGGGAATATACGATGGGGTGCCAGGGATAGGCTGGATGCCGGGACCCCAGGTTGCAGCGCTCCCTTCCTCCTGCTTTTCCAACACCGGCGGATAGATCGTCTTTAAACCAAGCAGCATTTTTAACGCCAGAAGCCAGCTCTGCTGGGAGGAACATGCTGTCACGAAACGGGGAGCACGTTCAGGCAGACTGAGCGAGTAGAAGCGAATAGTGGAACAGGTGAAAAAGCACATGCTTTGCCTGAAAATGTGTGGGGAAAAAAAAAAGCATGTAAAAATGCTCATTTCACTCAGAATTTCTCCTAGGAATTTGGGAAGTTCCTGATAGCAAAACCAAACTGTTCTGGTTTAAAACAATAAGAAAAGGTCACATTTGGTGGTTTTACATCATTCTCCTTTTCTCTCCTTGTCTTCTGTGGTAGAAACAACAAAACTCAAAATGAAAACATGCAACCAAATAAGAACTGTCTGCAGCTATTCTTGTTTTAGCCAAAGCGTTGAGGACTCTCCCCACCAAACAGCCTACTGACTTATTATTATTATCATTATTATTATTATTACTACTACTACTACTACTATTACCATTACTATTATTACTATTGCANTACCATTACTATTACTATTATTACTATTGTGACTAATAATCTTTCATCTATTTTTCCATCTGAAAAATGAGGATAAAGCAGTCAGACCGAATGTCTATCTTGCCAAGGTAGTTGCTGTTTTTTGTATGGCACGTGATAGACCTTTCCAACTACAACTGAGATATTTTTTTTTCTTGGTGAAACAAAGAATATGAACTTTAAACCTCACTTCAGGTTGGCCAAATTGAAAACTCAACGTTTTTCTCAGTGAAGTGAAAAAAGGAATGAAAAAACCCTTTCAAATCCCTCTGCCCTGCATTTCAGATTGACAGGAAAAATGAAAAAAATTAAAAAACCCTACTTAATAAAAACATTGCTAAATTTTAAACTCGATTAAACTTAACTTATTTAAACAATTATAAACTTTAAAAGGGATAGACTGAAAATGCTAAAGTTAAAAGCAAAACTTAAAAGAAAAAAACCTTTAAAAATCGCTTGCAGGCAAATTCTGAAACAAAAGGAAATGTTTGAGGATTTCAATTTTTGGTAAAATATTTTGACTTTCTCTGTTCACCTCCCATTCACCAAAGCTGTGACTGACTGCATTTTTTAGGATAATGTCTGAGGACCCAGCAGTGATGGAATGGGGATGGCAAGGGGAAGCCCACGCGGGTAAGATATATAGTGATTTTCCTATGTGGATGTGTGTGAAGGAAGAACTCAGCCTCTGGAGATCACAAGCAGATGGACCTGGGGGAAGGAGATGCCTGGAGAGGGAGTGGGAAAAGCCTGGAAAGACCCTGAGGATGGGTTGTAAAGAGGCAGAAGGTAGATGATGGCCATCTCAGCATCTTCCTCTGCAGGGAGGGTGGGCTGGGGGAGCGTCCCAGACGCTGGAGCAGGAGGGTGAAAAAGTCTTGAAAATTATCCAGACCCTTCCATTGCCTGTTTTAGCCTGGGGTGAGGTTTAATTCTGAGTCATGACAACCCTATGGCAAGGGAGAGTTGGCCTGGAAAGTGCCTTGGGTGTAAGGCAGAGGATGGTGTGGGGGCTGAGGTTCTGTGAAGGTCTCTCTCTGCAAAATGGTCAGTGAAAGCACTGAGGTTTAGGTGGGTTTTGGGCTTTCCTGAAATCTGGATGAATTGGATTTTTACTGCCATTTGACTAGTTTGTGTCTCTGTGGCAGCACCCGCGCTGGCTGCTTGTCCCATCCCATGCAAACACAGTGTGGAGAAGCTCAGCAAGATGGAAAAAAAAGAATATTGCGGCTGTAGGGCTGAGATCGCGGTGAGGAATAGGTCACCACTGGGATGCTTGAGTGAAAGTATCGGAAAGCCAGAGCCAGGGTGAGAAATGGCAGTGGTGGGACACAAGACTTTGTTTCAGTGGCTGGTTTCAACCCACCATCTGCTCTTCAGATCCAGGACAGGGTGTCCTTCTGAGCCTGGTGGAGCAGGAGGACATGGGCTCACTGTGGACTTCTTGCAGCTCTCGCTTGCTTCCCACCTTCCTACCAAAACCACCCAGTGAACTCAGTGTAAGGCAGAGGATGGCGTGGGGGCGGAGGTCCTGCAAAGGTCTCCCTCTGCAAAAGAGTCGTTAAAAACGGTGAGGTTTAGGTGGGTTTTGGAGCTTCCTGAAATCTGGACGAACTCAGTCCCGAGGGAAAAGTCTGGTCTGTATCGGCAGCAAGAGAGTGAGAACAAGGCAAGGGGATGAGGATGGGCAAGGAAAGGGGAGGTTTGTTGCCAACAGAGTTAAACAGTTGAGACCTTCCCTCCACTTCCTCACCAGACCATTCCAGCACAGTAAATCATCCAGACCTTGATGGGAAGAGAGTTGCCAACTTGAACAAAAGACTAATTGCCGCGATAGGAGTCCAGTTGCTCCGGCTGGGGATTTGGGGTAATGGAAGCTGGGTCTGGGTTTACATAAATGTTATGCCAAGTTAATGCATGAGTGAAGATCTGCGCTGTGCGCCTTTGTAAGGTCCGTGATCCTGCTGATGGCCTGCCAACACCGCCAGCACTCGGACCTCCGAAAGGACCTCCTGGCGTGTTTTACAGTAACAATAAAACTCCCTAATGAAGAAAGGAAAATGTATACCCGTGGCTTTGATCAATGTGAAAGCCATGCACACACATCTCGATGGCTCCTACAAGGGGACCAGTGGGGAGGGAAACCGCTGTGGGGCTGGTGGAGGAATGGGTTTTGTTCCTCAGTAGCAAACAGCTACTATTAGGACGAGCAAAATATTTGCTGGAGGAAGATAAAAAGAGGCAGCTACCACCCAAGACAGACCCTGCTGCGGCAGACCACGGCTGCAGCCCTGGCAAGACCTTGCGGTGCTTCCCACTGGGTCAGGATGGAGCGGGAGGTGGCCTGTGCCTCTCCCGACGTCTGAGCTTTGCTGGGGAGGGAGAGATCTGCGATCTGAGATGCAGAAACAACAGGAGACAGCAGAAGAAGGAGGGAGGGGAGAGCCCGTCTGGGATGCTCACCTGGGGCAGAAGCAGAGCCTGGCACAGTGTTCCACCATCCCTGGTCCGAAATGGTTCGAGAGGTGGGATGCCTGGTTCTTGTTGGCTGCTCCACAGTCTAGTAAGAACAGATCCATTTCTGTACGTTTTCATTTCCAACAAAAATAATTTTCTTCCCTTCCCCTTCCCCTTCCTCTCCCTCTCCCTCTCCTCTTCTCCTCTTTTTAAAGCAACAGATTTCCAGACAGAGCCTCTCACAACATCTGTAGCCCAAAAAAACCAGCTCTGGGTCAGTTTGAGGGAACCAGGATGGGTGACCAAACTCAAGGAGAAGGTGATGGGCAGTGGAAACCACCCACCCTCTTGGCAGTCATGTTTCAAGCCCCAGCTCCTGGAGCCACGTGATTGCACAAAACCCACAGCTTTGGTCATGTGCTGAAGATGTTTTTGCCATTTCTCCAACTTTCCTGAGACTGCAGCACCAGCAGTTGTCACTGGTGGCTTCTTCCCTTTGCCTCGTTGCTTCTCTGCATCCAGGGGATGGAGCAAATGTGTCGTCATGCCAGGTAGGGTAACTCCAAGATCCTCACCAGCCTTCATAGGTCACTTGCTTTGTTTTTCACATTTATCATGGTCCCCTCTCTGGCAGGGAGGTGGTCTGGAGCCAGTTCTCCCCATTGCTGACTCCCCCGTGCCTGCGGTGTTTTACTGTTTGGGTTGGTGGTGTGTCCATCAGGTCTGCACTAAAACATTTCATACCCTGAGTGATCACAGCTGCTTGGCTGTCGTGATGCGATGCCGGGAATCTCTGTTACCTTGCGTTCTGCCGAAATCCAGCTCAGCAGCCTCTAAACTGCTCATCACCAGCAGCTGACAGGGTCTGACAGGGAGACAGCTCACCCTGCACAGCTCTTAAATACTTCCCAAAGCAAATCTGACTTGCCCCCAAATATACAGCACGTTACCACTTGTGGCAGGTACATAATCCATCACTACAGTTGATAAAACATCCTTGCTGCGTTGACCATGCTGGAAAAGTACTTCAGCGGCATGATCCAGCCATACCCGTGCTCCTGAGCATGGTCATGGGGGTACTGCCCATGAGATGGGGGTAATGACTCCCCAGCGGATTGGGCTGTGGTGCTGAGCCTAAGCAAACGCTGTCTTCTTGATCTTCTTTTTGAAGAAGACACCCACTGTCTTCTTCAACCCTCCTTGGGTTGAAGGANAAAAAGTTTACAAATAAAACAAGCAAAGAAAAAGAAGCCCCTTTGAAAAAGTGGAGTTACTTTGTTTAGGACTTTTTGGGAACAAAACATTTTGATGTCCTGATGTGAAGCAAGTCCCTGTTTTGAAATTTCCTCCAAGTTATTTTAAGAACACTAAAAAAACCCTGTCTTGAGATTGAAAGAAAACATTTCATTTCTGGTAGAATTAATTTTAAAGAGTGGGTTTTTTAGAATTGCTGGTGAACTGGAAAATTCATTATTTGTTCGACTTGCCTTGTTGCCCCTGTGGGAAAACACAGTCCAGGGACATGAAACAATTTATCCAGCAACTGTCAGAGCTGGGACTTGAACTCACTTTGTCAAAATTCTAGTTAAATATACTAGCTGGGAACACACGTTTTTGATCCACGTATTAAGCTCGGGGATGAGGCATTGCCCTGCCATCTGCACCAGCCTGCCTTGGCACGTCTTGCTCTCCAGCTGTTCGGGGGAATCAAACCCTGAGGTCAAGCTGTGCCATCTGAAATGTGGTGGGTTTCAATTCTGTTCCCTCCCCGCCCCTCCTCTTTTTGTAATAATAATAAAAAAGGGATCCTGAGAATTTTTAAAACCTGTTAATAATTTCCATCCCATTCGCTAACTCAGAATAATAATAATCATCATCATATCGACGGCCCCGGGGCATTTGCCTTGGCCTGTGTGACGGCGGGGATGTTCCAAAATTCAGCGGAGCCATACAGCACGTTGGGGAATGTTTTCTTGAGCTCCCCCAGCTGCTTTGATGGGAGCCCTGTAACGAGGTGACCCCCCCAGCACCCCACTACCCC
>VZTQ01003457.1:118101-299190 GCA_013400755.1 Pelecanoides urinatrix | reverse complement strand
CCCCGCCATGCTTTGCAAACAAACTGAAGAAAGAACCAGATTTTCCCCAAATAGAGCAGCCTGGCTGCAGGTAAAGTGAAACGGCAAATTAATTACACGGTGAAGACGACGAGGTCAATGCTGCCTTGTTAACCTTGTCAAGCTGATGAGAGCAGGAGAGCTACTGCAGGCTCCCGGGGTCCGATGGGGTTGGGGTGGGAGCGGGGTCCTGCCGCCGTCGGCATTTGCTGCAACGCTGATTTGCACTTTGCCTGCAGAGGTGAAATCTGGGATGCTGATAGGAAAAACCTCCTCTCTGAGCCGCCCAGATCTCTGCAACCTCAGGACATGTAAAGCTACTCTTACGAGATGAAAACAAGCACGGGAGCAGCCCGGATTTAACCTTGGCACTACTCAGATATATTACTTGAAGAAAAAATGAAAATAATGATGCTCTTGAGAGAGGGAAGACTCTGCTGTCCTCCATTGGGCCACTTTATTGTTGTGTTAATGAATTACAATGGCTTCATGACTCGTTCCGGCATCCACAATTGAGTTTGCCAGGAGTCTTTGCCACTACTGCCTTCCTGACTCCCTCCAGACAGGGTAACACATGCACACATGCTCACACACCTACAACATTCATTGCTAGCGAGGCTCCGCTTTCTCTCTCAAACGTGGGAGCTAATGTCTTCACTGAGGTCCTTGGGGATGCTCAACGGGAAATTCAATTCTGCACCCGTTGCGGGTAAATTATGAATGGTAGCAATCAGCCCAGCAGCCCCTATATTAGCTGGTGTGATATTAAAGTCAGCATATTTCACACATAATTTTGGAATGTGCTGCAGACTCTTGGTTTTAATTGGAAATGCCGTGTGAATATTGCGGAGATGTGAAAAGGTGTGTATTTTGGCCCTTGAAAAGGTGTGGGAGAGAACCTGAGATCTCGTGGGAAGTGCACGAGCTGGACTTTTCTGCTCAAGCTACCAGTAACAAAATGGGTACGAGCAACCTGTGAACAGCCTGCACTGGGTTCCTGTGCTAAGGAGCCGAGCAGGTCCATTCACACCTCTTAAAATCCTCTTTCTGGGCTGTTGCACCCTCTGCTTACGATCATCATCTCACGTTTTCAAGGTACCTTTGTAACCACGAGGGTACGAAACGTGGAAAGTGGCACGGTCTGCGGGCAATGGAGTTTTAAAGTGTGTGAAAGTCCTCGAACGTGTTCCCTACAAAGTTAAATGTTCCTAGTCCAGTCACCGGGTAGGGAAACATGCATATGTATTATACGCATACACATTATATATTATATATCACATATTATATATCTCTCTATATAATATATTCATCTGCAGCTCAACAGTAAGCACTGAATCTGAATGAGTTTTAATTTAGGCGGAAGGGGGGAGCACTGTGAGCACCGCGTCTGCATACGGGTGGGTGCATAACAGACGTGAGGGAACAAAAGGGCAGATCCCACCAGGCATTGGGGAAGTTACTAAAATATCCGGGAAACAAATGCAGCACAAATCTCCACCCCCTTCGCCAGCTCTCTCTGGCTCCGTCCCTCTTCTGCAACTCACCCAACACGTTCCCGAACCAATCCCTTGGGCTGGCGTATAATGCTTGGTCCTCCAGTGGATCAGGTCCAGCAATTCCCCGGTCCGTGCATCCCACCAAGCGATGATGGAGAAGAGAGGAGTTGGGGACAACTCTGCTTTCCATGCACCACAGTGTCCTAACAAAAACATGCAACACGAGTGGGCAGCAGGTTTTCAAATAAAGCTTTATGAGAAATATATGGATTAGCATCAAATGAGCTCTTCTAGCCAGGTGGGAAGGCAGAGCTCATAACCTTTTATTGCTGCTGCCCCAGTGTGTTGTTCTCTCTTACTGCTGGGCTCTGCTTTGCAGCAGCAAGCTATCAGGAACACCTTAAACCCAGGCCAGCCCCTCCAGAGGACCTTCTGCTCTCTACCCGGCCATCCTGGTGTGCAATGGCTTTTTCTTCTCCTGGGATGGAAGAAGAACCTCTCCAGAGGTGCAAATACTGCCCAGAGAGCTGATCCTGCCCTACAATGATGCTTGGGTACCAGTAAAACCTAGAGAGCCAATTCTGAAATGATGCTCGGGTCTTGCTGGTGCTATGGATCTGATGAGCTTCATGTGATGGTGACTGGGTTCTTCAAAACCACATCGGGGTGCATCTCCTCTCCACCGGCTGGAGAAGGAGCCCAGGAAACCAGTTCACGTGAGGCCATCTGCCCTGTAGATGTCTAAAACTGCGTGAAACTATCTATTTTTTGGTGCTAAGGAGTCTGTGTCGTGAGAAATCTCAGTAGTTGCAATCTTACAGATCAAACAGTTTGACATAAACCCGCACCTGAGTCTGGACACGCAAACTAAGATCCTCTTCTGTGTCTGGACCATAATCTGCCTGGCCATGTATCTGCTTTTGGGTGCCTCTCTCCCAGCTGTTGTACCACAGAAACGCCAGCACCGCTCGAGCTGGCAGGGGGTTTACGTGGGTAAGCACAGCTCAGCGTCTGTTCCCACCGCTTTCCCACAGAGACTTCTCCCATTCACGCCCTTCCCTGCTCCAAGGAGAGCAGATTTCCCCTCCCTCCCTTCAGCGAGGCCCTTGGAAGAGCAGCGTGGCTCTTTTTACAGCCTCTGCATCTATTTTTAAGCCTCCTGAGGACGAGCCTGTATAAGGAAGAGAAGCCCAGCTGTAAGGGGAAACCAGAAAAGAAGGTGCCAAGCAGACTTTGGTCTCAAATTTATGCATAAAAATCTCTCAGAAATTGGTTCCAGATAAGGGGTGACCTACTCGGTTTGACAGCTGTGCCTAGAACAGCTGCCACCGCACCAGCCCCGAGTGCATCCAGATGTACCCCCCCCCCCCGCACGCTGTGGCCAGAGCTGCGAAACTTTCCACCCTTACTGTGCTCCCCAGCGCCAGAAGAAGCCTGGGACTAGACGTGCTGACATGACGGATGGCTTGTTTCTTTGTCCCAGTCTCTGGAGAGGTGATATTTTTGGGTGTTGGGAACGTCTTGACAGCTCAGTTCTCAGCGTCACGGTGCTAACGTCAGCTATCTGTTTGCTCCGGAGTGAAACGGGCCAGGCTTTCGGAAGACTTTCCCCATCTTGACAGCTAATTGTGCTGAATGTCCACTGTCTAGCCCTATTGCCTCGGTGCCTCTCCATCTGTCTCCTCTGGGTGGACCTGCAAGCTCCCTGAGGTCTGGACTCTTGCACCTAGCACCTGGCAGAGCTTTGACTTGGGTTAGAGCATCTAGGAGCTACTGTAGAATAACATGAATGAACTCATCTGGTGGGCAACTACCACACAGCAGTGGAAATAAGCCTGTGTTTAGGAGATTACAGATATTTTTGTGGTTAAAAATAAAATAAACACACCGTAAAAGACAGCCCATCAAATAGTAATTTCTAAAGATTTTTGCCATCCAAGAAATGCCGCCTATTTCTGCTCCCATGCCATACTAAGCTGACTCCTCTGTCTTGAGGTTTATTTCATCGAGAATTGTATGAATTGAATGTATTGGCCTCAGGGCCAGCCAACACCAAGTCTAAAGACCCTGTAGAAGTTTGGATCTGGAGCTGCTCTGCCCCAAATCACATAATCGATGGGCAAAACATAGAGGAAAAAGGCAAAACAAAGGAGCAGAGAAGACAGAGCAGCAGCAGCAGGACTCTCAGCTTCACAATTATTTTTCCACCAACTAGCTTTGCTTCCAGCAAAGGCTGGAAAAAGTATCCAACCATTTTCTTTCCGTGGCCACTCAAGAGAGATCTCCTGCCATGCAGAGGACTGTGCCATGGCAGATGCACAGCAAGGAGTGGCCACATCAGGCCATGGGGTGGGGACTGAGCTGCAACGCTCTACTTGGGGAATCTGCCTTCAAGAGATGGTCTCACCACGTGTCTTATTGCCTCCCTGGTCCCCTACCAGTGAGCACCTGAGCAGAGGAACAGCGTTAGAAGAGTAGCAGATATCAAAGTGAAGGCTGTAGCTTGCAGCAAAGTAGTTTAGCCATCAAAATCTTTGGCTTACAAGTAGCATTTCCCCTGATGCACGCTCTCCAAGCCATTTCTGCCCACAGTCGCATTGTTCATGCAGCAAATGATATATTTACCCCCAGGTCCAGACTGAGCATAACTCTGATGAGCCAGCTCGCAGTCTAGTCTGCTTGTGGTTTTAGCATTGGCAAGGAGAACAGTGGGGCAGACCTTATAGAATCACAGAACGGTTTGGGTTGGAAGGGATCTGTAAAGGTCATCTAGTCCAACCCCCTGCCGTGGGCAGGGACATCTCCAACTAGATCAGGTTGCTCAGAGCCCCGTCCAACCTGACCTGGAATGTTCCCAGGGATGGGGCATCCACCACCTCTCTGGGCAACCTGGGCCAGGGTCTCACCACCCTCAGCGTAAAAAAGTTATTCTTATAGCTAGTCTAAATCTCCCCTCTTTTAGTTTAAAACCATTCCCCCTTGCCCTGTCGCTACAGGCCCTGCTAAAAAGTCTGTCCCCATCTTTCTTACAAGCCCCTTTAAGTACTGAAAGGCCACAATAAGGTCTCCCCGGAGCCTCCTCTTCTCCAGGCTGAACAACCCCACCTCTCTCAGCCTTTCCTCACAGCAGAGCTGTTCCACCCCCTGATCATCTCCATGGCCTCCTCTGGCCCCGCTCCAGCAGGTCCATGTCTGTCCTGTGCTGAGGACCCCCGAGCTGGAGGCAGCACTGCAGGGGGGTCTCACCAGAGCAGAGCAGAGGGGCAGAATCCCCCCCTCGACCTGCTGCCCACGCTGCTGGGGATGCAGCCCAGGATGGGGTTGGCCTTGGGGCTGCGAGCCCACATTGCCGGGTCACGTCCAGCTTTTCCTCCACCAGCACCCCAAGTCCTTCTCGGCAGGGCTGCTCTCCATCCCTCCATCCCCTGCCTGTGCTGATACCGGGGGTTGCCCCGACCCAGGGGCACCCTCTACCTGGTGACCCTGTGCAATAGCTCCACATGATCCTGACCATCTTTTGGAGCCTCTGTTGTTGTTTGTGTGATGATGTTGCTGCCCATACCCCAACTTATAGTCTTGATGATGAATCTGATTGGTCAGACTTGTATGCAGGTCAGGTAGAGACAGTTTCCAAACCAAGGGTGTGACATATGACAGGTTTTCCAGGCTCAGGTATTCCCTATTTTCTAAGTTCTGTAGCATGAGTCCTATGGGTCTTAGTCATTCAGTATTTTGGTTTATGGGTTACACAGTAAGGAAAGTTAATCATCCTGAACCAAGGGGGACACAAGTCCATTTTCTAGTGAGGGGATCGTAACGTAATTAGGTGGAATACATTGAAAATTCAGAAATTTCATTGCAGACAAGACTTCCTAGTAGCTGTTCTTCAAATGTTCCTGCCAACAAATTCATCCATGGAAAGAGAACGCAAAATTGTCCTCAATAAGTGGATTTTATATAAATATTGGAATGCAAATTAAAACGTGCACAAAGTCTCTGACCTACATTACCCCAAGGGCTGATAGTTACATAGCTGCTGGAGACAGCACAAGAGAAATGTCCCTTCAAATCATTATCATCCAAGATGAGATATTACCAGTTCTTCAGTTCTCCTTGTAAATCTTTTTGCCCTGGAAACGAGAACAAAAATCCAGCCAGCATTTAAAGTCTGTGGCTTGGTAGATATTGCCAGAGGAATGGGAAAAATGGCACATAGAAAGAAATCCTCCTCTGCTGAGAAAAGAACAGCAGATAGATTTCACCAAAATGGAAAGGCCAGGAACTGTGGGAGGAGAAGTCCCAGGCAAGGCTCCTGGGTGTACTGGTAAACTTACTGGGAGTCCCAGTAAAGCACAGTCCCCCTTCAGTGTTGAACAGACAATAAAAACAAAAAGTAGTTCTATCTGGTGTTGTAGCAGGAGACCCTATGCCAGCTGGAAATAGTTGGGTTTCATCCAGGGGCTCGTTTCAGCTCTTCAGGCTTTGGGACAATCCCTCTACAGAGCTTCTGAACAAATGACCTCCCAACTGATAGTATCTTCTGAGGGAGATCATCTGCCATGAGCCCTCTGAAAGTATTTTTAAGCATCACAAGACTGATAAGAGTTAGCTGGTCATGTCTTCCCACACACTGTGATCTTTGGGTCGTGCAACACCTGCTCCGATGAATTAAGACCCTTTGAAGGACACATGAAGCAGCACAGACTGGCTGCTAGAAAGCCAGAGGCTGATACATCTGGAATGGGGTTTTGTGATGTGGTTGGCTTGAAATACCAGGGACCAGTCCTTTTGAGACCAGTGGCCTTCCATTGCTGTTCCTCTAGGACACCCACAGGGTTTGTCTAGGCTGTTTTCACCAAATCTAGTATGGACTTAATGGCCTAAATCCCACAGCAGTCTTCAGATGTGTCAACAAGCTTTCCAGTTTTGTAGGTTGCCTTTAAATTCAGGGCAAGGAATGCTTTGATCAAATCCTAATGGACAATACGGAGATTTCTTCTGGAAAGGACCCATGACCATCCTCTTTGCTACACGTCAGCCCTGTGACTTCCCTACAAACTGGGGAGGCCCACAGCTGGCTCCTGAGGGTGCTCCTGGAGGGAATTCATGTCAGCCTGGCCTCGCGTCTGCCCAGCGGCATCACTGATACCTGCCCTGGTCTTACAATCTCTATGGGACATCTGCTTTTGGTCACAATGAAAGAGGAAACACTGGACTAGAGACATTCAGTTTGACCAACACATCCACACTTACCTTTATGGTACTTCAGTTCCTGGTGTCCAAAAAAGAGGCTCAGGTACTAGGGAATTTTTCGAAAGCTTGACCCTAGTTCATGGAGTGCCTTGGCTTTGTCATCTTCTAAAAGCATCAGGAGACCTTCTATTCACAGCAGCACATCCATGGTATTGCCGTCATGCCTAGTGCTATTCTAACCCAAAGACCTCTTAGGTCTCCTGCACTGGGCAGTTTTACTCCTACCTTGCACTGCCCCACCATTCACCTTGGTCCTCAGCCCCTCTCATCCTTCTTCTTTCACATAGGACACCCCAAACCAGCCGAAGGCATGGCTTGACAGGGGATCAGCCACACCGCACTAAAGCCATGCTGGCCTTTCTGGTTGAGAATTAAACCACCGGGACCCAGCAAAATCCCTTGGCAGCCACCTGAAGTCTCTGCAAGAGCATCCACGTGGCAGCCAAACTGAACCACGTGGAAATGAGCCCAAATAAATTGTCCTGGTAGTTGCCTGTAACAGAGGAAGTGCTTAAGGCTACTGTGTGCCCACAGGACTTAGCCCACCTGCACCCTTGGTCCAGTTTGCTCTTGCAAAGGATAGCTGCTGATTTTGAGTTAAAAGGATGAACTCTAATAATGCCTGCAGAGACAATTGTAACCCCAGGGAAAACACAGCCTCCTCCCCAAGCTTTTTCATCTTCCTCTGTTTATTCCTTCCTGACGAATGTTCATTAGCAGCATTGTTAGCAGCTGTTGGCAAAGGGCATTGTTTGTCAATTTGCAGCAGGGGCTTAAGACAAGAATGAAAAGCAATGCCTGGATTTAATTTAAAGCAAGGCCACGAGGCATCTGTGACTCTGGGTACAGTAGGCAGTTGCTGGTGTAGAGGACTTAAGTTTCAAAAGAGCCTCGTGGTGCAGCTAGTTTTGGAGGCCTGCTTGCAATTTTATCCTCCCCATCCCCCAAGCAAAAGAAAAGAATGTACTCTCAATGTAACTGAGATTTCATATGAAAGGCCAGATTCAGCCCAGACAACCTGTGGCAACTGGTATCTTTAATTGTGTATGGTAATATAGTTTTAATTTTTTTTTCCCCTCTCTCCTTTTCCTTTTTCCCTGAAGGGTCATAGCTTGTGAAAAATCGCAGTTGGATACCATGGGAATCTGGCCCGTTTTTGAGCCTGGGTGCCATTCCCTGCTGCTTCATAAATACCTGTTGCAAAGTAATTATGGGGTAAACTCGCTCAAGAGGCATTTTGAGATAATACCCACCTTTAGGCTGTTTCCCATGCCCTGAGCATGACCTTCGGGAAGAAGAAAGAGGAAATGAGAAAAAAAAAAAAAAAGAACAGAGAGAAAAAACCCAGCTTATTTCCTAATAAAATGATTGAAATATTAAATCATTACTGAACTATCACAATGGTTGATTTTCTTCCCATTAAAGTTTCCTGGAGGAGATTGGAGAACTTGTATTTTGCAGCTGGGAGAGAGCTGCCGCAGTCTCTGGGATGCTGTAGCATCACTGGTTTCCTCACGGCAGCTAGAAGGGGGCAGCAGGAATAGCACTGGTAACACTGGTACGGTCTTTGCTTTGCCTGGTTTTCATTTCCTCCTGCAACGAGGACTCCCATTTGATCAGGATTGGCAGCGCCCTGCCCAAACTGGGGGAGCAGCCCCGTTGGGTGAGGCTCTGTACAGCCGCTCTAAATCGTTGTCTTTGCTCCTAGAATTTGAATGAAGAGACCCGGGGTCAGCTGAGCCCTGGAGCGGTGAACAGGCTTGCTCAGGGCTGCGTTCATCACTGATGGAGCTTAGGACGGATTTGAGGTCTGCACGTTCCTGTATTAATACTTCACCCTGTACAGCCCCTGCCTTAAAAAAACCCCCAGCAAATTAAATGCAAGTGCTGGAAATCAAAGTATTTTCTACCCTTTTCCTTCGTGAAGGCAGAGCCAGCGTTTCAGATCTCCCTACATGAGTTATGAATCCACANAGCTCCGTTGCCCTGCTCTGGACTTGAGGACCTGAGTTAGGCAGCTGAGAAGTGAGGTCCTAACAGTGGTCAATGCTATGCTCAATCCCCTTTCCAGCCCCTCTAAGGTGCTCATGCGTGTAAATTATGCTTCAAAATAGAGATTGTGTCCCAAAATCAGTTGCAGCAATAGGCACAGAGGAGCACATAGCAGCAAGCCATAGGTTGTGAGTGTAATGAATCTCTCCTTAAAGATCTTTGATACGACCAGTCTTCCAATGCTTAAGAAAAGCTACAAATCTGTGAGAGGTGTTTAACAAGGAAGCTATTTTTAGCCCTGCAATAGCACAGCCATGGTTGAGTATCGTCTGTTCGTGCTGGATTTTGACTTCAGAAAACCAGAACCTCTTTCTATCTGTGCTTCTATCTGGAATATGATGTTTTGGCTAAAAAGGCAGGCTTCTTGACAGTGTTTTAATGCTTACTTGACCCAAATCCAACTTCACTTCATCTTGGCTTCCTCAGTAAGAGTTTTCCCCTCTCTGCTCTGTTTTATATGGTTTCCATGCCCTGACACGACCCCCATTAATTTCAGTGTAAAAAACGTTTGTCTGAAGACAAGAGCTCCTCTGGCTTTTTTCACCTTTTTTTCCTCCAAACCTCTGTTTCTGGGCTAATAATTTTTTACGAGTTAAGTGATTTCTAGTGACTAATTTGCAAGCTCCATTCATTATTTCCATGTTGGGATTTTATTGGCAGGGAAGGTAAACAAATAACATTTGTTGCCATATAGTCCACAGCCCCCCCTGTTTTACTCTTTACCTCCGAGCCTGGCTTCTGTTTGTCTCATGTTCTGTGGCCATGTGGAAGGGATGTCGATGCCGAAACGTTTCCAAGCCTTGCTTTGCTGGTGCTGCATGCAGACGAGGTGTGTGCTTGTGGAATGGAAGGAAAAAAGAGTTATTTTGGGGGCACGTCTCCACGTTTGGGGGGGTTCGCCTGCTTGCTGTGCACCATGCCCTCGCTGGTGTGAGAGCGATGAGCCTGGGATGTGCCGTGTCATCAGGACCACCTCATCTTCCACCCATCGTAGCTGATAACCAAGCTGGGTTAAAGACAAAAATTCCCTTTTTCTGTCTTCCACTCCCGTTTTTCCTGTGGAATATCTTTCTTCCAGACACTAAGGCTGTTCTCCTTTTGCACAAGAGTTTAGCCTGGAAGGGTGTTTTCCATCATGCAAAATCAGAGAGGCTCTGGGTTGTCCTTGGGGGGAGCTAGGTTCAGCTCTTGGCTCTGCCATCCCTGCTCTTTTCCTGACTTATTGTGCAAGGAAGATACTGTTTAGGTTCATTGTACCTAAACACAAAGGCTAGATAAGCCATAGTTTAATGCCACTTAATCCAGCGGAAATATAGCCGATATTGTCACATAAAGAGCATGTTCAGCTCCCATCATGCTGCCATCAGAAAGCTTTCAGGCTGGGAATTTTCAGTACTATGGCCTGGGTTAAGAAAAGAGAGAAAAAAACAGAAGGAAAAATCCATCATTTGCTGCTGTTATAGCATCTTGAATACGTTTTTTGGAGTGACTGATATGTCCAAGAATCTCCCGTCTAACCACAGCCCTTTTCACATTTCATCTGTGTATGATTTCTGCCCTTTCTGGAGGGTTTGGCATCGGCGCTACGGCATTGCCTTTGGACTCTGACTGCTGTAATGCAAACGCTCTTGAGCGACGAAGTTAATAGGCTGCGCACAACGCCGAAAGCCACCGCGGGCAATGTGTCATCGCAAGCAGAAATGCATCCCAGGCACCATGGCTCGAGACGCTTGGCGTTCGTATGCTGAGCCCCTTGCGTTGTCACAGGGGTACGAGACAGGAGGCTCCCGAGGATGCTGAGCCGGGTTCAGATGCTCCCCGCCACTTTGGCAGGAGGAAGGAGCTGGAAAACTGACTTAACTCTCCAGAGGATCCCAACTGGATGGGTCCAGCGGTCCTTGAAATAACCCTGACCCCGATTCCACGTGGCCAATCGATCCCAGATTTCAGGGCTGCTTTTGGGAAGTGAGGAAGACGAACAGCGAGCTCAACTTGGAGCAAAGGGACGACTCCACCTCCCCGTAAGCCACGGGCACTTCCCGCCAGGCTGGCAGGGTGGGGATCCACCCGCCGGTGATCTCCTGTTCAAAGGTTCTGGATGCTGGACCCCAGGAGGGTCCAGGTAACTGGTGCAAGCAGGTTTCACCTCCCCTCACTGGGAGCTGGGCTGGGTTCCCTTGAAAGCCAATGGACGGAAATGCCCACCTTTTAAACTGCCAAAATGATTCCAAAATTTTGCCACTCACGCTCATTGTACCTCATTTTTTCAGCTGAGGAAATGTCGATAACATTTTTCCCTTCTCCTCTGTGTCTTCATTTGGTGGTTTAGTTCTGACGTACCAGCCAGGGAGTTTGGCTGAGGAGTTTATCCAACTTTATCGCCTGAATGGGAGTTTTGAATAAAGATAAAGGGCAAAATTTGACATTACAGAGCAGCCAAACCTCTAATTTCTTATTCTTTTCTTATTTTTATTTTTATTCTTTCTTCAAATACTTGATTGTCACGTGCTGTTGAAAGCATTTTCTGAGCTGTTCCCCTTTCCTTTACCCCCACCTTTCATGTCTGCAGCTCTCAACTTCTTCCCCTGCATCTCCTCCCACTCCATGTCCCCCCCACTGCCCTCCCGGCAGTTTCCTACCACTCGTTCCCACTCCACCCAGGTACTGCAGTCGTGGGTGGGTTTATTTGCTCACACAGTGGGGTAAAGAACAAAAAGAGGAGCTCACAGTGCTCCCAGGTTAGATCTCTGCCGTCAGGACTTCTCTTTTCTGTGGGTTTAAAATGAGCCTGCGTGCTCCTAGTAACAGGGGAGCGTCCTGCCTGCAAATCAAGCAAAAGAAGGAAAAATCAGCCTGCCTGGAGGAGCACTGCAGAGAAAGCAGCCGTGGCACACAGGTTGTGTGAAAGAATTTGTGCAAATGCCCAATTTTGAAGCAGCCCGAGAACGTTCATACTCTCCTAAGCAGTGGTGGAGTTGATTTATAGTACACAGAGATAGGCGAATAATGAATCTTTCTTTTCAGCAAATGACCTGAAAAATTGAGGGCTGGAGTAGATTAGGAAATTTGATTTTCTGGTGAGGAAAACAAAGAATCTTTTTCAGGCTTTTTGAGCCTGAAAACCAAAACAAAACAAAAAAAGAGAAAGTGTGTGTGCGTGCGTGTGTGTGTGTGTAATGTACACAACATTTGGTTTTGACTTGAAACAAAAAGTTCCCTTTTCTTTTCAGATTGTGGAACTAGATCTGCTTGAAAACCTTTTTTTTAGTTTGCAAAACGAAAATGTAGCTTCTAGTTGTCCACCCTGAAATAATTTAAAAAAGAGCGTGATCCATTGTGAAAGGGAACAGAGGAGCAGAGGACTGACCTCCGCCAGGCTCTGAGCCACCCCGATGCAATGCTTGGTTGCTCTTGCCTGGAAGCTGCAGGAACAAAAGCTGCGGATCTAGTTTAAGCCTTTGGCCCTCTGAAGCTGCTGATCTCTCCCACTGACCGTAGATGGAGGCCAGACAGCTAATTTGGACTATTTTTGCTAGTTAAAAGTAGGTGAAAGTTTACCAGTCATCTTGACTAAATTAAAGAGGTTGGGTTTTTTGATTTCCTGGCCATGCAAGGTGCATTTCTCAAGCCTTGAGTCATTGCCCTTTCTGGATTCTCCAATAAATCCCCTTTCCTGGGCAAGGAAGTGTTACAGCTCCGAGATGACACATGGGGAATGAGACACATTGGGAGGACTGATTTGTCAAGCTCAATGGCATTTCCTATTGTCATGAAAATAAGCACAAAAGTGCAACTGTAGTAGGTTAGACCAGCCAAGATTGGGGTAGTATCAGGGTGATATCAGGGTAAGCATAGAGGAATATATCTGCAGAATAGTCTCCTTGACTCCAGTGATTTGCAAATCAGGGAGTTCCTATGACAGAGATTACATCTTTGTATTTAACAGACCTCCATGGGTTTTTCTTCCATGAACTCGTCCTGTCACCCCCAGAAGCCATGTAACCTTGTGGTTTTCACAGCTCCACTGCACATCTTGACTCTGCCATGTATGAAGGGCCACTTCCTTGGTTTGCTTTGAATTTAATCCTACTTCCAACAGTCATCTTGCCCATTTTCTGTATGTTAATGGAAATGGCAACTAGACCATGATCTAAATGGAAACTCTTGCTTCATAAATCCCTCACCTGCTGAGGGCCAGGTGCTTGGAGGACATAACCAGAAGAAGACCCATGCAACGTGTGACACCTTCTTAGATTCTCTCTGCTTCCATCTGTTATGGCCTTTGCAGGAAAAAGGGTGCTGGGCTAGATGGTCCAAACTATTATAGCTCTAATCTTATCTCGGTAGCAGAGCAAGTAAGGGAAGGCCTTTGGAGGATAACATCTCTTCTTTCCTCCCCCTGTGCCCTGACCAGCAATTCCTGGACAGTTCTGTCCAGGAACATGGGACAAGCCTGTATAAATACTAACCTGAAGCAGTATTAAGAGATTAAACTGATGAAGTGTTTCCCTCAGAAGTCCAGCTCCCACGGAAATGTCCAGTCTCGTTGTCTCTGCAGTGGACGTCCATGGAGTTTGACAAACCATAATTGCTCGGTGAGGTCAGGTTCCAGACACAACTCGCTTTCTCTCCCCCTCCTTCTCCACCGTCCCTGAGGGCACATAGTACTTACTGTAACTCTACCCTGGCTTCTGCTGTTGTGAACAGATGGAGTTGTGTCTGACATCCTCAGGAACGCTGGGAGTCGCGTCAGTCCAGACCCACCTTTGAAATCACTATTCGAGCTCAGTGTGCAAGAAGGCTACGCCGTGAGACATCACCTCACCAGCCTGTAACTTGCTCACCTGGGTCACCCCATACACTTTGTCCTGAGGCAGACAACATCCTAGAAACAGCCCCTAGGAGGCTAGTATTAAATTTGGAATTTATCAGTAAATGTTATTATTAAAGCCCAGTAGCTGAGTTTGATTTTAATATTTTTTAGTACCTCTGGCAAGTAGCCATACTTAAATCAGTCTTGATTTTAAGCTAAATAAAATCACTGCACATATACATCTGGCTGCTACAAATCTGTGTTAAGATTTTACCTTTTCATTATAAAAAATAAAAGCAAAGCCACAAAATTGCTCTTATTAGTGCTTTATGGTTTATATAATATAAAAGTCTTTGCTCATATTTACTCTGGATGGTAAAAGCAATAACTGTGAACCATGATGGAGAGCTGTTTGCACCTGTATCCTAAAATGTCATAGAAGACTCAGTAATTTGCTTCCTCTGCTCTTGTCACAGGCAGTAGAAAATGAGGCGAGGGTAGTACCCAGGATGAGGAGGGAACATGCAGAGGCACCGCTATTTCTACTACTGATGTTATTTTATTGGTACAGCCTGAAAAAGAGAAAGTGTGTGTGCGTGCTGAAATCCCATTATACCTGGAAGAGGTGATGGCAAACCTTTGCTACCAGGGGATGCAGACTTAGGAAGTAGTCACCCCTCTCTAAACTGAAGGACTGAGCAAACCAGTGGTGGGTCTGGCAATGCTCCCCATGGAGAACACAGGAGACAGTGTGAGGAGCTTTCCCAGAGGTGGATCTCCAAAAATTCCCTGAGTTTATTCCCTGAAATCCCTCTGCCACCCTTTTGTTTCCTATGAAAGCATGTGGGTCGCTGCACCACTGCTATTCACGTTGGCTAATGCGCTCTCCTTGTTCCACCGTGGTCTTTGCTCTCCTTGCTGAAACCTCGTCTCAAATACAGATTCAAGGGCAGAGCTTTTATACGGCACCAAGCACGATGGGGCCTCATCCGTGATGGCGTGCCACCCCCCTTAGGCTGTCCATCATCTCAGCATTGGCAGTTGGAGCAGCTGGAGGAGGAGTTTTGTTCATCTCGTTCCTCTGGTCTAGTGTTTGCTAAGCAATCCTACCCCCATCACCGCTTGCACTGGTGGAATTTGGGTTGAGTGAATTTCCACCTGAAATAGCAATTTCTTCTTTCTTGCTGCACATCTGTGCAACACTCTGTTGAGCTGAGCCTGCAGCCCCATTTCCGTCCCTTCTCTTGTGGAGGGTGTCACCATGAACATCCCTGGGAAGAGTTATCACGTTAAGCATTGGACAGCACGGGTAAGAAGTTCATTCCTCCTAAATGCACTTCCTTGGGTTAAAACCCAGCTGAATGCATGGAGGGACTCACCATTCCTCAAATCCCAGCTCTACCAGCTGGTCAGGAAGGTCATTCAGCCTTAACCCAGCTTGGGGCTTCTCTCTTTATAAGAAAAGTTCTAGGTAGGACTAACAAATGTTGCAAAGTAGGCTGAGTCTCCCCCAGGACCCTCAAGTCATTTCTTCCACTGCTCGCTGGGTTCAACCTGCCTGTGGTACAAAAATAGAAACTTTCACAATGAACTCAACTTTATCCCACTTGTCCGTGAGCCAGGATTTAGCCTACACTATAAATTATGATCCCAAGTCAGCTTGTGCCAGCCCTTAATTTGCGGTAACTTTATCCCATAAATGCCCCCATTGTTCAGTGAGGTGACACTTTTGCTTTCATTTCTATATTTATAACTTGGTTAATATCCCCTTTTACATACATTTTCTTGGATAACAAAAGTCAGCATGCTTCCCTCATCCTTTCCTTCCCCAACCCACCTCAGCTCTCATCCCCCTGCATAGGAAAAAAGCTAAAGAGGGAAAGAAAAATCAGTTGCAAAAAAAGAGGTGGCTCCAGCCTAGTGGAGACCTGAGTTTTCCTACATGGTGATGCATACAAATGTCCACTGCATACAGAATCATCATAGAATCGTAGCATGGTTTGGGTTGGAAGGGACCTTTAAAGATCATCTACATAAATATCACCTGCATGGGAATGTGCCAACTCACCCAGACAGCTGTTGTTAGCTAATGCAAGAGATATTATGTCCTGGGAGCAACCAGAGGCTCAGCTCTGCCACTAATTTACCTGCTACATCTTTGGGAGAAACTCAGCTCTCCATTTGAAAGACTCAGAGAAAGCAGGACGTCCCTCAGTGAGATCTTGCCCTCACAGCACAGCTGTAGGTTTGGGATTGGGTTGGTTGGTTGTGGCCAAGGTGAGGCACTATAACCTTAAATCAAAGGCTCTCCAGCCTTTGCAACTGCATCTCACCTTGTTCCTTCTCAGCCTCAGCAAGACTTGATCTCATGTTGCCTTTTAGCAACAGGCTGGGGACTTGCACCGTCCAAGCTGCCGTAGCTGTAGCACTCGATTAGAGTCCCAAGAATCTATGGAGACCCGAGTATGGTGTGGACCCTGGTGCTGAGGGGTGTATTAGGATTGTGGTCACTGGCTTGAGCAAGCCCTAAGTGGAGAGTGCCCCAGGAACAACCCATCCTCCTAAGACTAGTGAGACCTCACCTCCGAGTGCCTGGGAAAAACATGGGTCTAGGGATGTTCCTACACCTCAGCTATGTTGTCTACCCCAAAGTTGAGTCCTTACAACCTTAAGACTTCAACGAAGCCCTTAATCAAGGGAAACCAGTTGAGTTCACCACTCCCATTTCCCATCTCCTCTGATCCTCCTTCAAGTTGCTGGTGTTTTGCGTGCCACAACCTGCCGACCCATGGAGCGATGGACACATGCTGAGTATTGTCTCACCCAGGGGTTCAGGAAGGATCCATTCGTGATCCAGTTTCATCTGGGAAGGAGCAGGGAGAGGCTGAGCTGCCGTCCCCTATGCTGGGCCAAGTTGAATGGGTTCACTCCCTGTGCGGTAGCGGGTGTTTGGCTTCATACCTCTGCGTTGGTGCCTGCATCTGGTTTAAGTGAGCTTGCGTGCCATCTTCAGAGGTTCATGTGGACTTCATATGTCTGGTGACGCCTCCTGCCCTTGGCTGGTGACTCACGGATGTGGGGGATTTCTCCTGTCCACAGGACTCTTTCCAAAATCCAAGGACTGCTGGATGCATCTGGGCTGTGGCCACAGCCAATGTCACGTTGACACTGACTATTTTTCTCTGCTGACACGGGGAAGTCTAACAGGCCACAACAACTCCCACCCAATGTGATAGAGGCCAGAAGAACACCCAGAAGGCCCAGGAGAGAGGCTGTGTGTCCTACAACAGCGACTCTCCCAGTGTGTGGGTCTGGGATCTCTGCTTTAAAGGCAGGAGGTTTGAAACCCAGCTTGAGGGAAATGCCAAAATTTTGCAACTGGTTGCTGCTCTTTCTTGGCTTGCGCTCAGTTCTCATCACAGCTCCCTGATTTCTCCTTGCCATCTGGGGGCAAAAGGTTTGTGTCTCTGGTGTATGGAGCCACACCAGTCAAGGTCTGGTTTGGCTCTTGCAGGTGAGTCTGATGGCTCTGTATCGACCCTACTGGTCCCACCGCTATGAGCCACTCCTGTTTTATCATCCTTTTTTTGAGAAATAGAGCACATGAAATGCTGTTGACCACAATGCAAAAGGGTTTTGCAGCCCCCTTGCCCCCTTCTTGTGTTTTTACCATGGTTCTTATGATTTACATGCATGTGGGAAACACGTCCGTGCACACATGCCTCTGCACAAATACATGCAGAGGAACACAGATGTCCAAGCAGTTAATGTGCAGTGTCCTGAACTAGAGAGTGTCTCACCAGAAAAACAAGGGAACTCAAGTATTTTTGCCTCCTGACATTTTTTTTAATCCAAGATTTTCCTTTCTGCGTAAACAGCTGCTTTAACCTTTCGCTCCTCCAGAACAGAAAAACAACACGCAAACACACACACAGAGACGTGCACACACAGGCAAACCCTCTCCAAGATGGTCTGCCGCTCGTGTGTTGCAACACAAACCAGATGCTGGCGATTAAGCTGGTGCATGGCAAAACTGCAAGAAGGGGGAAAACGGTGCCTGAGAGGGCTCCCAGCGCGAACCTTCCCCTGCACCTGCCCGCTGAAGCACCTCGCTCGTCCTTTCTTCACTGGGACCACCCTTTGCCTCTTCTTCTCCTCTACCCAGGTACTGGTTTTCATAAGGTTTTCCAAAACAAAACTGTTTTTGAGACTTCCACCCTTCCAGCAAATTGAGTTGAATTTGGGTGGTGAGTTCAATGGCTCCGGGAGGCAGAAAGTGCTGCTGAATTTCATTTCTTCCTTCAGCAAAAGAGGCTAAAGCTTATCGTGCCCTTTTGCCCTGGCAGGAGCCATCAGGCGCAGACGATGCCCATCTGCATTTGCACTGGGGGCTTTTTTCCCTGGTGTGATACTTGTTGGTGTGATCCCTGTCTCATTTTTTTTGTCTCCCCCAGTCCCTGAATCCTGCCCACGCTTCATCCTCTTACTCTCTCCTTCTTTTACCATTCAGTCTTCCCACCTCCAACTTGTCCATGACCACAACTCCCACTCTCCACTTCCATTTCCCACTCCTTAATCACTTTTTAAGCTTTCTGGTGCAGAAACCCACCTTTTTGCATTGTGCTTGCACAGTCCCTTCCTCAGTACAATCCCAGTCCTTGCTCATAAACTTTGACGTTACTTCAGTCTATGTAATAAATAATGATAAATCTCCCTGATTTAATAACTGTTCTGCTGATTCTTAACAAAGATTTTTCTCCTTGTCAGAGGAGAAATGGAAAAAAATGGAGATTCTTCTCTTTTTTGAGGGGAGGAAGAAATCTTTTAAGGTTCTAAGCCGATAAAAAGACTACTAGAAAAACTATCAAAATCAAATGCTTCATAGCAATCTCCTATTTCCTATGATCGCAATTTGCCAGAATAGACCTGGATTTGCAAACATTTCCATCCCCTGCCCGTCTTCTGGCTGGCAGGTTGCACTGCGGGCTCGGATGAGTAGTGATGGCAGAGGGGGGACACGGGCATGAGAGACCCAAGGGTGCGTGGGGTCCCACGGATGCCACCTCCACAGGTCACACAGCCTCTCTGGGGCTCTCCACGGGTGAAGGGTCATGAGTAAAAAAAATCCCTGCACCTCTCTGTGCCTTGGTCTACCTTTTCCCAAGAGTGAGTGATGAATTCTGCCTTCTGATCTATGGAGGAAAAGCATTTTAGAAGAATTAAATAGACTTCCCTTCTCTTCTGCTTTCTTATTGATGGCAAAATGGCAAATCATCACATACAGCGATGTTCAGATTTTTTTCAGCAAGGATTTATCTTTTCCCAGGGGGAAGATTTGTCTTTTCTCTGAACAATTATACCTCATGAAGAAGAAATCTTATTACTGAAATCTTTTTTTTTTTTTGACTTTTCAAACCAAAACACTCTCACATTTTCTATTCTGAAATACTGGTTCTGAAATTTTTAATTTCAGAAAAAGACTTTGGATAAAAATTCACCTAAAAACATGGAGACAGGTTCAGTTTGAAGCTGGTAAAGTGGGAGCTACTTTGAAATTTGGAAAATGTTGATGGATGCATTTTTGTAGCCCTACGGCTGCCCGAAGTATTGACTCCGCAGTTGCCCTGTGCAGCTGCCCAGAGAGGATGCTGTGGGATCCATTTCACGCTGCCAGCCCCCACAGGGGAGGGCACACATCCTTCCTGCAAACTGACTCACCTCGCTAAGAAAACTAATGAGTTGAAGAGCCTTGTAGAGGAAGCTACTTCTGAATTAATTCTCTGCCATAATGAGATGACCCTTATTACTAAATAATTTCAAAAGGCTTTGCACTAATTCCCTCTTCCTGATGCTTTGGCAAACAAGAAAAATGAGATGCTTTTTGTACAGATCAAGAGGGAAAACAGGGGAGGAAACTACCCATCAGTGATATTTTGTGAAGGCTTGGAAGCTCTACAAAGGGATGTCTCCATAGCCAGTGGTTTTTTTTCAAGAGCTTTTTCTTGCCCTGGGTGGATTTTTATTTTAGTTAAACAGAAAAGAAGCAATTTTCAGAAAGCTTCAACAGGGCTTAAGCACCTGTGAGTTCCTGAGAGCCTTTTGACAATGTTGTCAGCATTTATTTTTAACCAAATGAGTAAAGGCGGCTCATTGAAAACTGTCTCTGAGTGTGTCTCACTCCAGCTGCTTACCCCTCTGAGCGGTGCCGGCTGCCCAGCGATGGGTCCTGCCTGGCAGGGCAGAAGTGATGCTGAGGACGCCTCACCGAGTCCTTTTCTCTGCTGATAAACTGCCCAACGGGCAGAGAGTCCCTGCTTCATACCAGCCTGGGCTGGAGCGGGATGGACAGGTCCTGCTCAAGGGTCTGCACCCACCTCCAGCTCTGCGCTGGTTTCTTTGACTGTGGGCAAGATCCTGGAGGCCTCTTTGCCTCTTTTCCCAGGCTGCCCAGGGCAGTGGTGGAGTCCCCAGCCCTGGAGGGATTTAAAAGACGTGTAGATGAGGCGCTTGGGGACATGGTTTAGTGGGCATGGGGGGGTTGGGTTGACGGTTGGACTCGATGACCTTAGAGGTCTTTTCCAACCTTAGTGATTCCATGATTCTATGATTCTATGTTTCCCTTCCAAGTGGTTGCACTGATGTCTCTTACAAAAGTCCCGTGAAAGTCAGAGCAGGAGCATCCCTCCCTGCGCTCCCCGACCTACACGAGCCGTTACTGTCAGGCAAGGGAACACAGCAGGCACGGGATCCCCTGGCTGTACCATTTTCCTTTTGGTGGCACAGACTGCCTGAAGGAGAGGTTTCCATGGCCCTTGGTGGATCTGTCCTCTATGTCTGTCCATGAGCATCTGAATGGGGCTCCTGGTGTCATCTCCAGCGCCTCAGGGCACGGCACCAGCTGCTGTCCCAGAAGGGATAAGGTGCCATATCCGACAGCTCCATCTGGGTGTTCTCTCAGGTGCTCCAGACTATCCCAAAAAATAATAGACACTTGTGTTTCAGCAACTGAATCCCACATGAAGACATCCAGGTCTAGCTGTGTTCACGGGTGCTGGTGTCCAAACTACTGCAAGCAGAGCAGAGGTGAGCACAGGCAGGGAAGCCTGGAGAGCAATTCAACTCACCAGAGAGAGGTGGATGTGAAAGTCTGAATTGTAGAACTTTTGTCTCAAAGACTGCTTATCTGGGTGAGGATTCCTTTGGCTGCTGAATATGATAAGATCAGCTGCAAGGTGTGGAAGATCTGGACGAGGGCTCCTTTGGCTAAGAATGGCGGCAAGGCCACAGAGATCTCCGGCCGGCAAGGTGTGAAAGATCTCCAGCTGGCATGGGCTTGGATGGGCAAGACTCAGGAATGTGGAGACATGGTATTGCCATGGAAACTGCAGCCCTCGAATGAGAATAAAAGGGACTGCCAAGAGGACCCCAGTGCGATTGTCGCTCCCGCTGAAACACCACAGGCCGCGGAGCGATCGTTGCCCCCACCGAAACACCGCGGACCCCGGAGCAACCACCCACCACCGGAACGCTGAGAGACCTGGACCCCCGGGACACCACAGATCCATGGTGGTGACTATTCTTGCAAGCTTATCCCATATTCTTGCTTGATTTCTTTCTTTTTACTCTATTCTATGCTATCGCCACTAATTTTCTACTTTTGATATTAAAAGTTGCTGTTTTGGGTAGACGACATTTGACCTCGTTTGTGTCTTAATCTCGCTCTTGGGATCATATTGAAACCTCCCCCGACATCGGATTGGGACATTCCTGATACCGGATCTGGATAGTGGAGTCCACCGATTGCATGGCCTAAACCTTACTTTGCATGTCGGCATCTCTTACCATGTGCTTTTCTTTCCTCTAATTAATCCTTCCAGACTGTGGAGCTTTCAAGTCCTAAAGCAAGGAGGGAGGCACCGTGCGTGCAGGCTGCTGAGAATGACTCCTCACTGGGGTGTCCCAGGGATGCCCTTGCAGAAGAAGGGCATGTTTGAAGGAAGCAGCTCCATATGAATCCAGCACGTATTCACCAGGGTTATGGCAAAGGGCTGCAGTTTACCTTCTTTCAATCTTCCTCTCCCCCCTGTCCAAAAAAAAAAAAAAAGAAAATAAGAGAAAAAGCCTTTTAAGTCAGGTGGAGATGTCAGTATTTACTGAAAGTCTCATGACATCAATCCCCAGAGGTGCTGATTTCCCCCTTCCCTGCCTGGAAACTGGGAGACTGTCATTAGGAGATGCAGAGTGTGTAAAGTGCTTTTACAAGCCTGGGAGGTTGATTTATGGAGTGTCCCACCCTGTGAGCCCAAGCAGGATGGCTATTAACTCCAAGCCGTGGAAAACACCACCGTCCCAGGGAGCTCAGCTATCTGAACATTATCCCGATAGCCAGGGCAGGAGAACGGGGAGATGAGAACCAAAGGGTTAAGGTCAAAAGATAAACCATTGTATGTGTGCATGGGCTAGTGGGTAGTCGGTCAGCAAGGTGAATGGGTGGAAACTGTAGGGACACTGTATAGGGATGAAGACATGCACAGCAAAGTCAAGGAAGGATGCTCACGAAAATGGGGTGCCCCGCTCCCTGGTCCTCCACTTCCTTTTGTACCAGCCAAGCAAAGGATAACGATGTTCAACCTCTAACGGGCAAGGCAGGACTTCAGTGGGAAGCAGGAGCTGAAGTCATGTGCTGGTGACATGTGGAACATGAACCAACAAGCTCCAAAGGCAGCCTGTAGATGTCTGTATTATTCCCTTGATGATTCTAGTTAGGAGTTTTGTTAAACAGAAAGCCCCCAAAATTTCCCGCTTGATGTCAGACATCCCCCCCATTTCTAGCATCCTCTCACAGACACAGTTTCCCACAAGGAATTTACTGCTGTAATTAGGAAAACCTATCGAAATCCCAAGAGGAAGAGAAAAGGATTGGCTGGAGATCACATGGGGATGGAGACTCTGGGAGGGAGTCTCTCCTTGCCTGATGCCACCTTGCTGTCTTCTCCTGTTTCATCCTTCCTTATTTCTGGTCTGCTCTGGTCTGGCCTCTCTCCTCCCTCTTCCCTCCAGCTCCGCATCCTCCCCTTTCTCCAAAATCACTTGGCCTCAGCCACACACAAGGTAGCACCACAGAGTGGTTGTTTTCCACCGGTGGAAACCCAAAGCACACAGAGACATGGTCACCACAAGCCCACGGAGGCACCAAGGTGGGCGGCTGCTCCCCAAAACTCTCCCCACCTCCAGCAGCAGCAGCCAGCGAGTCCCAGCGCTGCAGGGACCATCCCCGGCTTCTCGCAGGGAGGTAGTTGAAAACCCAAACATCAACAATAACCTGAACCCGGCAAAGCCCAGAGGTGCCACTTGAGAGGCAGAGTAGCTGGTGGAGTTCAGCAGAATATTCTCGGGTAACAGCAAGGTTAGTTGCTCCCCGGGGGAAGGTGGGTTTGCTTACTTACTATTAGTTTCATACTAGAAAAACATTTACTGGAATTTTTAGTGAATTATGCTCAGATGTGCCTGTGGTCAGTCCCACATCTCACCGAGTTGGTGTTACCACGGCATAAAGGAAAACAAGGTTTCCAGGGCTTCCTTTGGTCAATAAAAAAAGCCATAAATGAAATATACGGAGCAAAACTGATAAGTGCGGGGGAACGACGGCTTTGTTCAGTGACCCGACTTTCTTTTTTCGTCCTCCCTTTTTCACCTTTGCTTTCATGGGCAAGGGAAAGGCTAACACCCCTCTTCGTGGCTGGTAAAGCCTGCAATGTTGTATGTAAGCGCTGAAGATTTAGACGTCCCCCTTGTTCGAAGCTGATGTCCCCGCGGCTGTTTGAAATCAGGACGGGCTGCTCCGGAGCCAGAGGAATTTCGCAGGTGCGAGGGAGCAGGTCATCGAGTTTCCATCCAGGCGGGTGGGTGGTTAGCCATTGCTTTAAGCAACTGGAGAGATGGATTTATAGCCTGCCTACCACAGCGGGGCCCCAACCCAGATGAAGTTTCTCGAAGCGAGTGTGAAACAGATAAATAAAAAAGAAACATGCTAGGCTGGATCAGTCTGGTCACAAGCACCCACCGCAAATTCGGTGTGGAAATAAAGCACTTTTCATTTTTCCAGCGGCGAGAGCAATTAACTATTAGAACATAACGCTCTGAGGACCGTGGTCGTATCCTGTGCTTGGTCCAACTGGAAGCCTTCCTGGCAGATATGCCTTGCCAGAGCGCAAGGTCTCCGAGGGGCTATCGGCTGCCTTAGGAAGGTTAATCCAGTGGTCTGTCAGCTGTAAAACTTGTGATGGGAGATGACTCCAGGTGCACAGCACGGGGAGAAATACTTCAAGGTCCTGCCTACTCGGTGGACCGAACTTAACTCCTAAATTGCCACAAAATTCAAGATCCAAAGTTTAAGATTTGGGATCTTTTTTTTTTTTTCTTCTTTCTTTTTTTGACGAAGCTGATGTCAGTTCTGGACATTTGGATCAAATAAATCCCAAGGACGGAGGACCTGGCTCAGATAGAGCCTGTTTGTTTGGTGGCCTCCAGACCACTGCCAGTCAGTGTGCATCGGTACGTGATGCATCGCTGCCTGGACGTAGGGACCAGCACGTCTGAGGACCTGGGTGGACTTTACCCTGGTTTGACCCTGTTTTAAGACCTGAAACCAGGTCTGAGAACGGCCAAGATAATGCCCTTAGGTGTGCAAAGTCCCCATTTCCATGAGCTAGGATTTGGACTTTGGGGTCAGATGGTACCTCTCGATGTTCACGTTTCAAAACCAACGTTCGATCCCTGCAATGAAGAGAAGGAGCAACCTTTGCGAGCTGCCGGGAGAAACAGATGCAAAACACAAGAATCCAGACAGACATTTCACTCTCTGCTACTGACTTCCTGAGTGGTTTTGGTTAAATTTCTTCACTTTTTCCATGCCCGCACAAAAAGTGAATCATACCAGGCTTCGAGGAGGAATGAAGTGGGGTTCAGCAAACCCAGATTGTCTTTTTTTTTCTTTTTGTCTTGCCACTGGGGTCCCCTGCAAGAAGCCTCCTCATGCTCCTCTCTTTTCTGTATTGGTGATTGGTGGCCAGGACACGTGAAGGTGGCTTCATCCAGCCCTGTCCCCTGCCCTGGGATGGTGAGGTGGCCCACGCAAACTCTTTTCCACTTGTGTCTGTAGGAAGGAAAGCAACCCGCCGTCAAGCCAGGGAGCCATGTGCCTCTTGCCTTGCACCTATGAGCTTCTCAGCACAGATCCGAGCCTTTTAACCCCCACCTGATCCCACGTGAGGTCCCACAGGGTAGTTTTATTGCTCCCAAACATATAATAATTGCATGTACAATCTCTCCTGTTAAAAATTTACCTGTAAACTCATTAGAACTTCTTCTACTCTTTTCTTTCTTTTTCTTTTTCTTTTTTTTCTTTTTCTTTTTCTTTTTCTTTTTCTTTTTCTTTTTCTTTTTCTTTTTCTTTTTCTTTTTCTTTTTCTTTTTCTTTTTCTTTTTCTTTTTCTTTTTCTTTTTCTTTTTCTTTTTCTTTCTCTTTTTCTTTTTCTTTTTCTTTTTCTTCTTTTTCTTTCTCTTTCTCTTTCTCTTTTCCTTTTCATTTTTCCCTTTCCTTTTCCTTCTTTCTCTTTTTTCTTTTTCCTTCTCTTTTGTTCTTTCATTAATTTTTCTCATTTTCTTCCTTTCCTCCTCTCTCTCTTCCCCTCTCCTTCTTTCTTTCTTTCTTTGTACACACCCATATTTTCCATATTTTAGATCTTATTCCGCTGCCTGTCCCATACTGAATTCTGGCACATTTTATGACATCTTTGGGGATGGTTTTCCATGGTTAAAGGAAATAAAAGGAACATCAAAGCCCCCGTGTAACACATCACCCTCCTCTGTGGTGAGTTTCTGTTTGCATTCCCTGCAGCAAATTGGGCTTTCCAGCAAGAGGAAGGTCTGGGAGGGAAGGGGTAGGAGGAAAGGGGTGCATAAAACGGGAGAGGCACAGCTGTGTCTGAAAAAAAATATATCCCTGTAAGTCTAGAGATGCGTGGCTGGAATGTAAAGTCCATTTCCCCAGGAAGGATGCTGAGATGGCTGGATACTGCCAAGAAAGGAGCTTCAGGAGATGGAGGGAGCTTTGGATCTTTCACTGCTGCTGTTTTCCACTGCATTTGGTTGTGGATTTGGCAGCTCTGCCAAACTGGAGTTCTCCCCTTGGCCAGTGAACAGCGAGCGCCCATTCAGGTCTCCCAGCACAGCCCCCTTCTCACGTAACTTTGGAGAGATGACTTCAAGCCATAAAGAAGTTCATGCACCATGGTCCAGCCAAGCACTGCTCTTTCTGCCAAGGTTAAAAATGAGGGGAATAATGAGCACAGACTAGGAGAAGACAGGGAGCCGTGGAGCTAGGATGCAGTGTGGGGACTGGGGGTAGGGGGGTGTGAGCTGGCAGCGCAGGTCTGAGTTATTTGCTTATCCTTCTGCAAACAAAGAGACTGCGAGGTTCATGCCTGCACAGGGACTGGCTGGCCAGAGTGTGGAGGGTAACACTAAAAATATCTTTGGTCCTCTGGTTCTGCCCAGTTGTTGTTTTCTTAGACAAAGACGTGTGTCTTGCATGCATCCACGTCCTCAGCCTGGCACCAGCCCGGGTTGGTTTGGCCCTCCAGGTCCTTCCCAGGCCAAGCTTCATCACAACACGGCTCTTGAACTGGATTTTCCTTCCCTTCCCCCAGGTGGGGACAGCTGCCTCCTGAGCCTATAGTCAAATCAAGACTTTCACACCCCCATCTACTCAGCCAACTAGTCAGCAAATGCAAAATTAGCCTAAGCTGCAGCCTAAGAGTCATCTCCTTAGAAAAACAGGTTAAAAATATTTCTATATATTTACTAAATAATTTATTAAGTATTATTTAATGTTATGTAAGATTTCTTCCTCTTGTGATTGCACCGGGCTCCACCTCAGAACCATTTGCTCCGTTCCAATGACATTAATGGCAATTATTCCGTTCCTGTCTTTTTAAATCATGGTGCCATCTATGGCCATAATTAATGCATGCAACTTGTTCACATCCAGCACATTTTCTCACTGCACAAGTGAAGCAGGAATTATAATTTTGTCAAGAACTTTCTGAGCGCTCCTTTCCCTAGGGCTATCCAGACTTACAGGTTTTTACATTTGGTTTTGCAATCAGGAGAAACTTAATTAAAAAAAAAAAAAAAAAAAAAAAGGAGGAAAAGATGAAACAAACAAAAAATCATGTGGGAACTTTCAAATCCTCCCTTGCCAGATCGGTTTTGTGAGCGAAAGATGAATTAGCCCTGGATGGAGCCGTCCCCTCCACATCTGTAAGACATCCGTAACAACAGCTGCTATATTGCAGCACACCTTTGATCCCGGTCGCCTCGCAGGCCCCTTTCCCTGCTATTTCAGGGTGTGTTTTGCCCAGCGCTGCTATGCAGCCACCTCTGGCTACGGCAGCGGTGGCGTTTAACAAATTCCCGGGGAAGGGAGGACCTGCGAGCAGGGGGGAACGACCTGCACCCTCCTGATGGATGGAAAACTGCAGGCACGTGTTTGACTGCAGGCAGGGATCTGCCCTGCTGGCACCGAGGAGTCGGATGGGGGAAGAGCTCGAGGGCTGATGCCTGCCTGGCTTGGTGTCGGGGGAGCAGCCTCTCATTTCTGTTCGGATACGGAGGGCGGTGATACCCAGCAGTGCAGAGCTGGTGGGGAAGGGAGCCCGTTCCTGGCTCTTTCCAGCCCCGTGGCATCTTCTGGCCACATCTATTCGGTGACCGTGTGCCAGGTCCAGGGAAACAAAGTTCAGACCCTTCTCTTGTCCCGCCAGGCTGTGAAAAAACAGGACAACTGCTCGTTCAGAGGGCAAGCAGCACCTCCAGCTGCAAACTGCTCTTGGTGGAGATATTGTGGCTACCAAAGCACCTTTGCAATGTGTCCCATCCCAAAGCTCCTCTCTGGAGGCTTTTCCCCCCGCTTTATGCAAGGGGAAGGAGTCCAGCTCCAGTTAGAAACAGGATTGGGGTGGGAGAAATGTGGGGTGCTAGTTTGGTACCCAGACACCGGGACCTTTCTTAACTTGGGCTCACATCCCCAGTGGACACAACGACAATTAACTGGATGGTTTCAAAGCACAGGGCTGTGAGGCTTGGTCGCCCTCTCTGAGGTGGGTGATCACTGCCCGGGAGGGTTTCCCGGGATTTTGGTCTCTCTTGGGGTGGCCATGGATGGGCAGGATGTTTCAGTGGTGGGTGGGGGACAAGGAGTTGGGTTTTCCTGACTCTGAAGAAGAGGTCAGGGTGGGTCCTGTCCTCCCCTCTGGAGTGGACATGCACGTGGCAGCAAAGATGTCTTTCCTGGAGGAGAAAGAAAAAACGAAAAGGAGGAAAAAAGGAAGAGGCAGAGAGGATTCCTAGTTGCACCAGAGGGAGCCCTTCCATTGCAGATGAGGCAGAAATCAGGCTCAGGCTAGAGCTGGAGGCTAAACCCGATGTGGTGCCTCAGCCCTGGGCTCACCTTCCAGCTCTTTCCAGCCTGTGTTAACTGGGACAGGCAGAGCCCCCCAGTCCCATCCAGGGATGTGACTATTAACCAGCACTTTGACAAGAGCCGGACAGAGCAGCCTGGCACCGAGTTCCTGAAGACGAGGCAGCTCCTGATATGATGTTATCCCCACCCCCAGCTTATACCCCGACTGGAAAAATCCCTCCACCTCAGCCTGTTCAAGCATCTCCTCTCCATTTCCCCCCCTCAAGACAGTTTCCACCCCAGTAGGACACTCTCAGTTTGCTTGCCAGGCTGGAGGGAACGCTGGAAAAAAGCTCGGAGGCTGATGGGAGAGAAGACCCCCTCCAGTTAATCCTGGAAAATATCCTCCCCGGGGTGACAAATGGAGCCAAGACAACTCCGATGCACAATTTCCCACCCCCTGCTGAGATGTGGGTGTGGGACCATGCCTCGAAGATCCTGCATCAGGGCAGAGGACAGCCCACGTGTGCTGGACAGGAGGTTTGAGCATGACTTTGTTGAATGCAGAGCCCTTTGTCCCCTCAGGGCTTCTCCAGGGGTTCCCTTTCTAGGCCCCTTGCAAAGACCTCCAGCTACTTTTACTTTGCAGAGGAGACTGTTTTGCCTCCAAGGAGCTGAAGTGAAGACAGATCTAAAAAAGAAAGGTGAGAAGGTGCCTATGTTCTACTTTGGGACCCGGCAAACTGGGCTGGAGTCAATTTTCCCATGTGCTCAAGCATTGGGGGCCATTTCATGGACTTTACTAAATGTTTTTCAAAAAGCAGCCTTGGGAGGGGAAGATGGGGGGGTTCCTGACCTGCCCCTTTTGTCTACACTGCAGCGTGCCAGCCACCTCCTGACAGTCATACTCAGCGTATGTTTAAGGTACATACAGTGTGGACCCATCTCTCCCATCAGAGGAATCTGTTTTTCCTCCGTGATATTCAATTGCCTTCACCTCGAGACCATCCCAAGATCTGCTCTCCAGCCCTTGACTCATCTCTGTGCCTGAAATCACCATCTACCCTTGTTTTAATGCCCTTCTCCTCCAGTTCCCTGTCCCAGTGTCCTTTCCCAGTCACTCCAAGTGTCCCAGTTTTTCTCTTCCAAACCCTACTCCTCACCTACTTCATTCCTCCTCAGACCCAGCTGCCCTCCCTTGACCCGTTCATCCTTGGAAGCTGCAGAGGGAATGCTGAGAGCAGATGGTCGTTCCTGACCTTGGGAACCACATGGGCTGCAGTGGGTGAGAGGAACCCCGCCTGGGGAAGCCCTGCAAGCCGTGGTGGCCCTGATCTGGAGCACTCTTCTTGTGGGACATTGGCATTAAGCAGGATTGAATGGGAGATTTATAGCTTGGCCATCCTGAACTAGGAGAGCAGAAAGTATCTATGAATGGGATGAACCCATCTTCAAGTCACTTCCCTCCAGCTGGAATTTCTCGGGGAAACTGCTGTAAGATCTTCCTTTCGCTGGTGTGTAAGATAGCCTATTTTTAGTGAATGCAATTTTCAGAAATGGCAGAGCCACTTTTGCTGGAACTTGACTAGAAAAATACTTCTTTGGGTAGACACGATAGGAAAAATGTCAGACCAGATAGCTGAAAAATGGCAGGTTCATGAACGATAGAAACAGGGACTGAGAAAGAGATGTGCCAACTCACCTCATTTAGATGGTAGTTCAATGTTTATAGCTCAATTACAGCTCACCTAATTTGCTGTTTCACTGTCCTTCCACTGCCTACCTGCTCTCTGGTGGTGTCACATTCCCTCCAACTGTTGCTGAATGTCATCGTAACTTGAGTCCTACATGCTCCTGCGGTTCACGTGTTTTTCACAGTGGGTCAGACTTTGTGCCTGGGACCCATGATACAAATCTTTCCTCACCAAACCTGCCTAGGGAGGACTCTCTCAGCATGCTGCGGGGTCTCCATCCTCGCTCTTGCCCTACCCTGGCTATGTCAATGAAGGTGTTTGTATGGCCACGGTCTCAAGCCAGTCTAAGAAATGATGTAGTTTAAAAACAACCCTGCTAAAAGAAAGCAGATTTTAATTTTTTAAGTGAAATCATTCAGTTAGGCAGTTTTGAATGAGGATGGGTTAAAATATGCACAGCAGGCTGAAGGCACTGCCTAAAAATCCCAATTGAATGTGGCCACCTCTCTGCACTGGCTGTGGGAAGAAAGACTCCCAGGGTAATTTGTCCTTTTTCAAAGAATCTGCTCTTCACATGCTGTTGTTGGATCTGGCACCACATAGAACCGGTGCAGACAGGCAGAGGATTTGTGCCTATTTACCATCCTCCTGTAGAGGCAGGGGTGGCTGGGTGGATCGGGAGCTTCACAAACCCCTGTATCGGCAGGAAGATATGTTGAAGATTCAGATTCTGTCTCCTGGAGATCCACCCGTTCTGCTGGTTGTTGAGAAGATCTCTATACGTCACTGTCTGACCGTGAACTGCATCCAAGGGGGGAGGAGAGTGAGGTGTTTTGGGGATTGCTGCTGGCTCTGAGATCAAAAAAATATTATCCATGGGGAAACATGCATTGCGAGATCTTCTGTCTGCTTCCTACTCATAACCAATTTGGTCTCGCCTTAAGACAAGTCACTTTGTCTATAACTTGGACTCCTAAAGGCAGACATCAGGGACTGGTCCACCTCAGGTCTACTTTGGAGCCTAGAGGAACCTGATGAATTTATGCGACCTCTCCCCATCCTGCCCCTATTAATTTGGAGACACTCACCTTGTGGGATACAACAGGCTTCACGCTCCTGCTGGCAATGGGATGGTGGAGTTGTGTGGCTTTGATATTATTGATAAATTGCATCGTGGTCCCTGGCTCAATGCTGCCGTAAAAGAACAAAGAAATGCCCAATTTGCCACATCAATAGAGGGACACAGTCCTCCTCTCTGCGAAGAGCTAGCAGCTCCGTGCCAACGGGAGCAGAAGCCTTGCTGGCCAGTATGTGCAGGCACTGTGGGACTGGGAGCTCTGAACCCCAGACATATGGTTTAAATATTCTAATAGATGTGGTAATCCTTTTGGTTTCCAAATAATGTTATGGTCGAGTCGATTTATGGTAACGCTATCTTAAGCAATGAGGGCAATAAAAAGAGTTTTAAATGTGAAGAATTTTTTTCTTCTTGCTTTTTTTAAAATAAGGACTTTTTTCTTTTTTTTTTTAAACAGCCTTTTCTTTGTGCTCTGTTTAAAGCCGTCAGGAGTGGAGATCCTGCCAAAGCTACTCGGTGCTTGTGAAGCAGACACACACCTTGCTGGTAAATGGGCCTTCCTGGAGCCAAGTGGTGTCCCCGTCCCCATCGTGGCCCACCATCCTGGTGACTCAATCCCTGCTGGTGGACAAGATCGATATTTCTGTCCTTATTTATTTGCTTTTATTTCAGGACAGACTGGGAAACTTGTGGCCCATACAGTGTTCTCCACTGGCTTGAACAGTTACCTGGCTTGTTGCCTGTTACCATCTCACCCCTCCTAAAGCTTTTCTCTCTGGAGAAGGTCTCAGGATGGATTTGTGTCCTGAACTCTGCAGTCCCCTCCTGTCACAAGACCAGAGATTAGCTCAGCTGTGATGGAGGGCCTCTCGAGGAGGCAACCGGGCTCATCTTGGTCTGGCTGAATGCCTGGACACCCCTAGTCCGAGGGTTCCTCCCAGCCTGTGGTGATCTGGCATGTTGATATCCAGTCCTGGAGGTGGGACTTCACCCCGGGCTCTGACTGCAAGGGACAAGCAGATTTTCTGCGTTGTTACTCTTCTTTCCCTGGCAGCTTGGGACACAAATCCAGTTCAACCCAGAGGGCCTGGAGGGGTGGTCATGCCAGCTATACCCAAGGCTTCAGCTTCTCTGGCTGCCTGGCTTTGAAGAAGAGACCTGAACCTCGGCCGCTCAGACGTCCCCATAGCTTGCGCCAGACGTTGGACACAACAGCAGCCCGAAGGGACCAGAAGGAAACTGCCAGGAGCAGGGAAGGCTCTCCATGCCGTTCCCCAGCTCAGAGGAGGACAATGATCTCATTTTTTGGGTCGGGTCCCACCTGTTTTGTTTTGTCTACAGCTTTAGAGAAGAAATAGTAAAAATTGGATGCCAGAAATACCCAGCATGTAGACTAGGGAAGGATCTGTCCCAACCCACCAGAGACAGTGACTCCAGATTTACACCACGAGACCCACCTCAGCTACAAAGGCACTGCAGCAATTTTCAGGCCAATCTACTGATACATGAGCCTTCTAGACCACTTTGAAAAAGTAGCTCTTTAAACAAAAGCCCTTTTAGTCTTCATTACGGAGTCAAAGGCTGCTTTCACGTAAGGCCAGGGTAGGTCAGATTTCATTTGCTTGGAGATAAATGGCTTTGTCAGCAAACATCTTCTGTGGATTTTTTTTTTTTAAATTTGAATTATTGGATTTCCTGGGAATTCTCAGCAAGTAAAAAGGTAAAGAAGTGAAGTTTTATACAAGAAAGCTGAATACCCAGTTTTTGGTTTTCAGTGAACATTGTTATCCAAACTAGAGAACGCTAACCTTAACAGGACTTAAAGAAAATTCTCTTTATTTGTGAACAATAATAAAAAATGTGGTCTTGATAATAAAAAATTGCAATACTTTTTTTTTGCCAGATTTGCTCTGAAATAATTCATATAAATACATGTGAAATGGAATTTAGTTCAAGATTTTAACAGAAAAAATTGGGATGCACAAAGAGATCTCAGACTGGACCCAGGGTAGAACTGGGAAAGGTAAATAACAATAGAGCCTCATGCCACATGCATAAATAAGCTGAGAATTTAGAAAACAATAATGAAATATTCATCATAAGGCTCCCCATCCTCTGTACTTAGACAAGGCACCAGCTTGAATTTTTACCATACAACATTTTAAAGCTTTAGGCTTGGCATCTATGGGTGGCTGAAATAACACTGGCTCTTTTTCAGAGATCCTTTGCTGTAGGGAAGGACGAGCTTTGGGCATGATGAATTGGTCTCCATGGTCTCCTGAAGGCATTGGTCTCCAGAAGTCCTCTGACAGAAGAAGTTGTAAGGCATTTGGCTTTCAGCTCACATGCAAAGCTGCGGAGCCTGTTGATTGCGAGGGTTAAACATCACTTCTATATGGCACCGTCCCCTTGCTCTTATATAGATTATATAGAAGCAAGAGGTGTGTGGAGAAGAAAATGTGTGACCTGATCATGAAAAACTTATTCACAGTGGCAGCTGAAGCAGAGCAAACTTTGTTCGAGTCTGCTGGAGCACATCTCATGCAAGGACGCGCTCCAGGAGAGATGGCTCCAGGTTTCTGTTGCTCCCAGGCTGCCTGTCCAGCTCAGTCATTCTGGGAAAAGTTCATGGCAGCAGATCGAGGGAAAGGGTTTATTCTCCCAGGCTGCAGCAAAAAGCTGCTAATGGCATCTCAGCCTTGTCTTCAGGTCCAACCATTAACAACTCCCTCCAGGACCCTACGTGGAAAGTCCTCTCCGCAAGGTAAAGGAATAGACATGCAGGACCCCACCTGCTTTTCTGTTCCTCTGTTTGCCAGCTCCCATGCATGGCTTTCGGCTCTATTTTTTTTATTATGCCAGAAGCTTCTGGAGTGCAAAGAACAGGGAGTTCCTTGGAGCTGGAAGAAAAAAAAAAAAACAAGGCAAAAAAACCCCCTTAGCTGAACGTTGTCGGCAAGTTGCTTTTTGTCTGCGAGCCTTGCCACCTCCAGCTGTGTTCTCAGCAGCCCCTACAGAGATTTGGCCTCTTTGCCACTTTTTGGGCAGCCGACCTCAGCGGAGAACCTGCAATGCTGCAGGAAAAGACGGGCTGGCCTGGAAGGGGCCATACTCTTCCCCCAAGTCAGCATGAAACTAAATGTTGCTGGGGGAAGGAATGAGGGGCGCCTGCCATATTTCCAATGAGACGTGAAACCAAAGCCCTGACCCCCTTCCCCACTCCCGTGGAGCTCTTTGCCAGAGACTGTGGGTGAGCCCGGTCTACTTTCCAAANCTATGATTCTATGATTCTATGATTTATCCTCCAGGCACCACATTCCCCTTGCAGATACAACTGGATCTAGGATTTCTTTTCACTGCATCAGCCGCTGCTAAGCAGAAGGCATCTCCAGTGCAGGTTAATGACAGGATTCCCAAGGTACTGTCTTGGAGGAAGGGCAGTCTCTAACAGTCCTTGAAACATTTTTCCTTTCTGCCTTCCAGGATTAAACCTCTCCTGTAGACGCACAGCGCCAAAAAATGCCGGAGCACGCCTTCCACGTTTCCTTTTTGGGGGCTTACCATTTTCCTGGGACCGTTTCCCCACGCATGCGCTGGAGCCGGCAGAGACATCGCGGCTCACGGCGTGAGCTTGCTGGGATGGGGGACAGCCACGGGCCACTGAAATGGTGACTCCATTAACCAGCGGTCTGCCATCCTTTCTCCTGGCCCTCCTCACACGTATACAAGCGCGTTGCTTGGCCAGCGAGCGAGTGAATGGCTGGATAAAGGAGACCGAGCTTCCCTAGGAGAGGATGAGCCTTGTTCTGATGCGATGGTTCCTCGTGGTTCGTAGGAGATGCCGGTGCGTGCTCAGGGCGCGGAGATGCTCGTGCTGCTGCCGGGTGAGGACTGGAAGCAGCAGCAGGGCTTGTTAGAGTTGGGTTTCGAACAGGAGAGGCAGCCTGCCAGGCACACACGGCCCTGCCGGCTCATTAACGTGGTATAGAGAGAGCCCGTGGACTGCAGCAGCCCAGGGAGGGGTGATATTCCTTGGTCAAGGGAGGAAAGTAGGGCAGTGAGGAGAGAGCGAGGAACTATCTTCAGGAGACTACATTTTCCCCTTATTTCACATCAGGTGGCAAGCTCGGCCATGAAGCAATGGAGAACTTGGTGTGAGGTTTTTAACTTCTTTGTTCCTGATGAAACTCAGGTTGGCTGCACAACCAATACCCACCCCAGAAGCAAGAGGCTTCTTCTCCAAGAAAATACTCAGTTCCAGTCTATCCCTCCTGGAAGCTCAAGCAGCTGCCGAGAATAAACTAAAATGATACTACAGTGTGATATGAGGCTGGAAATCAGGGGCGCTGGCCAAGACTGAGAAAAACTGGCCTGAAGAAGTAGTAAAAACAGTACAGATTCCAGCAGGCTCTATCCAAAAGGCAAGCTCTTAAATAGACTGCCTGCGTATGGTATCAGCTGGAAAGAGATCCAAGGCTGGATGCTGGACAATGGTGAGTCCGTAGGTGGGCCATGGCTCAGTCCTTGATTGCTAATTGGCTGGATTATTATCTTTTCCCAGCTCCTTGCTGCTATATCTGTTTGGCTGGGAAGCCTCCAGGCTACGCGAGTGGTACCTGTTCTGCGAGGTTCAGAGGAGGGGGTAAGGATGGGTAACAGGGCAGGGGGGTAATGGGGAGGTGGTGCCCACATCACCCCCACCAAATGGGGAATGAGAGAAGGATTGGTCCCCAGCCTCTGCAGCAAGCAGAGCCTGGCTGCTACCATGCCCACAGGAAGATGATGAGGCTGCCAAAGGGTCTTGTCCCAGCCTCAACCAGTTGTGGCCAGTACAGAACCATTCTTATCAGAAGTGGGTATTCCGGAGGGGGTATTTCTTTCCATTCCCATCCACCTCCATCCCCAGATGGAAAAGGAGGTACCTTTTCCTCCGTTACCACATTGCCAGCAGCTCTCCTGGTATGTCACAGTGGCCAGGTGCTTCTCCTCCAAGTGGCCTGGGGCTCTTCTCTAGTCCTGGAAATATTATTGAGGTCTAGATGATGCTGTTGCACTTTCTCCTACCGGTGGCTGAATAGAAAGAGCGAGTCTCACATCGGAGAGGGATGGATGATGAAACTGAGACTTGATTGTCTCTCCTCATATGCTCCTGCCCTGGGCTATCACACGAGCTACTCTATTCTGCCATAGGCTATTTTGCTCATACTTATTATTCAGCATTACAGGAATTCACTCATCTGTTTTAATCCCCTTTTTGGGGAAAGCAAGCCAGGTTAGAGCATTTCACTGCGCTCTAGTTAAACAACTGCTGGCGGACCGCTGTTCCTTGATATAGAACTTTTAACGAAAGATTGTAGTTTTTGCAGGAAATCTAATAATAAGCAGTAGCAGATATTTCAAGACCATCTTCTTTGGATTCATTTCTACCTTGTACTGGTGCCATTTCTGTATTGGAACAGGCCAACGTTCGTTATTACGGAAGAAATTCATTTCATTTGTGGATCTGGGAGTCAGAGAAGAACCCAACCTTCCTGCTGAGGGGAATCATAAAATCCTGCCTGGACTGTATATATTTCTGAACTGTGCCTGACCCCTGGCATGCTCCTTTCACAGTGTGGAAAGGAAAAAGAATTAAAAAGGAGAAACAAAGCTTGACTCCAACAGGGACAATGTTATTCATTTTCTTTTGTTTTTACACAGCAGAACCAAAAATAGAGTTTTTATCCATGTAAAACATTTATTGAAAGCTTGAGATTTCTCATCCTTCGGGTCTGGCTCAGAGTGAGAAATCAAGGAGTTGGTTTTCTTTTTCTTTTCTTTTTTTCTTCCACATCTGTCAAGGAAATTAGATGAGTTGATAAAAAACATATTCATAGGTTTACCTGCCGACGAAAGCCACCCAGCTGGCCAGACTGCATGTTACTCATTAACACCTAGAATTTCAGCATCTAAAGTAATTTCTAGTCTCTCTTGCCTATCACTTTTTTTTTTTTTTAAAAGCCAGATGAAATGCTTGGTATTTTTGGGAACAATTCAGGTTATTTATTGGGTTCACAGAGAAACGGCAGGGGGTGAATGGGAACTTGATTGAGGGCAGAGGAATTCCTGGAACTTGGAGGAGGCAGGAGGAAAGTCAGCAGATTTATCTCCTTGGAAAGGACCACGCCGAGGCATTGCAGATGCTGGAGCTGTCCAAACGCCACACGGTAGCATCTGAGTCAAACCTCTGGGGAGGTCTCCATGCTGCACACAGCCTTTCCAAACAGCAGCCGAGAGAGACCGCCGGCGTGGTGATCGGACAAGGAAAACCTGCTGGCTTTCTGCAATCACCATCCCGCTTTTTGTTCCACCTGATTGAGCACAAGGCACTTGGGAACAGGTCTGGGGACGTGTTGCCACAACAACCCCAGGCAACGCTCCAGGCTTGGGGAAGAGCGGCTGGAAAGTGCCCAGAGGAGAAGGACCTGTTGGTACTGGTCGACAACGTCTGAACACAAGCCGGCAGCGTGCCCAGGTGGCCAAGAAGGCCACCGGCATCCTGGCCTGTATCAGCACTGGTGTGGCCAGCAGGAGCAGGGAGGGGATCGTGCCCCTGTACTGGGCACTGGTGAGGCCGCACCTCGAATCCTGGGTTCAGTTTTGGGCCCCTCACTCCAAGAAGGACATGGAGGGGCTGGAGCGTGTCCAGAGAAGGGCAACGGAGCTGGGGAAGGGCCTGGAGCACAAGTCTGATGAGGAGCGGCTGAGGGAACTGGGGGTGTTCAGCCTGGAGAAGAGGAGGCTGAGGGGAGACCTCATCGCGCTCTGCAACTACCTGAAGGGAGGTTGGAGCGAGGGGGGGTCGGTCTCTTCTCCCAAGTAACAGCGATAGGACGAGAGGAAACGGCCTCAAGTTGTGCCAGGGGAGGTTTAGGTTGGACATGAGGAGAAATTTCTTTCCTGAAAGAGTGGTCAGGCCTTGGCACAGGCTGCCCAGGGCAGTGGTGGAGTCCCCATCCCTGGAGGGATTTAAAAGACGTGTAGATGAGGCGCTTGGGGACATGGTTTAGTGGGCATGGGGGGGTTGGGTTGACGGTTGGACTGGATGATCTTAGAGGTCTTTTCCAACCTTAGTGATTCCATGATTCTATGATTCTATGGATAGACTCCAGGGATCATGTCCTACTTGTGAAGTTCCCTCCGGAATAATCTCCTGAAGGAAGTAAAGAGAAATCTAACTTGCCTCCCTGCCCATCGTGGTCTTTGCTAAGTTGAAATACTACCTTATTGGTGGAGAAGTTACCTGAGACAGCTCGGGAGTCTTTCTGCTGTAATACAACTCTTTTTTACCGTTTCAGCCCTGCCACCTTGCTTCCTGAATGCCCGTGAATTCACTGCTCCCACTGAACGACTCCCCTGGCACCACGATCTTCCCACATCCGTGATCCCTCCTTCAAGTCCAGCAAAAGCTAGGCATGAGGTGGACTGGTTTAAATAGGTAACGCTTTCCAGAGGGATCCCTAAATCTTTAACCTGGGATCTTCTGGGCTAAAGACATAAAGCTGAGCTCTTAACCACACACAAAACTTTTAACACAGGCTGCTTACAGGCTTCTATCTTTTCAATTGCATCACCTACCCACAGGCTGCTTTTCGAGGAAGTCAGTGGGAGGACTTCAAGCACCGTAAGAAGAGGCCCCTTCACTGCTCTTTTAGCTGTAATTGCTGCCTCTCTCATTTAGCACGGCCCCATCTCCGCCCGACTCCTGCTCCTCCATCAAGCCCCGCATCCTTTCAGCTGTCATCTCTTCGCCCCTTTCCGCTCATTTGGTCATTGATTCTCTCTACCAGGCTTTTTTTCTGGCTCTCCCGTGGCAGAATCCCTCTCTTTCACCTTGACTCAACCAGACTCACCCAACATTGAATGACTCCTTCACTCCCGTCCCCATCCTCCTGCAGGAAGCTGCCTGGGCACACGCTGACCCCCTCCTTCGCTGCTGCTACCTCCCGCATTTCACAATGCCAAATCTGCCTGATTCCCTCCTAATCTTGCACTAAAAGTCTGTTTTTAGGGACCAGATCCCATGTCCTACCAACCCACTACTCGCTGTCATTTAAGCATCATCCCATTCTGCTGACACCAGCAGCCAAGTAGCAGCGGTTCAGAAGAAGGGCAGGTAGAGATGGCTTTAAAATTAAATAGTTTTTTAATACCACTATCACAGTATTTTTTTTTTCTCTTTTATTCCCTACAGAGGTAATGGCAGGTTGGTCCAAAACAGAGTGCCAAACATTTTTAGTGCATTGCAATGAACAACAGCATTTTATTTGTAGTTTATGTTAACTTCTGCATCCTCGCCCCATCCCCCTGCTCCACACCGCCCAGAAGAGCTGCAAGGTCTTGTTCTTGTTGCAGAAACTGCCGGTCCCTCCTTCACCTCAGCAAACACAATCCCTGGAACAGAATATAGCTCTCCTTTGACACCATTGCAGAAGGATACTTTATATTTCAACCTTTTGCTTCAACCCTGGGTGAAAACAAGTGGGAAACCCCTGGGATTTCCAGTTGGAAGGAGAAACTCTCAGCAGCCCCAGGCAGGACTAAGCCCTGCTCTGCTTGTGTGCATCATCTCTGGCAACCTGGGCTGCAGCTGGGGGGCACGTAATGGATGGCATGGGCTGACCTACCTTCATCTTCAACTTCCACTCGTGCTATTTGAGCACCCAAGCGGTATTAAAAGTGTGTTAGGATGAGGAAGAGGGGCTCTGAGAGCAATCTTACATCAGTTAAATGGTGATAACTTTAAAAATCATCAGAATACCGGCATGTGTAAGAAACAAAGGGGAAGAACAGAAAAAAAACCAGCATAGAGAGGGAAGAGAGGTGAACCCTCTTCAGCAGCTGAACTCTATGAACCCTTGATGCTCCCAGAGGTGATTGGAAATGGGAGGGCTGGGGAGGCTATATAAGGCAGGGCTGATGGTTATAGCTTTTAAAGAAGGGTGGGTGCTGGGAGGGAGGTGGTGGAAGAGCTCTGAGGACTGGTCATGAGGTAAGAGCTTTTTCTTCTGACTGGTTCACCTTGCTTCTTGGGGCAGTACCTTGTTGATGGGGTTTTGAGCCTCAGTTACTCTGCAGAGGTGCAATGAGAAGGTGTCCCTAACATTCTCTATTGAGTATATGTCTATGGTGGCTGTCTTAAGTGTATGCATCTACTTCCTGGCTGTCTAGAGTTGAATCTTACACTGAATCTCTCTTCCAGGAGAGGCTACTGGTACCTGGTGGTGATAATTGGTGGGTTACAGTAGCAAGGGGACCCAGCTGCCCTACCGTATATCAGTGACTCCTAAGCTCTTGTACATGCAGGCCTTGTTATTCCTGCTTTCCTTCCCCTATTTGTTATTGCCCACCTTTGCCAGTCCCTAGAACCTGGTTTCTTTGCTGCTGCTACACTGTGACACTGCTTCCTTGGTTGCCTTCTCCTTCTTATGGACATGGTTTAGTGGCCATGGCGGGGTTGGGTTGATGGTTGGACTTGATGACCTTAGAGGTCTTTTCCAACCTTAGTGATTCTATGATTCCATGATTCTTGTTGTCTGCCCCTGTCCTCCTCACTGCAGCTTCGGGTCCTGCAGGGAGTGTGAGCTACGTCAGCTCACTGCAGCTGGTGCTTTGCTCATTTCCCTCTCGCCGTGTCATGCTTTGGTGGTGAGAGCGGCTCCTCAGGTCGTACAGGTCCATGTGGTCTTGTCCAAGCTCTGCCCATGGAAGGTGATGGGAGAGGCAGGTATTCCACATGTCTGACACCTTTACAATGGTCAGCATCCAGCTCCTGAAACCTGTCAACAGAACCTTCATGCAGATGTTGTGGGGAAGATGTGTGTGAAGAAATGGTTTGCTGTGGATGAAATTACCTCCTGTGGAGGAATAGACAGATGTCTTGTAGCTCTTACAGAGACAGATATTACTTATGACTTGTGCTGCACCCCCTGGCCCCAGTGGATTTCCCTTGTGTCCTCAGGACAAGGGAAGCCTGGTGAGGTTCCCAGTGTGACTTTTGGGTAAAAACTTTCTGACCTAGCTTAAGAGGCCTGGAGGAAGGTTGAATTTAGCTCTACTGCCTTAGGTCAAAGCTAGCTAGTCTATTGAATAGCTGAATCCTAATAGAAGTATGTTGGAGTCATCAATCAGTAACTTAATAAAATGAAATAATTTCTCTATTAAATTGAGCTCAAATTTATTAAGGTTATTATCCTAAATGAAGAGAATGGATATTGGAAACATACTTTTGAGGTCTATAACTGCTCTCAGTCCATTGTTAAAATACTCTTCAAAATGTAAGTAACTGCCAAGATATTCAATTATCAGGAACAATGACCTGCCAGGAGAACAGTGCAAATGACAGTTTATTTTTTGGCCTGGCAAGGAACAAGAAGAAATATGAAGTACCTTTTAAGGCTGACCTAGCAAGTCTTCTCTCTGTTGAAGAATTGTTTTCCCCCCTCACCCCTCCCATTATCAGATGTTAAGGGCTTTTTGAAAGACTTTAACCCATTAGGTTAAATAGAAGAAAAAGTTCTGCCTAAACATTTTACGTGAATGTGACAAAATGAAACACTTTGTCTTCCTATATATATTATAAAGTGCTCAGACAATTCAGGACTGGTCTTTCTAACTTGGCTCTGCATACTTGGCAAAGGATGCACTTGAAACTTATTTTTTTCAAGCTGCGGCGACCCAACTAAGACAACATGGCTGTGCTGCTATGATCCCATTTCATGTATGAGGTAAGTATGGTCAGGAACGTGCCTCTTGGCAGGCACAAATCAGTGGGGAAATTACTTTATTCTTTTAAGTGTTAGTGCTGCTGTAGCACACATCCAGAACCAAAACTGGGAATTGGAGTCCCTGTGTTGGCAATATTCAGGTGTGTAATGAAGAAACAGCTCCTGCCCCAGGAAGATTATGGTTATGATGTTCCACCCTCAGTTTGGGAGCTGGGATGACTGGGTTTAATCTCTGAACTGAGAAATGCCTTGTGTCTGGGTCTCCCATGGTTTCAAAAGGAGTGCTGGCTGGTGCTGGGTCCTGCTCTCCTTTGGACACCAAACAGTAGCAACTCTTGGTGCTTTGAGAGCTTTATCCCAGTATAGCTTTTGGTGAACCTCACCAGTGCAAGTTGGGCTCAGGTGTCTGTGCAGATAAACCCTTGTATTGGTGTTTGAGCCACCCATTCTGGGGGCTTGAACATACCTCCAGGAGTCCGGACTCCTGTGGGGTTACTGCAAAACACCTCACTGAGGTCCCCTGGGTTATTCTCCAGAAATGCTGACTCCTCTCCGCTGATTAGACTTCTGCCTAACATGGGTCCTGATAACAAGTTACGTAGTGTGGCTAAATCATTGGAGTTTAAGACTGTGCAGTGTGACTCAAGCGAGACTTCATTGCTTTGTGGGATTTGCATGTTAACTAAAGCTTGGTGATGACTTGATGCACAAGATAGAGACCGTTTAGTCTTCTGAAAGCTGTAACAATACTATTTGTTTGGAAGTGGCAGCGTGATGTGGATTTTATTTTAAGCTAGTCTTGCCCTTCAGTTCAAGCAGCAGCCAGCTACAGCAGAGTCCTGCCTACAGATCGGATATGACAAGACTTCTATTGCAGTGTGGGTGGAAATGGTCTGTAGATGTGGGCACACCTGCATGCATGGAGTTGGATCCTGTGCTGGAGGTACAAGATGATGCAGTAGCTACTGTGCTTCTCAGCCATCTGCTGCAGCTTACTCCTGTCAGGCATTTTCTTCAGTCCCACCTACCTACAGACTGTCTTCCCTGGTCAGACTGAATTTCCCAGGAAGGGTCATGCCCTTCTCATGATGGGATTGTCTCCCTTTTGGAGACTTTCCTCACATGATGAACTTTGGGAGATGGAGTCACAACTCAGTTGAGCAGCTAAGAAAAACACTCAGAAGTTGACAGTGGTGGGTAGCTGGTTCAAAGCGGTTTAGAGTTTTGTTTTTAAAAAGTCAATACTTCTTATGGAAAATAGAACCTTAGCCTAAACAAAGATTGCTTTTCTAGTGAAAACCCAACTTTCTCACACAAAAGTCTGATGAAAAACTAGTCGGTAGGCCACAGTAGAACAAACAGCCTGAAGAGAGAACATGATGTCCTGCAAAGCAGGAAAGCTGAACCTGTCCCCATGTACCTGTCGGGTGGTGATGCAGGGACCTGTGGGGAAACCATCACAGGGAGGGAGGGAGAAGAATGTAGTAACAGCTCCTCTGTCTTCAGATGGTCCCAACCTGCCCAACAGTAAAGGGGTAATTTTGGGAATTAACCTGTCTGCTGTTTTTTAAGGGTGACATCTTAATAACCATGTGCAGCCAGCCCTTGGATGACTCCAGGGGCTGCAGATGTTCTCTCTCCACCATGGCCCATTTTCCACTACAGAGGAGGCACCTAAGGCTTGGTTTATTGCTGCAATGTATATACATAACCCAACCAATTTTAATTAAGAGCACTGCAAAAAGTGCTAAAGTTCAGGAAATTTGAAGATTAAGGCCAAGGGTTTGTTTTCACACATTCTTAAAATGAACAGATTGGACTTTGCTTAGAAGTAATTTCCCTTTCAAAAGCGAAAAGATATTTATTGGAAGGTGATTAAATCTTTCCCTGATACCCTGATTTCATTCCAGTTTTGTTAGGAACAGGTTAAGCACTCTTTCACCTATGAATTTGAGGATTAAGAAAGATGCACAGCAAAAAGCTTCTAACCTGCTAGTTGCCCATGGGCAATGAGTGATTGTTTCTTCTTTTTTTTTTCCCCTTAGGAAATGAACCCATGCTTCAAAGGCATGTTCAGTGAATTGTCCAGTTGAAAAAATAATCTGCCTCCCCACTCTGGGCAGCAAGCAAGTTTGCTGCTAGCTTTCCTATGATCAAAATTCTACATGCAATTTGAATTGGTTCATTTTTTATTACAAAAAAAGGCTTGGGCTGTAAGTTCATGTAGTGATTAAGCCAGGGCCACTGCCAAAAGCAGCAGCACTGCCTGCCCTGGCTGCTTGTTCCTTTTTAATGGCACAAATATCTGACACTGGATGGTAAACCAGACTGGGGAACTGACCTGGGATGAAACTGGTCCTGTGAGTACATTTGGAGGTGGTGGGAAAACAGACCTATGCCTTCCTATGGCAGTGCTGCCCAGTTGACTTAAACCATACATGAAGCTGTGTGAAGGACACTTGCTACCTGCTGAGGAGAATTAGGTGCCCAACTTCCCCTTAGTCATAAGGAATGCTAAAGACTAATTAGGTGCTTTTGGGTGTCTGCTATCAGCTGTTACACTTCTTCCTTACATCAGACTTGGCCCAGAATCTGACCTGATCCCTGCCTCATCCCCACCAGGTGCTCCTGGTTGTCTCCTTTGTATTAACCTGGGGACTTGACTTGCCTTTGAGCTGCCTTAGTGCTAAGCTGGAGGAAAATAGCCCAGCAGAGAAGCAAATAGCTGTGAGGTTAGATGTGCTGTTCAACTGCGTGCTCAGAAGATTGGTGGGGCACATGTTCATGGCTGGAAACCTCAACAAGTGATGTTTCTTTGCTGGAGTATTGTTGTGTGGAGTCCCTGAAGCCTGAGACAGCACTGGCTTGGATCAGCTGGTGATTTGGTCCTCACGCTTCACTGTTTGCCTTATTTCTTCATCATTCTGATAAGCACCTTGGAGCAATCTCTTGGTGCGGCATCAGCTCCAGGGCCTCCTTTGGTCATGACTGTAAATGACAAACCCAGAGCTGAGCTGGTGCTGAATGGAGCGTGTGTGCGAATGCACTGCTTTTCTCCTTACCCCAAGCCAGGGCTGAAGTTATTTTAAAGCATTTTGTGAACTTTTAACTAGAAGGGATATGAAACTGTTTCAGTCTCAGCTGAACCCAACCCAAGACAACGAGAAGATGGACTAGTTCAAATCCCAGAGGACAAATACTAACAGTTATAAATGTTTGCTTAAAATTCATGGCTGCTGTCAACATGCTTACCAGATAATTTCAACGGGGATATGTGTGAAATGAACGGACAGAGCCAGTACAAACTTCCTGCCATTAAAATTCAAATGCCTGTTTGGAGTCCCTTTGCCCCTACAATATTTTATCAATTCAAAAGGTCAGGAACAGGAACCTGGGATTTCAGCCAAAGTTATAGTTGCCTTCCTTGCCTTTTGTGAAAAGGCTTTATTCAGAGACAGATAAAGAAAGTCAGCCTGAGAATGAGTCTGCTTCCCAGTGGAAGTTTGTGTCCTTGAGCGCTGTGGACCCAGGGTGTATCAGTGAACTGATGCGTGCTCTCTTCTAGGTTAACTGATCTCTTTTTATCCTAAAGGTACGCTGCGTCTTAAGTTTGCATTGGAACTACCAGTGAGAGATCACGAAGTGTATGAGAGGTGGAATCAACCATCTGGGTGGGCTGTTTGATCATCCTGTGCTTTTATGTGATTTAGTGCCTGGCCTCTCTTCCAACCTGTGTGAACACTTCTGCTCCTCTAAATACCTCTTAAAACTACAGGTGGATACAGTCTTCTCCCTTCCTCATCCTGATTTCTTGACTGTGCTGATCTTGCACTGCCTGGTGTCTCCCATTGGCCTTGGCAACACCTCCCAATCCTTCACCATCTATGGAGTAGCTTTGTGTTGAGTCGTATGTCTGAAAGCTGCTGTCTGTTGGCCATGCAGAGGCTCTCCGATGCTGCATTCTGTCGCTTCTCTACCCAAAACTGCTTGCTGTCTTCCATTACTTAAGTCTCCAAAAGTGTTTGTGAAGGAATTGCTTCTAGATGCAAATTTGCTCCAGGCCCATAGAACCTCATGCCATGGCTTCAAGTTTAATAAGAAACCATCTTCATTAGGACTGAAAATGACTTCCAGTTTCTCCCAGTCCAACAGCTGTTTAGCTTCATGCTGGCTGCCAGTTGCACACACCTGCATGTTGCAGCTGTGTGTGCTGCTAAAACACACTCTATCGACAGCTGAGTAGCCAACACCTGGAAGACATAAAGTATTTACTATTCGGAACAAGAACAAAACTCCCTCAATAAAAATACTTGTAGGTGATCTGTAGTCTTTCAAGTGGCTGATGCAGAAAACATTTTTTTTTTTCCCCTTCTGTTTGCTAGGCTGGGGGGAAGATGGAAGGCTAATTTGTTAGCAGGCCTGCTTGCATGTTTGTGAGTTCTGGAGGTAAATGCCCACCAGCCTCTATGCTTGGAGGAACAGCAGGCAGAGACCAGAGTAATTTTGGCAGATAGGAATTCGTTAGGTTGGGAGTCCAAAAATAAGGAGAGGAATAGAGAAAAGACTTGCAAAAGGAAATGTTCCTTGAGTGTCCTCATGATGAGGTCTGATCTGATGTGTTATGTCTTCAGGGAAGCTGTGGAAGAAACTTCTTTGCTTGAGCTGAATTCAGCCCTCACTTTAACAGAGGCTTCATTTTTCTGGGCTGTGCACAGCAGCCCTCGTACCGAAGTATTTGTGGTGCGGGAGTGGGGCTTTGCAGAGCACCTGTATGTGGGGTGTGCCTGGCTGCTGTTGACTCCTTGGGAATCAAGCTTTGTCTTGGAAATGCATCTTAAATGGACAAGAGGATGATTTTACAGCTTGGTTTCACGGGTGAGGAAAGTGAATTCCTGCACATCACCAAGGCAGTCCACGGCAGAGCGGGAACTGAGCAGGATCTTGGTGTATCAGACAACAGGCTGCACTTTGACCATGTTTTCTCTTACCCTGTATTTCACCCAAGGATGATCCCATACTGACTGCAAGGTTGAGGATAATAGGTCAGATCCCGACTAACAGTTAAAATCCTTTGTCATGCTGGTAAACCCTTGTAAACTGGGAACCTTGACGTATTATTTTCAGTCACCAGTAGGCAGACACAAAGAAGTGGGTATGTCACGGTGTGCAAGTACAGCTGGTCCCTCACTGTGGTGGAGCAAGATTTATGGCTTAGCAAAATATCTGGTCAATGCTCCTCTTCTGAGTGCTTTTGGACAGAATTAATTGTTTTGTATCCTGTGTTGGAGCAGGGCAACAGAGATCACTGTGGAAAGATGCCTGGAGGATCCTTAATGGCCCATAGCAAAAGGTGAGTCAAGTTGACCCTTGAAGTTGTTCTTCAGAGAGTAAGTGCTACTTCTGCGCAGCCTCAAAAAGGAGTAAGTGAGGGCACAGGAGCAGTAAGGTGTAGCCAAGACCCAGCAAGTGCTACTGGAAGTATTTGTGACTTAAATTGATGTGGGGCATGCCTTTCACTCCCACCAGGTTGGCTTAGAGAGCTTTTGTAAGCAGGGAAGGAAGAGCAGCAATGTCCCCCGTGAGCAGCAGACATTCCTATTGCAGGAGGTATGAGATAGGCTTGGAATAGCCTGGGTGATTTTGGGGATGTAACTCTTGTTATCATAGAACAGCCCAGGTTGGAAGGACCTCAAAAGATCGTCTGGTACAACTTTTTGTGGAAAAGAGCACAGATGAGATGATCTAGGACCCTGTCCAGTTGTGTCTCAAACCTCCAGTGATGGGGACTCCACCACATCCCTGGGGAGGTTGTTCTCATGATTGATTGTTCTCATTGTAAAAAAAAAAATGTATTTCTTATATCAAGATGAAACCTCTCCTGGTACAACTTGTACTTGTCCTCTCCATGTGGCTTCTTGTGAAGAAAGAGCCTCTGTCCTCTCTGTTGTTACCCTTTAGGAACTGGAAAACTGTGATGAGGTCTCCCCTGAGGCTTTGTTGTGGCAGGCATAACAAAGCAACTGGATGTTGTTTGGATGGAGTTCCCCTGTTGCCATCTCCTTGCTGTCTGTAACCATGATGCTGGCTCCTTCTTCCACTTTCTAGCATTAAATGTCTTTAAATAAAAGGCTAAGGGGGGAGAAACTGAATTGTGATGTAATTTTTCCACCCACTTTCCTTCCTGGAGAGGTAGCAGGCATACTGCAAGCTTTTTGTGTGAGCAAAAAAGCATGGGTGGGATTTCTGTGTTGAAATTGGCCTGGGCAGTGGAACAGAAACTCCACCCTTCTGTTTTCTGTAGTGGATTTTCTTAGCCTCGTTTCCTCAGACGGTGAGTCTAATGCAATTAGAGTGTCTCTTTCTGTCACCCTTACTAATCATTTTTGGGCCCATTAGACCATTTCACTAGGATTTCGTAAGGTAAAAGAGGTTCCAAAGGATTTAGGGTGGAATTCTTCTTTGAGATGAGTCTCATTCTGGAGGCACTTCTTTCCATTGACTATTTAAAAAATAATATTAAAAGAAATAAAACTGGAGCTCCAACCTGAAGTGGAGACAGCTGTACTTTAGATGGCAATGGCAAGACAAGGCGAATCCTACATCCTACAAGCTTTGAGGGAAGAAAAGGTTTATTTTTCTCTTTCAGGTTTAAAAAATAAGGTGACCCTTTATTAAGCTTTAGAGGAGACTCTCGCCATTAATGTCATGGTTAACTAATCTTCATCAGATCTCTTGAATGCAGAGTGACCTGTCCTACCACAGAGGAGCTGCTGCAAGCTGGGTAGCACATGATGTGATGGCAGAGGTCCCCATGGGAGTGGGGTAACAGCTGTGGTAGAAGAGAGGTAAAGGTGCATAGTGGGGGCCCTTTTCATTACACCAGACTGGATCCTTTTGCACAAGAGGCATCTGCTGAATAACTCTAGCACCCAAACTTGAGCTGCTCAAAGTGGGGGAGAATGAGCTCTGCTCTCTTATGAGCTCTGCCGTGGGATCTTTCAGTCATTGCAAATTTGACTCGCTCCTGTTTGGAGAGCAACTCTTCCAGTTGCCGATAGGGCCTGGACCCAGTCCTGGAAGAGGGGTGTGTGCCCAATGTTGTTGACAGAAGGTCTATGGGACTTTCCTGTTTGCTTGCATCCCATGAGGCAGTAGTACGCATCCCCATATTGCTCAGTAATGGACATGTGAGATGGTCTCTTCCCCTTATAAGCTATGGCCTTGTAACACCTCTATGCCCTTATTCAGTGATGTTATTTGGGTGGTCTCATGGGGACCATGGGGATGGCATTTGGGGAAATCCTGGGTCCTACCATAGGGTCTGACATGCCTGGCCCTGGTGGATGGGGCAGGAGAACCTAGAAGAAACCCCTAGCTCTTGTGTGCATCGCTTAATCTTTCCCTGAGCTCTGCTTTCTGGAGCCTGTTCAGGCAGGAGCTGTTGCTCTACAAGACCTGTGCACAGTTTAACACAAGTGGTATTGCAAGGAAATGAGCAACTGTCAATGTAAAACCTGAATGGGGAGGATAAAAGTTGGCCTGCTTTCTGGGAAAACGAAGCCTTTGCTTCAGAACTTAAATTTTGTTTTCATCAAAACAAATTAGCATTTTAGTTCAAGTCCCTATAGGGAGAAAAAAGAAGAAGAAATTGCAGTGGAAAATATTCTGCCTGCTCTAATTCCAATTTTGCATGGACACCATTATGGAGATGCATCTAGGTGATTGTCTGCTCTATACCTTCTATTTGTTTTTAAACATCCCATTTCAAATGCTTGTTATGCATTGCTATTATATGTAAGTCTGCTGGATGGATAAGCTATTTCTGATCTTCCAGAGCAGTAAACCTCACAGCTCCCTTGACTCGGTCTGAGAAATTTCCACTGCTTGACATATTAAAAATATATGGAAGTCTGCAATGAGAGCAGATTAAGCTTTATGCTTGTGGAAATTCATTTAGATAACTCCAGATCAGCTGGTGCATGGAAAAATCATTTGAAGAAGAAAAATAAAAAACCCTCCTGAAAAGCACAGCTGATGCTGTATGTTAAGGAGGAGGACTTTTTATAAAGCATCTTTCATTCCCAGAGCACTTACTGACCTATATATAGAAATCATTTCCCTCTTCCCCTAAGAGCAGCCAACTCTGGGGTGGAACGCTACAGTTGATTAACTGGGCTCAGCATTACCATCTGAGAGCTTAGCAGAAGACAAAACTTAGTCCAGCTGGCTCTGGCTGACAGTAGACTCCTCCTTTATGCATTGAGGAGACCAAAATTGGCACAGTCTCCATGGCCTAGAGGTTGTGGGATGACCCTGATGGTCTTCCAGGGGACTCTTTGGTTGCACAGCACTGAGCAGATGGATGCCAGGTCCCTAGATGTGGCACTGGGCTTTGGGGCAACAGCATCAAGCAGGAGACAGCCCTGAGGCGCAATGGTCCTTCTCTGAGGTCTTTTGGTGTTGCCTTCTGGATATGGTTGTTAGAGACCAAGATGTTCACCAAATTCAAAGTCCTCCCAGGGTGTCTTTACTAGCCACCACGCAGATATAACAAGTCTGGTACGCATGGGGGTCTAGGGGTGGAGCCCGTACTAGGGAGTGACTTTGAGCAAGCAGCAATGGGGCTTTGGGAGTTCCCATTTTTATGGGCTGCCCTGCCAGTAGGTAAATGGGGTGGAGTGAGGGGGTGGGGACTTGGTGGCCCCCTTGAGTCCATTATCCCCTGGAAAATAAAAAAACCAGAAAGGAAAGCCTGCTAGCAAGCAAGGGATTCCCAGTGCTACCAAAATTTGGGAGATTAATTAATATTGAAATGTCCTGTCCTGTCTGCCCCCACCTGGGTGGAGTACACCTGTGACACGTTATGGGCAGTTGGTCTTGCCCACTCCTGTGTTTCTGCTTGTCTCCAAGTCATTTCTGCTCCTGGCTCAACCACTGTGTGAAAGCTTTTCTTTCCTGGCTTGTCCTGTGAGTTAACCAGTCGTGAGCTATCAGTCTGGCTTGGGAGTCCTTGGGAGCCCCTCATGACAAGAAGGACATGGAGGGGCTGGAGCGTGTCCAGAGAAGGGCAACGGAGCTGGGGAAGGGCCTGGAGCACAAGTCTGATGGGGAGCGGCTGAGGGAACTGGGGGTGTTCAGCCTGGAGAAGAGGAGGCTGAGGGGAGACCTCATCGCGCTCTGCAACTGCCTGAAGGGAGGTTGGAGCGAGGGGGGGTCGGTCTCTTCTGCCAAGTAACAGCGATGGGACGAGAGGAAACGGCCTCAAGTTGTGCCAGGGGAGGTTTAGGTTGGACATGAGGAAAAATTTCTTTCCTGACAGAGTGGTCAGGCCTTGGCACAGGCTGCCCAGGGCAGTGGTGGAGTCCCCATCCCTGGAGGGATTTAAAAGACGTGGAGATGAGGCGCTTGGGGACATGGTTTAGTGGGCATGGGGGGGTTGGGTTGATGTTGGACTGGATGATCTTAGAGGTCTTTTCCAACCTTGGTGATTCCATGTGATTCTATGGTACAAACTCCTTTCTCAATATCTGAATAAAATGCTTGGATGCATTTTCCCTCCCCTGGTTTCTGCTGGCAGCACGAGAATGTCTCTAACTCTGGTCCTGTGCATTCACCCTTTTCCAGAACTGCAGCAATAAATCTGGAAATTGTGACACTGGTCAAAGCTTGCCACAAGAGCGGAGCGCACCTCTGGCTCTTGTGAGCTGTTCAGGTTTGTGCCTCTACTGAGGGGCTTTCATCTGCTTTCACAACCTGCTTACCCTCACGTTAAGTACTGCAGCTGCTCTCCTGCTTGAGCAGAAGTCATGCCTCTTGACATACGCTTCCCTGCCTGATGTCAACAGGTGATGTTCACCCTGTATTGCTGCTTTAGGGTGAAGAACAGAGGGGAGGCAGTGCTGAGGATGATGTCTCTATAGATTACCCCACACTGGCTGGCATAAGACGTTACTAGGCAGAAAGTGTGGTGGGAAGGTGTAGATATGATGTTGCTTTCCTGACACCCAAAAATCTCATGGAGGTTGTCTCATGGCAGGACAGCCAAGTTATCTGTTGGAGGCGACCAAGGCAGAAGCGGTCTAGGTGGCATTGCTGTGGCAGGGAGGCTTTTCTCCATAGTGACAGCTGTCAGAGCCATGGCCCCGTTGCCTTGGCTGTCTTCTAAGTCTCATGAGGAAGGGTTTGTATTCCTGACCGCTACCATCTGTTTTGTCACATAGATGGTCACATCGGAACACTGCTGCTCCTACCCATTCCTGTGTGGCCATCTTGGTTACTCAGAGATTAAAAAAAAGAAACTAAAATAAAAAGGTAAGCTTTCAGGCTCCCATGCTTTTCAGCCTTAACCCTTTTCTTGTCCTTCCAGCTATCTTCACTGCTTTCATAAGTTATGACTGCCTCCTACAAGCCTTGCCTCTCCTGTGTCCTCAACCCATCGCAGCTGAAAACCCCACTGCTGCTCCTGAAACCCTTCTGGTTTTCCTCGTTTGCTCTTGCTAATCACTGCCTGGGAGTGCTGCGGGCCCCGCGTTGTCCCAAATTCTCAGGCTGACCTTCCAACTCAGGCTTGTTCCTCCTAACAAGGACCTTCGGGCCATTCCCCCCCACCCCAGAGTGGAAATGACTGTGCTGCAGGTCATTTTAGGGTGTATAACTTGAAATTTCTTCAAAGAGAACCCAAGAGCATTTTTGTCTGTTCTTGTTTTCAGTTAATCACTGAAACTTGGGAACACAGAAAACTCCTTGCTCCTCTGCTTTAGCTACAGGAGTGCAGCGGGGAGGGACAGTTTTGGGGGAGAGCCCAAGCCCTGTGTATACGTGGTCTTTTGGAGGCAGATACGGGGACGTTTTGCCTGCTCCCCTCCTAGCCAGCTGCGCGCCAGCACGGGACTGGGAGCTGCGTAACAAGGGTAAAAGCAGTTCTCTGAGCTAATGATCTGTGGGGCTCAGAGCTGCCTGCAGGGGTCTGGCAGGGCTGATTCGCACCTTGCTAAAATCATTTTCTGCAGAAATACTCCAGGGTGCCTACCCAGAGGAAAGCTCCATGAAAGACAGTGGGGTGGTTTTGCGAATGCTTTTTTTTTTTTGGTTGGTTTTTTTTTTGGTTTTTCTGATGTTCAGTCTAACAGCTTTATTTCTGGCTTGTTTGAGTACGCTGCTGTTGGCTGCTCTCCTCCTGTGCTGCTACTGCTTTCTCTGCCAGTGAACTGCACAGAAGGCATCAGACTCTCGGCATCCTAAAACCAGAGAGGTGACAAAGTAGGCGACGTGATACCATCTTCTTTTTAGTGTCCCTTTTATTTTCTGCTGTTGAATGGAGGGGGAGGAGGAGAAAAGCAAAGGAAGTTTACTACATGGCTACCTACCATGAGACCTGATAAATCTGCCAGACAATTTATTTGATCTTTGAACCCTGGGGTCCCTTGGAGACAGGCTTGGAGGCCTGCAAAAGCAATCAGAAAGAATATAAAAACCTAATGAGGCCTGGACTTGATCCCCTTCTCCAGGTGAAATTTACAGCAGCTGGCAGAGAATCAGAGCAGTTGAAAAATTATAAAAAGTGTGTGTATAGATAGTGTATGAGAATGCATGGAGTCGCTCGGGCTTTCTGCTGTAAGCACTATCCTTTGTGCTTGTGGCATTTCATTTTAACAGTGGCCCCTGTCTGGATTTCACAATATCCTGCTGCAAAGGATTTGCTTAAAGGAAAAAAACCCAGAGTGTTTCTTAGATTTAGCATCTTGCTCCAGGCTTGGCTTTGTAAGAGAGACTTAGTTTGTCCCCTAGGCAGAAGGAGAGATGTTAAAATGTCCCTATCTGACTTTGGAGCACAAGTCCCATTAACTGGATTTTGCTCCCAAGTATTTTTGGGGAGGATTGAGAAAATTTTCCTTGTTCCCTGTGCCAAAGCAATGTACATGGCTTCAGGAAAATCAGCGTGGCTGGAGCTGAGTCTAGCAGTTGCTTTCCCTCTGTGGCAGTAGTTGCTGGACCGCGTGTTACTGGTTGCAGTGTTGTTCCTCTGCTATAACTCCACAGCCTGCGATGGGGCTGACAGTTGTGTGGCATTTCAGGGGCTAATTACATTAATGCAACTGCATGCCACAGCTTTTCTGCACGCTCTGCTTGTGGACACAACCTCTGCTCTTTGAGCAGGGCTATGAGATTCCTGTAGCTCCCAGTGCATTGAAGTTTGTGGTTTTGATGCTTCCTTGTGGGTCCAAATGAGAGTATACAGGTATCTGGAAGAGAGATCTGATGTGGCTCATCTCCCTCGTAGTCCTTTACAGTCTTGGGAAGCCTCCTGAGCTGAAAATAGTCTGAATGCTCAGGGGAGCTATCATATCTGTTCGGCCTATTCTTGCTCTTCCCTGGGTGTCTCCTTTTGCGCCAAGGGAGGTTTAGATTGGACATTAGGTAAATGGGGTGGAGTGAGGGGGTGGGGACTTGGTGGCCCCCTTGAGTCCATTATCCCCTGGAAAAAAAAAAACCACAAAGGAAAGCCTGCTAGCAAGCAAGGGATTCCCAGTGCTACCAAAATTTGGGAGATTAATTAATATTGAAATGTCCTGTCCTGTCTGCCCCCACCTGGGTGGAGTACACCTGTGACACGTTATGGGCAGTTGGTCTTGCCCACTCCTGTGTTTCTGCTTGTCTCCAAGTCATTTCTGCTCCTGGCTCAACCACTGTGTGAAAGCTTTTCTTTCCTGGCTTGTCCTGTGAGTTAACCAGTCGTGAGCTATCAGTCTGGCTTGGGAGTCCTTGGGAGCCCCTCACGACAAGAAGGACATGGAGGGGCTGGAGCGTGTCCAGAGAAGGGCAACGGAGCTGGGGAAGGGCCTGGAGCACAAGTCTGATGGGGAGCGGCTGAGGGAACTGGGGGTGTTCAGCCTGGAGAAGAGGAGGCTGAGGGGAGACCTCATCGCGCTCTGCAACTGCCTGAAGGGAGGTTGGAGCGAGGGGGGGTCGGTCTCTTCTGCCAAGTAACAGCGATGGGACGAGAGGAAACGGCCTCAAGTTGTGCCAGGGGAGGTTTAGGTTGGACATGAGGAGAAATTTCTTTCCTGACAGAGTGGTCAGGCCTTGGCACAGGCTGCCCAGGGCAGTGGTGGAGTCCCCATCCCTGGAGGGATTTAAAAGACGTGTAGATGAGGCGCTTGGGGACATGGTTTAGTGGGCATGGGGGGGTTGGGTTGACGGTTGGACTGGATGATCTTAGAGGTCTTTTCCAACCTTAGTGATTCTGTGATTATGGACCCTGTTGGGAACAGGTGCTTGTCTAGATGGACCAGTGGCCTGATGCAGTGTGTCCCCTCTTATCTGACGATGAGGTCCTGTGTGCACTGCCTTGAGGTCACTGCTGATGGCAGCCAGATGTTACCTTGCCTTGGTGTGACCAACTGATGGCTGAGACATGCATAAGTTGTGATTCAGGAGATGGCTTTTGGCTCCTGGGATCTTAGAAAGCAGATTCCCAGCAAAGTCTTGCTGGGAATGTGCAGACTGATTTGCTTCTGCTTCATGCCCTCGTCCCTGCTGTTCTTTTCTGGGACTAGTATGTCCAAAACTTCTGTTTCTGACTTTGTCAGTCCTTGACTGGAGCTTGGGGCTTCTTTTTTCCTTCTAGGTTCGGCTAACCACTAGGTGCCCCAGTCTGGGGCAGAGCGATAAGGTGGTGAGAACAGGAGGTTGTTCAGGGGCCAACATGTCTCTTGGTCCTAAGCACCGTGTCCCACTGGAAATGGCTGTATGACCAGACACCTAAGTAATGAAGTGATGTTTGGAACTAAATTTCCAGTGACGCTTTATTCCAACTGTGGGAGATCATTTCCCTTTTCCTTTCTTGCATTTTCATAACAAACATACTTTTTGTTTTTAACTTTCTGACACACTTCTAATCTTTTTTTACTAATTAAAGTGTAGGAAACTTGCATATCTGGGCTGCAACCTGTGTCTGATGTGGTAGGCACTGGAGATTATATTTTTTTTTCTTGAAGATTGGTTTTGCCCTTGTCAGAAAGTGTGCAGCTGGTTTAAACAACCTCGGTTTTCTTTTGCTTTTGTGAAAATCCTAGCTTTGTTCAGATCTGGAATGGAAAGGGTTCCCCTGGTTCATGGGGAATCACATTGACAGGACAATACCTGAATAGCCAATAGCCCTGCGGTGCTTGAGAACTTTCAGTCAGCACCTGGGACAACTGTGGTCAGGCCCTGCTCCTGATCAGGTGGAGAAAGACTCCAGAGTTCCCACCTTCATCTCCAGCCCCTGGATATGCAGATGTGTGGGTGACTCCCTGGCTTTCATGTTGAAAGCTCCATTGTTGAACGGGGTCGCATGTGAAATACGTAAATGAATAGGATGGAGCTGGCTTTGTGCTCAGCTCCTTTAAGTATGGAAGGATGGGTCAGTCCAATCAGAGATGATGGCAGGTATGTTATGGTGACCTTCAGATAGGATAGGACATACATTTGTGTTTGCTCCCACACCAAGCCGTGCCTGCCAGAGGTGATAGTAGCGCCAGATGCTCACAGGTCCCTCTTTCTAGAGTGGAGGTTATGGCACTCACAACCTCCTTTGCAAAATGACTCATGAGGACAATTCCAGGTTTGCTTTAGACAGCCAAGTGATGTGTAAGCTCAGACCTGCTCTCGCTGACAGGTTAATTTTGGCTGCCTGCTTGACAAGGTTTAGGGAGCACTTGTGTGGCACCTTCTGCTGTCACGCCTGTGGCAGAGACTCTGAGCAACCTCATCATGAGCTGCCTCCCAGCTGGAGCCGAGCAGGTCTTCTCAGCCACAGCTTTGTTTTTCAATGAAAAATGCACAGTGGGTTCAAAGGAAGCATTTCTGGAATTTGTGTTGATTTTGGACAAATTGTTCTGATGGAAACATCCAACCCTTTAAATAACAGCGGGGGGAAAAAATTTAAATGGCTCATTTCAGTCTTTTTAACCTAAAAGTTTCAACTTTGGATTTGAAGTAAAGTTCTCTTTCAAAATTTATGCTCACTTTTATTTTTAATAAAAGCTTTTAATAAGCTCGAGGAGGAAACAAGACATTTCATTTTGAGTCTGGTGATGGGCTGTGTTCGACCCTACAGTGACACTTTTATGGCTCTTTGGTTTGCTGAAAATTTTTAAATATTTCTGTTTTGGTCTGACCTGAAGCAAATCACTTTTCCAGTTTCTCAGATCTGCTTGCGAACTGAGAAATCAGAGATCTGCAGAAAATAACAGCTCCGGCTGGCTCTGCTCAACGCCAGCAGGATCATGACAAAACCAAAGGCTGTTCTTGCCTAGTGTTGGCACCTACCGCTCTGCAGTGAGACAGCAATTCTTCCTGCATGACAGAAGACAGGGTCTGATCCAGCACCCAAAAAGGTCAGTTGAGTCACTGTCTTAAGCTGGGCTTTGCCCTGAGAGGGGAGCTCCAAACATGAGCTCTGTGGTAGATTATTAATGTTGTAACTGGATTGGGGTCCAGTCCCTTAACTCACAGTCAAATTCAAAAATTTCCACAGTCCAGAAGTGTTTGGGTTTTGCACATGTTTGAGGAGTGGCTTAATCCCACCTCTTCAGCTTTATAGGATGAGCACGCAGCAGAAAACCGGGTTCTGTTTCTGACAGACGTGGCCATGAGAAATCAATAGAAACCGAGTTATTTGGCCATCTTGCAAGATGGTGTTTTAGACTATTGCTTCATTAAGCACCCCAGGGCCTCCAAACCAGTCCGGTTTGCTCTCCTGAAGTCCATGGGAGCTGTTGCTTACGTGGGCTGCTCTAACCTTGCCTGGTCCCCAAATTCCCTTCCACCCTCTGGTGCTTCTCCAAGCCTCTCTGGAAAGTACGTGATGGGTTTGTACTGCAGGAATCCTCCAGCCACCCACAGCAGAGGTGGCCGCGGGATGTGGTAGCACCCTCCTATCCCTCATGGTCCCCAGAAATGCTGGGGTGTAAATAAGCAAGTGGGGAGAGGTGTGAGCGCTGGGGTTCCTGCCCTGCCGGGGAGCTGAGATGAGGCCGATGCACATGTGCCTGCTCTGGAGCGGTGAGTTGTTGCCAGATCAAGTGGTTCAGACGCAATTTCTGAGAATGAGGTAGATTTGAGCAAGCAGTGAGCTTCAGTTGTCTTAGAATTATTGCACAGTAAAAAGAAGGAAAGGGAGATGTTGGAGGCAGGTCTGAGCAGACACCGGACTGGAAATCAGCTAAAAAGAAAACTTTTTTCAAAAAAAAAAAAAGGCCCACAAACCCTCACAGCCTGAGTTTTCTATGGAAACTGTAAAAACTCCAAGGGGTCCCCAAGCAACAATTGCTCTGTCTGCTGTTGCATTTCAGAAACATGCCCTGGAAAGTCTACTGTCTCCTAATAGCTCACTGGCTACTAAACATAAATGGCCAAGATTTATTTGGGGTGAGGGAGATGAAAGGGAGTCAAGTTTATAGTCTCTCTTTGCATTTTGGTTTGTAACAACCCCAGGCTCAGGCAAACGAAACTGCCTGCGGAAACTGTCTTGCTCTGGATAAATTTGCAAAGCCAGAAGCACAGCAGGAAAGGGCAGCGTTTTGTTCTCTTGATACCATTTACCAACGCACCCAAGCATACATCTGTCTGCTGTTACAGCCCTCAGTGCTGTCGTGTTTGAGTGTCTCTCAAACACTAATTAAAGGAACGAATCCTCCAGCCACTGTGCAGAGCCGTCAACTACGGTAGAAGAATGCTGGTGTGACCCGAGGGATGCTTATGCTGTTCGTTCAGCTGCCGATTGTATCCAAGCTTCAGTCCTTGCTTGGAAATGATCCGAACTACTGAGACTCCTGCCTTCCCCTGACGCCTTCTTGGAGTGTGCTCGCAAGTCCTCGAGGAGCTGCATGCTACCATTGCTTGAGTTTTCCCGTAAATGTCGTTTGGATTGTAAACCGTGTGGAAATTCCCAGAAGTAGCAGCAGCGATTTAGGTTTTTCAGGTTGCCTTTGCGCTGGAGCAGGGAAGGTGTGCTTCTGCGCTTACGTACCTCAGGAGGGCTGGGGAATGGTCCCTTCTTGTTCTTTAGCTCTTCTAGGTTGTCTCCGCGGAGGCATAGCGACAGCAAGTCATGAAGCTTAGTGGAGATGTAGCCTCCAACCCAAGTACCTGATCAATGTGAACGTGCTGTTGGGCCTCACGTTTGAGATGGGACCAACAGGTGAGCAGCTCTCAGGACGAAATCATACGTATGCCATGACCTGACCATTGCCTCCTGAGAGGTGGAAAGACCTGTTGACATCTCCCTACACTAATGCAACTTGTAGGAGAGGAAAACACTGATAGACACCTCTTTTTTAAAAAAAAAAAAAAGTAAAAAAGCAGGGGGCAAACTGTCCTCTGGAGTTTTCCCTCTCTGGTGGTCGTTAAACCAAAGACCTGGACTCCTCCTTATAGTTGCACAGAGAAAAAGGGGTGATGTGAATCCCACCCAGAGTTTTGAAAGATGACTGTTTTGATTTAAAGCTCCAAGAAACCAAAAGCCCAGGGTGTCTCGAGGTAGACTGCTTCAGCAGTTAATTCCCTACATTGTCAAAAACTTCCATTTCATTTCAGGCCTGAATTTGCCTCCTTTTGGCTTCTGACTCTTGGATTTCATTATGTAGTCATCAGCTGGCTGATTAAAGAGCTGTCTGCTATCAAAAAATCTCTTCCCTATGCAGGTACTTGTGGGCTGTGATCAAGTCACCTCTTAACCTTCTCCTGGATAAGCTATTAGCTGGAGATACTTATGGCAGGTTTCCCAGACCTCAAACCATACTTATAGCTCTTTCCTGAACCATTTCCAGTCTTTCCTTTTTTTTTCCCCCCCGATGTCCTTTCTGAAATGTGGACACGGGAATGCGATGGTCTCTCTGGTCAGGTCTCATGAATACCACACGTAAAGGACATGCCATCTTCTTTCTCATCGCTTGTGTATACACCCAAGGGCTGGTTTTGGGTCCCATATCACCATCTGCGACCTCCAGCATGCCTTGGGATTTCAGACTCTCTGGGAATGTACTTGCTGAATGTGACCTACTTTCCTTGTTCCTGGAATTGCAGCCCTGTAAGAGGAGAAACCTATGGTTGGGGCAGAAAATTAGGGCTTGATGCGACCCAGGTTCAGCTCCCTGCCTGCCAGAGGCTCCTGGAGAAAGCTCAGCCAAGCTCTGGGGTCTGAACACAGAGGTATTCGCATGGGTTTGGCATGCGTGTTTTCGATTTGGGGCAGCCGTGAACCTCTCGAGGTGTCTTCAAGCACAATTAGTATTAATCTCATATACTCCCTTGTTTGTTGGCTGTGTGAAAGCATGACTCAAAATAGCATGTACGCAACAGAATTGCCGGTGAGGAAATGGGACCTGCTGCCTTAGCCACAGATACTGGACATTAAGTAGCGGTAGACATGCTTTTGTATAGTTTATGTGGAAAATGCCAGAAGAATAATGCAATACTTTTTTTGCTCCCTTTTCTGTCATCTTTAACAGCAATTATTTTATATTTTCTTTCAAATCAGTGATAAAAATGTTGAGTAACATTAGATCAAGAGCAGATTCCCTTTTGAGATCACAGCAGAAGCATATGCATATGGTGTAATTGTTTCCTGATTGCAATTATAGTGGGGGAGAGATCACTTAACTGGTAGTGTTTTTTGTTTTCAATCAGAATGATGTGGATGCAAATGTGCTCTTCAGGCAAAAGTTTAAGGTTAGTGCTGTTGGCTTTCAGTCTTCTTTGTGGTTCTATAAAAAAATAGTGTGTATACACATAAAATGTTATCTAATAGGCAATAGTTGATATTACATGTAATTAGTATGATGTATTTAGTAGAATCATAGAATAGAATCATCGAACCTTTTAGGTTAGAAAAGACCTTTAAGATCATCAAGTCTAACCATTAACCCAGCACTGCCAAGTCCACCACTAAACCATGTCCCTAAGCACCACATCTACACGTCTTTTAAATGCCTTCAGGGATGGTGACTGCAGGTTTGACAAGACTTGTGGTCCAGAAATCTGTTAAATATTATGATTTATGCTATGCAGTATGCTGTTCTCCCGCTCTTACAGAGGGGCTAGGGAATAGTAGGAGAAAGGGAAAAGGCTATTGTTTAGCAATTGCTGTCTAGGGGGTAGTTGAGGGAATTGTAAATTATTATAATTACATATTTAAATGTTTTCAAGGTTGCCTAAAACCACAGCTTCAGAAGATTAGAGCTGGGTAATAGTTCTGGTGAGAGTTAAATCCATCCGGAAAAATGCTGTTTTGGAACTCAGAATTATTTCAGGTGGAAATGAGAGATAGGAGAAAAGAAAACCAAAAAGTTAAAGCCCTTTATCTTCTCCATGGGCAAGTGGCTTTCTAAGATTTCAAAAAGAGAAAAAAAAGAAAGGAGGAAAAAAAAAAAGGCAAACTAACCTGAGAAGACCACAGTATTTTGGGCCAACCCGAGATGATCGTACGTTTAGAAAGCAAAGTGTTGTCTGCAGCATCTGGCAGAGCGAAGTGAATGCGCGTTTCTGGCTGGGCAGAGGTGATACCAGTTTCTACAGAAACCCTTCTGAGGTTGTAGCTGATACTCGCAGGCTTTTTCCCCTCTACTGGCTGTGTGCCCATGAAACACCTGCATATAGAATCATAGAATCACTCAGGTTGGAAAAGACCTCTAAGATCATCGAGTCCAACCGTCAACCCAACCCCCCCATGCCCACTAAACCATGTCCCCAAGCGCCTCATCTCCACGTCTTTTAAATCCCTCCAGGGATGGGGACTCCACCACTGCCCTGGGCAGCCTGTGCCAAGGCCTCACCACTCTGTCAGGAAAGAAATTTCTCCTCATGTCCAACCTAAACCTCCCTTGGCACAACTTGAGGCCGATTCCTCTCGTCCCATCACTTGTTACTTGGGAGAAGAGACCGACCTCCCCTCGCTCCAACCTCCCTTCAGGCAGTTGCAGAGCGCGATGAGGTCTCCCCTCAGCCTCCTCTTCTCCAGGCTGAACACCCCCAGTTCCCTCAGCCGCTCCTCATCAGACTTGTGCCTATATACCTATGGGTATACATATATTCCCATCAGCTGGTCCAAATCTCATTGTACGATGGAAACAGCATGACCTCCTTTGCTTTCTTCTTACTAAGTACACACTACATTAGTCTCACCCAAGACCCCATCCCTTCAGCCTGCTGCCCCATGTGAACAGGGTCTTGCTACAAAGCCATGAAAGCTGCAAGTAAGTCAAGGAGGCAGTGGGAAGTTGAGCAGATGGGTCCCACTTTTGACTTGCTGTCCCCCATCAGCTGCTCTGACCGCTGGCTTGTTGAATGACCTCGGGGCATGTGCCTTACCTCCTTTGGTCCAACCAAGCTACTTGAAGGGAGCTGGGCTCTCATTCAGAGAAACCAAATGTTGCACCTGGACCTTGGTCTCTTGGGGAGGGTTTGGCTCCTTCAGGAAAGGTTTGGCACCTTGGAGATGCCTTGGCCTAAACCAGGGTGAATACTTCAGTAAATTTGACTTGCTGCATTTACTTCTGTGCAACATGTGCCTAGAAACACGTGGACAAATTGGAGAGAGTTAAGAGAAGCAGCGAAAACTGAAGAGCTGGTGAGACTCTTTTTAAGAAGAAAGATTTAAAGTACAACATCCTGCACTGGGTCATCTGTTCTGGGGCCTGTGATTAATGTTAGCTGGAAAGGAGGTCCCAGCTAAAGCTGGGACATGATAATAGTTTAACAATAGTGAAGATGTCAACACTGTGGAGGGTAATGTATTGCTTAGTGTGGTCTAATGAGGTTATAATGATGAGGTAATAGGATGAGATGAAGATGATCATTTAGGCCATCAGTGAAATAGGCCATCAGTGAAATCTATTTGGCTTGGAAATGTCTTTGGGGGGCTGGGTGGTGGTGTGTATGTGTAAGCCACATTGGCTGCAGCTTTTAATACTAAAATGGACAATATAATTAGGGGCAGGAATCCACATCAGCTGAGAAATGGAAAGGGCGATCCAATAGGTGTGTTTGGTCTCTGATTTTTTTTTTTTTTTAAACCAGGGAGTTACCGCAGACAACTGGTGGAAATCTTATTCTGCAGCTTTCCAAAGCNAAAAAAAAAAAGGCAAACTAACCTGAGAAGACCACAGTATTTTGGGCCAACCCGAGATGATCGTACGTTTAGAAAGCAAAGTGTTGTCTGCAGCATCTGGCAGAGCGAAGTGAATGCGTGTTTCTGGCTGGGCAGAGGTGATACCAGTTTCTACAGAAACCCTTCTGAGGTTGTAGCTGATACTCGCAGGCTTTTTCCCCTCTACTGGCTGTGTGCCCATGAAACACCTGCATATAGAATCATAGAATCACTCAGGTTGGAAAAGACCTCTAAGATCATCGAGTCCAACCGTCAACCCAACCCCCCCATGCNTCTCATTCAGAGAAACCAAATGTTGCACCTGGACCTTGGTCTCTTGGGGAGGGTTTGGCTCCTTCAGGAAAGGTTTGGCACCTTGGAGATGCCTTGGCCTAAACCAGGGTGAATACTTCAGTAAATTTGACTTGCTGCATTTACTTCTGTGCAACATGTGCCCAGAAACACGTGGACAAATTGGAGAGAGTTAAGAGAAGCAGCGAAAACTGAAGAGCTGGTGAGACTCTTTTTAAGAAGAAAGATTTAAAGTACAACATCCTGCACTGGGTCATCTGTTCTGGGGCCTGTGATTAATGTTAGCTGGAAAGGAGGTCCCAGCTAAAGCTGGGACATGATAATAGTTTAACAATAGTGAAGATGTCAACACTGTGGAGGGTAATGTATTGCTTAGTGTGGTCTAATGAGGTTATAATGATGAGGTAATAGGATGAGATGAAGATGATCATTTAGGCCATCAGTGAAATAGGCCATCAGTGAAATCTATTTGGCTTGGAAATGTCTTTGGGGGGCTGGGTGGTGGTGTGTATGTGTAAGCCACATTGGCTGCAGCTTTTAATACTAAAATGGACAATATAATTAGGGGCAGGAATCCACATCAGCTGAGAAATGGAAAGGGCGATCCAATAGGTGTGTTTGGTCTCTGATTTTTTTTTTTTTTTTAAACCAGGGAGTTACCGCAGACAACTGGTGGAAATCTTATTCTGCAGCTTTCCAAAGCAGGCCACTGGCAATTCTTTTTATTTTTGTTTTTTTTCCCTTTTCCAGGTGCAAATGTCTGAGATAATTCTAATACAAAGCATGCACATTTTTGGGTGATGAGTGCAATTGAAAAACTAAACTTTGATTTCAGCACCATCCACTGGAGGGGGAAAAAACCCACAACAGCTGTCATCTCAGCTGCTCCTCCATTCCAAATGAAAGCATCTCTTTACTCTTGTTGGGGAAGTAATCACAACAGAAAAGACCTAATTCTTTCCTGAAAGGCCAATGATGCCAAGGTCAGAGAGATATCTTCATGGGGTAGGAGGATTTGATCCAGTAAGTGGTTACGCACCCCTACATTTTGCATCCCTTTTCTTTTGATAATGCCTTTGTGTAATCAGACAGGTGCATTGTATTTTGAACATATTTTTTCCATTATCTGCTGGGGTAGCTTCAACTTATCACTGAGATTCATAGGAACTGGATGGCTTTTGCAAGGGAGTTTCTGGATGGAACGCATTAACTGCAGACTGGGGTTACTGCCAGTGGCCTCCCCGTGAACTTGTAATCCTGGCCTTTGAGTAACAACTGTGAAAAATCAATGACGATCACTTCCATTTTTCTTGCTGCCGCTGCTGGCTTGTAAGACCCATTTTTCTCTTCCCCTTTCCTCTTTTTTGTTTTCTCAGTGGCAAGGGAAGAAACGAGGCTCAGGAATTAGGCAGTAAAGAGTCATTGAAAAGATACGCAGCTGGGGTTCCCCTTAGGAGGCTTTTTATACATCACGCTAAGCTGAAGAAGACTCTCTAAACAAATACTGCTGCATGATATACAGGGTGAGTTCGTTCAGCACCCAGTGACAGTTTGCAAGGCCAAATTGGGAATAATCTGGTGTGATCTAGATGGGAAGTTGATGGAATTGGTCTAGATTCATGGCTCCCGAAGGGTGAGCTGAATTTGGGCTTGTTAGGTGAATTTTTGCCCAGGTCAGCCCTTGATGCATCACTGTACCTTGCAATTCCAGGAGTGACTTCTTTAGTACGTCTCCTCTGGCTCTCCCTGCGCTCTCCTGCAGAGCTTAGGGTGGGTCCCCTGGCTCTTTCATTTCTTCCTTCCAAATGAGGTACCTGCTCCTGTACCAACTTTTGCAGCTTATGCTCCAACACTCAAAAATCTTCTGCTGTGACAGCTGGCATCAGCAAAGATCAGTGATTCTACAACCCTGAAAGTCCATCCTGCCTCATAGACTTCAGAGACAAAAGTTGCATGATCAGCAGATGCTGAAAATGAGTGTGAGCTGACACCTTTGTTCTGAAGCACCTCAATGCTGGGTAAGCCCTGATACGATATTAGATCCAGACTTAAAAGACATGCTGAACATGGGACACCTAGAAAGCAGATAATGGAGAGAGGAGCTCGAAAATTCTTAAACCCACCTTGTCCAGAGAAAAAGCGTGTTTAAAATAACCCTGGGTTGTTTTAGTAAGAAGGAAGTATGTCGTCTTAGAGACTGCTGGCAATGTCAGGAGTAGCTCAGTAGACCATTGATGGAGCGACTCTTGGATGGTGCTTTGATCCTTGAAGTTTCTACAACCCCAAATGCATGAAAGGTATCTTTCTCCCACTACTTCATGATCTCGTCCCTTCTTTGCCAAATTCCAAGCAAAATTGTTGATGTATTTCAGCTCTTAAAGATGACTGAGGGACTGGCACATAGATTATAGACCCATAAAATGAGATCATCCCATGAACATTTTCTGTGGTTCAGAAAAGTTCAATTAACTTTTCTTGCTCAGTCTTCCCTCTTCCTCCCTCCCCCATCCTGTTTTGTGGCTTCTTTGGTGTTTCCTGGCTCCAGTTGAGATCAAAAGCAGAAGAGCGGGGTATTGTAAGGTTGGCTATTTTAGCAGAACCACTGGGCCTGCGGAAAGCAGAATGGGAAAAATGGGCTTGGTTTGGTTTTGTAAATATCAGTCAATCCTTTCCCCCACAAAATCAAAACCAGGGATGTTTTGGAGCAAGTGATCCTTACACTGAAGTGTTGTTTGGGGAAAGTCCAGAAATGCAACAAAGCCATATTGCTCATTGATGAACTTGTACTAAATGGGGGAAGGTTGTCTTAATCCACTCCAGACTAACTTAAATAACATACTCACAGATGGGATTCAGCTCTCTTAGTGCTAAAGGTATTGAGAGATCTGTGGCGTCCTGACCTATTTTAAATGTATGATCTCGAAAGAAAACAATGAAGATTTTTCAAGCAGGGATGTGACGCAGACACATGGCAAAAGTCATGTTGCTCTCAACATGCAGTTGGAAGGCCATCACTGCAAAGACAGCCTGGAAGATGATGATGATCTGGGCAATGGCAAACAATGAACATTTCGACTTCCCTTTTGTCTTTGAGCTTTGTGTTGGACATGCAACCCTGCATCAACTGAAATGGTGAGAATGCTAATGACAAGGGTTTGACAGGTAGAAGTAGGCAAGGAGCCTTTTCTGCAGGGAACTGTTGCTGGGGCTGGTGTCTTCTCTGGATTTATACATGCTAAACTTACTCAGAAATACTGTAACAGAGAGACTTTCTTCTCAGAAAATGCACTTCTACCTTAAATACACTATGAAACTGATTTCTCTAAGTTCTCATGTCAGAAAAGTTGAAATCAACTTTTTTCTTATATACTTATAACTTTAGATTTTTGTTAGATATGTCAAATGACAGCAATTTAACTGTCATCTTAGCTTTTGTGTCCTAGAGATACTGTGGAGAAGCACATCTGACCTAATGTTTCCTTTCTTTTTGGTAGAATACCTCGTTATCTTTAAAAGCTATCGTTATTCATGCAGAGATGAAATTTGGTCTTGCTGATGGGTTCCATCTTTCCTACTTGACCTAAATTAAATATTTGTGAGTTGTCTAGTCTAAACAAGTAATATTCTGGTATTTCCATGATGATAAGCAAGACAAGGTTTGCCAGGGCAGAGGTAGTAATATTTGTTAGATGTATTGGGATAAATCAGTTGTATGGTCTGCCCTCGTCTCTCAAAAGTACGGCTCTGTCTCCAGTGACATCTTTCTCAACTAACTTGGACATCCAACTCAGGATGGGACGAAAAACTCTTGGGATACATTACTCCCACTCTCCTGACAGAGGGAGCCCAAGCTGTGAGTTTAGGTTGAATGACTGACTTGGAGGTTGGAAGCCAGGTGAGGTGAACGTCACAGAATAAATACAACACATTTTCTTTAACAGAATGTGGCATACGGGAGAGCGAGCTTGTTGTTCCCACTGGCTGCCCCTCCTTCCTTATGAAGGTGAAGGGTTTCTGCTTTCTGTGTCGAGAGATGGTTTCCTCAGTGCTGTTCCCCATCGCAGGAGTGGTTGTTTCTCAAGGTCTATTAAGCATCTGCAATCCTGAGGAGGAGCTGCTGATCAGCCTGTGGCATATGCTGGGGCAGAGATGATGCTATAGGGATGGGAGCGTGAAGTAGCTTCCTAGCAGCACGTCACAGCATGTCACACTCAAACCATATTTGTTTATACTGAGGATTGAGCTATTTGCCCTCTACACTTTTTTTTTTTTACTCTTTTACTCCATCTTTTCCTCCCTCCTCTGGGTTATTTGCACCTTGGGCTGGGCTAGGAAGTGCTGCAAGCGTGTCCAGCCTTGGCTGCTGTCAGCATATGCTCACAGGTTCTTGAGTCAGCAATGTCTGCTCCAGTTGAGGGAGATGTCTTCGGCTCCAGTGTTTCCTTCCTCCTGGATTCTCACTTACTCTGTCACTTGCTGGGCCAGGTGACAGTAAAAGCCGTCGCCAGGGTGGGGCTGTCCCTGGAGGAAGAGGTGGGTAGGAGAACTTGGAAAGTCATGAATGCAAAGTCAATCAGCCAAAGCTAATAACATTTCCAGGGATGCAAGCTCTGGAGCCTGGGAGCCCAACCCCATCTTCATCACATGCTCCTTGGAGACGATGATCGCTGAGTTTTCCCATCATGGGGGAATGATGGTTTTAGACTAGTCCCGGGCTCCACTGCGTGTCCTGTCTGCTCTGGTGGTCCAAAGCAAAGGCTGCAAAGAGCAATGCAGAAAATCTCACAACAGAGACAGTGCAGGTTAATTTGAAAGTTAATACGTTAGTAATATTGATATTGCATGGTTTCTGAGATTTAGACCCTTTCCAGAACTCTTCTAAACAGGCGAGTAAAAACCCTGCAACATTTAACATCTCTGTCCAGTCTTGATATTCCTTTAATTCTTATCCAGCATCTAGCTCACTTTTTGGATCTCTCCATATTCTTGCCCTTTGCAACATGTGGCAAATAGTTCCACTGTCTGATGATGCTTCAAGTAAGCCTGTGTGTGGAGGGGACCTTTTTCTTCAGTTTTGGTTCAGTTTTAATTTAATTGCTGAGAGCTAAATTGAACAGCAACCTGCCATTTGCTTTCTCTAAACAGAAGAAGAGAGCAGAGCCCTTGTATGAAGATTCCATATTAGCCTGTGTAGGTGACAAGTGATTGTAAAATTTGGTGGGTTTCCTTGTGAAATTTTGGGATCTCTTATGTGTAGCAACCCTTTGATATGTCAGAATAGTCATGAGGTTAAGAATGAACAGTTTCTTTGCCCATGTGATATTTTACCCTGGTTTTACTGAGATACAAGTGAAGTACTGCATTTTCTTCCTAGATTCTTCCAAAGAAAATGCAAGCAGTTATTTGAAGCTACCCTCAAGCTAGAGGTAAATACCATACAGGGGACATTCAAAAATCAATGTCTTATGAAACAACTGAGAGGAATTGTGGAGAATTTCATCTCTGTTTTGCTTCAGCTGAAATATTTGCTGCAAATTTCTCGCTGCTCTAGACTGTAAAGATGAAGGTACGATAGCTGTGACTGGTCACCTGCCACCTACGTCATTTACAGACTGAAACTTCTCCAAACTTTTGGGAAGAATGTGATCAAAGGGAGAGTCTGTGTTCTCAGCTTCTGGGTTTCTTTTCTTTCCAGACTTCTTATAAAAAGCTTTCTATGTATGGTTAGATAACAGGAATCAATGCACTTCAAGAATATTACAGTTCTGGTCAGGCTGCCACCCCAAAGTTGAGCTACCTGCCAGAGGATGTGCCTGTACTTGGAAACAGGGTGGCTGAGAAGTTATTTGGCAACACAAGCTTCCATCTGGGACAAGCATGCCAGGACAGCTGTGTTTAATATCTTCGTTTGGCCTTTTCCACTCCAATTCCAAACAAAGCTTGGGTTAAAACAAGGAATGGTCCTGGGCCAAAGAATTGATCCATCTCAATTCCGTACATGGACTCATCCTTATAAATCAGAGCTGAAAATCCTCTGGGGTCACTGAGCTGAGGTCCCTGTGGTTGAGGGACGCTGGGTTACATGACAGTGAAGTAGTCCAGCTCTGTTACAACTCTGGGAGTGTTTTGGCCCTTCTCTGCTACTTAAAACATTGCTTCAGAGCCTTCCAGTCTCGGTGGCTGGAAATTTGCTGGTAATTCTCTGCCTAAAATGACTAATGGATGATTTATACCTATTCTTTCCTAAACAAACATTACTCTAAGGGTTGTTCTTCTCCACCTCGGTGCTTGTCTCTTCAACCCAGATCTCATGTTCTCAAAGCCCCATTTTTTTCTGCAAAAGACAGGTCATATTCTTTCCGTATATATTCCTCATGATATCCAAGTATTTCACAAGCTCTTGGGAGGATGAAGCAGCGCTCTGCAGCAGTATGGGTGTTGCCATTTTGTGTTGGGACAAAAGGACATGGAGGACTATTAAGTCTTCAGTGGCGATGTCTCTACCTTGGCTTTTGTTTGTATTTGGTGGAAAGAGGATTATGACTCCTCAAACATATTGTACCTCTCTGTTTCAGAGCCAAGAGTTATGCCCAGGATCAGAGTTACTGGTGGGAAGAAGTTTCCTCTGCACCTTCTTGGGGCCATGCCACTGTACAAGAAGGAACCTGTGACCCCTCCCCAAGAAGAGGGACCCTATCTCTCTTCAGGCTATTTTTCTCATATAAAGGTAAATCTATTTTCCCTCTCTTTGCTTCTGTGTTATACGTGGAGGTCATTTGACAATATCTGCAGGGTCTAGATTTCATGACTGCTCTCTTCATAACTGGATCTTAGATTCACTCTTCCACCGCTTCTTCCAATAACAGTGAAACCAAGAAGCTTATGCTTTTGTTTTTCCTCCTGAAAAAAACCTCTTCAGTTTTCCTATCCCCTGGCTTATACTCTCCTCCTGTGATTCCTGTTTTGCAGGACTGACCCTCATTCATGATATGATGGAGTGCAGATGGGTTGGGGTCACCCCTGAGGCTCTATCTCTTCAGCAGTGCCACTCTTTGCAAAGCAATAGAATCATAGAATAGTTTGGGTTGGAAGGAACCTTTAAAGCTCATCTAGTCCAACCCCCTGCAATGAGCAGGGACATCTTCAACTAGATCAGGTTGCTCAGTGCCCCGTCCAACCTGACCTTGAAAGCTTCCAGGGATGGGGCTTCTATAACCCCTTTGGGCAACCTGTGCCAGTGTTTCACCACCCTCATTGTAAAAAATAGACAAGACATCCTCCAGGACTACCTATGTGACTTGCCCAAGGGCCTAAAGGAAGCTTTTAGTGGAACAGAAACACATGCTGGACCTTTCAAAAACTCCTCTCCTTCTACCGTTGCCTTCCTTGAGAAGGCACCCTTGCAAAGTGAATGACACTTGAAATATCTTTCTGGAGACCATAAGAGGGGTTGTAAACAATCCCCAATGCTGTTTGTACTAGACAGGTCTGCTGCAAACAGTGACTTTCTGCATGTGTAAACACTGAGGAGAAGTAGAGTGGAAATATTTGACTGTAGGTTCCACATCTTTGCAGTTGTCAGAAGTGAAACCAAATGATGTGCCTCGGCTGGGAGACATTACTCCTTTAAATTCTCCATCGACATTAATTAGGAGTCCCTTACATGACCTTGCAGATGATGGTTTTCCTCTTTCCAAACTCTATTTAATGAAGAAGCCTGGCTTGCCAGGTGGGTGACTTTTCCCAGGATCTCGCAGCCCTCAGATTCGTGCTGATGAAAACCTCTTAAGCTTCATGAGAATTTAGATCTAAGCAGTGTTTTTTCTTTAATTTCCCACGATTTTCCATTCCAAGAACTATCCTTTTGAACATATTTATTCCAGCTTGCACAGTTCAAGGGCCCACAATTTGACACAACCTCTTCTACCTTCCAGATGCTTGTCAGAAAGGGGCTGCTATTCCACCTCCCGAGGGCTGTATTGTACAGCACAGGGTGTGTCTCTCAGTACAATTTAAATCAGCAATAATTAGGAGAGACTGAGAGCTCTGAATGTACCAACGCACGGGAAAAAGGGCTGTCCTTGCCCTCTGCTTTCTGAAATGAGACATTTTCCCCATCAGCCATTGCCGGAGTTCTCAGTCTTTCTCCATGGAGTGTTTGGATTCAGGGGAAGAAAGAGGAAATGGAATGATATGTTGAGTCTCCATGAAAGTTATCCCATGTCTGCGCCCTACCTAAAATGAACGGTCTTGAAAACGTGATGCCAAATCCGCCTTTTTCCTGCCGCTGCCACTCTTGCTCTCTAAGATGGCTTGGCTGAGAGACAAATTTCCTTGCAGTCAGGAAAGAAAAAAAATCAGAAACAGAAGTACTTCTGAGCCGTTACCCTGTGAATTACACGGACGTGCGGTGGGAGGTTGAGTGCTCATCCTCAGACCTTACAGCAGCTGAGGTCTGCCCCAAGATGTACGGAACCTCAGTCTGTCACCAGGAGATCATCGGAGGCACCTACGTTTGCTGTAGATCCGTGATAGTCATTGGCTGTTTACACTAGTTGGAGATGTGCCCAAAGGGAGAGGAATTTGTTAAAAACAAGAGCTGCAAAATACCCCATACTTCAGATCTCTATCTCCTTTGCTGAGCAGTAATACATACTAGACGTGCTCTGCAAGCAAATGCATCCTCTTCTAGACTATACCATGTCTCAAAACCCCAGTTAACCAAAATCCAGTGTTCTAGAATAGAATAGAGTAGTTCTGTTGCTCTCTTTTCAGCTCATTGCATGCAGTTTGAGTTTTAGGCAAGATTTCCTCGAGAAATAAATTTTAGGTGGTCGTGCCTTCTGTGCATGTCCTTCTGCCTGATTATGCATTTCTATTGAACTTCAATACCCATGGATGATTGTAATCACAGTGGATTTGGGGCTGAAATGTCAAAGTTATGAGGCTTTGGCCCATTTTAGGGAAAAAAAAAAAAAAACAAAAAAACAAAAAACAAAAAAAACCCGTTTATAAACATCCCAATCGAGGAAGGCAGATGTGGTGTAGAAGTCCACATGTTATTAGTCCGTGGAGAACAAGTAAGGGGAGAAACTTTATAAAAGAGCGGACTAGGGGAAAACGGGCTGGGGGCTGCCTGCCTGGGGAGCAGCTTTGCTGAACTGCATCTGGAGGTCCTGGTGGGCAACAGCATCCTGGGTTGTACTGGCACCAGCACAGCCAGGAGCTTGAGGAAAGCAATTGCCTACCTCTAAATACTACTTGTTAAACCCACCTAGAGCTTGCATCCAGTTTTGCTGATGAGCATTGCATGGTGTCACATCAAAAAAGGACACCTTCCCTTCAGGGTGTAGGATTGAGACCTGTAGGACGTGCGTGCTCCTGCGAGTTGCCTCCCCAGTCTTGCATCAATCACCTCTTCCTTTTCCTTAGCACATTAGATAATTACTTTTTTTTCTAACTGCAATGTGATTCTTCTTGCCTGGACTTTCAAAGCCAAGAAAGGAGGCTTGGAAGTTGCTTCTTTCACCACTGCTAGGCTGACAGGCAAGTTGGGGTTGCTGATTGAATACAGCACTGTTTTGGTTTCCCTTGCTTCTACCATAACACCTAGCCTATCTCACACATCCTCGGGTTTTTTTAAAGAAAATAAGCTCTTAAAGGTAGCAAGCATGATTTGGCTTATGTCTATGTATGTTGCTCAACCATGAGAGAGACTGATAGTCCAACAGCCGGGATGCTTGTTTGCTACCAGCCAGACTGAAGCCCCAACTCCTCCATATCCTTCCAAATCCGATCTTTGTCAGGCTGCTAAACCTCGCTGTCCACCGGCCCTTTGGGACTCATAGTGCTGCCCTGACTCCCGGGAAGGCTGCATCAGAGTTTGTGGGGATAAAGCCTAAATGAGCATTTTAAATGGGAGCAAGTGTTAGAAACGTTCCTGGACTTTTACTCTAGAGAGAATCCTGAAACAGTATTTTGAACTGCAAACACAAGCAATTCAGAGTTTCTCCCTCCATGTTCTGGCCAGTATCGAGACTTGCCAAAGAGATACCTCCAAGAGAATTAATTCCTGGATTTGCTTAAGGCCTTGTGCATCATGGAAAGGGCCCATTGGAGAGATTTACTGTGAGCAAGTCCGTTCCTTCCTCTCAGTGCCAATTTCACAGCTTTAACATGAAGAGTTGTGGTGTTCACAGCTTCCTTGGAGCTCGTGGCTGAATTGCCACTGTCATGGCTTTATTCCTTTTAACAGCCTAGGGCTAGGAGTGTTTGGAGAGTGAGAAGCATAGATTTCTGGCCCAGAATTAGTCTTCTGGTAACAAAGTGACTACCAGCAACAACTGAAATTGCAAAATGAATGTTTCTAAGGAAAGAAAAAAAAAAAAATCCTTCATGTTTTGAGCCCAGGTCGGGCTGTTTCAACTAAAACTTAAATTGTTTTGATCCAAACAACAAAAAAACCCCCAAACCAACCAAAACTTTTGAAAGATGAACATTTCCCAGACAGAAACATCACCTTTATGCCCTCAAAGAGTCGTCATTTGGAGGTCCATCCCCTCTTCTTTCTTCTTGAAGGTGGGCATCACAGCTACTCTGTCTCTCCCGTCTCTCTGAGCTGCCAGAGAACATCAGAGGAGTGCTGTGGCTGTGGGGCTTCTTGGACAGCTGGTCACCCATCTGAGGAACCAGACTCATGGTGGGACTACAACACCCATCGAGCACTGCAGCTGCCTATCTGAACCAAAAATTGCAAATGTGACCTGAGAATGGGTTTGACTTCTGATTGCAAATCATCATCACTTATGTATCCATAAACTAAAAAGTGCCTCTTGACCTGTGGGACTGGGATGCTCAGGGTTGAGAACAGACATGAGTTATAAAGCGTGAGGTGTATAACCAGGTACACTCAACTTGGAGCACCTCCATGGGCAGGGTGATAATGACACTTGTGAGGCCGCATCTTGAGTACTGTGTTCAGTTTTGGGCCCCTCATGACAAGAAGGACATTGAGGGGCTGGAGAGTGTCCAGAGAAGGGCAACGGAGCTGGGGAAGGGCCTGGAGCACAAGTCTGATGGGGAGCGGCTGAGGGAACTGGGGGTGTTCAGCCTGGAGAAGAGGAGGCTGAGGGGAGACCTCATCGCGCTCTGCAACTGCCTGAAGGGAGGTTGGAGCGAGGGGGGGGTCGGTCTCTTCTCCCCAGTAACAGCGATAGGATGAGAGGAAACGGCCTCAAGTTGTGCCAGGGGAGGTTTAGGTTGGACATGAGGAGAAATGTCTTTCCTGCAAGAGTGGTCAGGCCTTGGCACAGGCTGCCCAGGGCAGTGGTGGAGTCCCCATCCCTGGAGGGATTTAAAAGACGTGTAGATGAGGCGCTTGGGGACATGGTTTAGTGGGCATGGGGGGGTTGAGTTGACGGTTGGACTCGATGATCTTAGAGGTCTTTTCCAACCTTAGTGATTCTATGGTTCTATGACAGCGCAGCATACAACACGCTCTGTGGAGTGGAAATGCTGCAACGGGGGGGGGAGCATGGAAGGCAGAGCGTTTCACCCCAGTGGGAAAACTTTCAGGAGGAGGAGGAGGTTAACACCTTTCCCCTGGAAAGAAAAACAAAGCAAAACGCAGGCGTGCCAGAGCCTCCTGAAAGCCTGAGCTGGGACAATGCCTTTTTCTGTCTTTGCCTCTGCCGGTGCAGCACCCTCTAGTATGGTGAGGATGGTCCAGCGGGAGATGGAAACCTGCCACCCATTGAGTCACCGACGCCACCTCCCACATCACTTTCCAATGTGCCTGTCTCCTAATTAGCCAATAAATTCACAAGCGCTTTTCTGTCATCCGAGGGCTGCTCCAGCAGCCTTGCGCTGGTAGCGTTTCAATTGTGTGTCTATGTACGCGCCGGTCCTGCCAGCTTCTGGGGCTCGGGGCAGGCAACGGCGCCCAGCCAAAACCACAGAAAGGCTTTAGTGAAAAAGAATATGCTCCGAGTACGAGCAAAGTGGTGTATTCCATTTGAGGTGATATTAACTGCTTTCTGCACAGTGGCTTCTAGGGCACAGAGCCTCGGCCCTGGAAAAAGGAGCGTTTTTCAGTGAAAGGGTTGCAAACCTCACGGCACACAAATGCTGCACTGTGCTGAGCCCAGGGCATTTCACACTTGATTGCTTGTGGGTGTCCAGGTCATCTCGGGAGCTGCTCTGGGGTTTGTACCTTGAACAGAGACAGAAGGCTCAAGGCTGGTGCCTCTCTCACTCTGGATTCTTGCTGCCTGATGATTAAAGCTCAGGCAAGCTCCCCGTTTCAAGAATCCTTCTCCATCCTCCCAAAAAGACATTCACTGCCTCGAGTCTGCCGGCTGCAGTACCAGTAGTCGGAGGCTCCTGTTGTATGACAGCTGTGATTGATAGCAGTTTGTCTTATTGATTGCAGCCACTGGGACTGGATTGAGTACCTAAGCAGCAAAGAAGGCATCCAAATGGCATGAGAGCTTTAGAGCAGAAAGACGTGGAAGAGAGCAAGGCACCGAGGCAGGGAGGGAATTGTATCTGTAGTTACGAAGTCATTATCAGAAGGGAGACAGAGGAGACAGAGTCAAGAGAAGATTTTCTTCAGCATATCTGGCTGCTTGATAGACTTCCCCATGCAGAGATGGGTTGAAATGCGGTGCTGGTGCTGCATGCATGCTCTGCGACTCCCCTGCAGAAGGCACCAGGCTTGCAGGCTGAGTTCCTGGGCGCAGGTCCCTTGGAAACTGCAGGAGAATGGGGTTTCCTTGGCAAAGAAAGGGCTGTGGGTGTTAAGTTGTGTGAATATGGGCTCATCTCCACAAACACAAAGGAGAACCCAGGTCCAGCCAACCCTAGGGCTGTCCCAGGGGATCAGTTGGCCCCGTGGATGGGGTAACATCCGTCACTGTGAGTCAAGGGGAGGTGGTCTCCAGAGCACTTCACAGACCAAGGAGCTTATTGTGTTGAGTATAGGACATGTTGTGGGATGCAAGGGAAGAGCATTTCAGGATTGCGTGAGACTTATTGTAGGTATGTTTAGGGTATAAGGTGACTTTTAGGGGGGGAAACCAAAGGTGGGCAATGAGAGGGATCAAGGTCCTGTGTCCTGCTCCTCCTCCTCAACCCAGTTCTGCAGTTTCTTCCCTATCCTTGAAGCCAAGGAGCAGCTCACTGACTTGCAGAGCCGTGGTGTTAGGGGTGCACAGCCTGGGATGTTGTGTGTGGCTGCAGTCTCTTGGGGTATCCTCTAGCCTGACACGTGCTTGGATGTAGAGAAGGCAGGGCCCTGCCCCATGGCAGGACAGGGAGCAGCGTATGGGTTTTCTCTCAATAAGATGCTCACATGAGGGTGCCTGCCATGGACCACCAGATGTTGATGAACCCATAAATATCCATGCTATTTTTTTTCTCTATGGACTCAGAAAAACAGGTTGGTTTGCTAGCAGAAGGTTTTTAAACTCTGGCTGGACAGAGCAGTCTCCAAGAGTGGGACTATGCCTTGTAACCAGCCTTGCCACCACCAGGTAGCCCAACCCCAGGCAGGTGAGGCTTTTCTAGGCCATTCCTAGAAACCAGATGGTTCCTACTGAGATGGCAGATACGATCTCTTGGCAGCCTGAATCCAGTCTTTAAACAGTGTGATCTCTTAAATACTATGAATATTGGCAGCTGGAGCTGCAGGCTACCTCTCAGAAGCAGCATGGACGTGTGGAGCTGGGGCAGGGAGCACTTGGAGCTTTACCCACACCATGGCTTGGCTTCCCTCCCACAGCAGGGGCGTATGAGCCAACCTTTGGAAGAATACAGGATCAAGACTAGTAATGGAGATAACGTGGAAATGTCTTATAAACACATCTGCTGCTCACATCTCTCTCTTTGTTGAGACTTAATTTAGCTGAAGAACAAAGTGAGGCATTGAATTTTAGATTTGCAATACCCTGGGACTAAAGAATGGCCCCAAACCAATGTATAGATATCATTGCTAAGGATAAAAAAATTAGCTCTGTTCTTGCAGGCTTGCTGAAATCTATACATGTCTGCAGCTGACTAGCAATTCCTAGCTGCTCTGCAAAAACAAAGAACGAAAGGCACTGAGATCCTGCGGCTAAGAATTATGTGGAAATTGGTGGTTCTGCCAAAAAGAAATCTGCCGGTTAGATGTGGCAGATACCTCACTGCACGCACCTTTGTCAGAGGAACCACAGCACTTCCTTCCATGTTGATGGATGCTTTGGAGGGTCCAACAGAAAAAGGGACCAGGGAATAATTAGTTCTTCAAACAGAGAAATGTAACATGATTGCTCCAAGGCAAAGCAGGAGGAGGAAAAAAGCAGTGTGTTGAAAAGGACGTTGAGCTGGCACTGAAGTCAGTGATGGTGTCTTCTACCTGTCAGGAAAGGGCTCAGAAAAGAGAAAAGAAAATCTGAAATGGGTTGATAGAGTAAGGGAATGCTGATGGATATTAATCACTTGAAATGCAGCCTTTCAGAGGGGAAAAGGATCCAACTCCTGTAGCAAATGGTAGATTCATCGAATGTAAGACAAGAAAAGATCTCTGACCTCCCACATAAATGCTCCCTGCTTGCCCCAGAGTTCCTGCACTGTAACTCACAAGGGAGTTCATGCATGTGTTTTAGAAAGACATCCCGTCTGCATTTCAAAAGGAGAACCCACACCAGCCTTAGGTAAGTTGTTCCTGTAGTTAATTATCATATTGAAAGAGAACGAAGTATGCTTTATTCCAGATTGAATTTGTTTGGCTTCGGTTTCCAGCCATTGGATCTTGTTAAGCTGTTGTCTGCTAGATTGAAGAGCCCTCTGCTGAATACAGACAAATTGGCAATCTAGAAACGAGAAGGTCCAAGGCCAAGCTCTGTTCTTTGTTAGACTTGCGCAGCCCTGCTAAAAGGAGGAGCGCAATGCTCGGGGTTGCGGGGCGTTGAGCTGGGTCACTAAGGACACCCTCCCTTGCCATCTCCTCTTGGCTATGCCAGCTGCAAAGTCTATCCTGTTTTTGGTGGGCACGTCAAGACCGTGCCACTGGGTGTTAAGGGAGGAGAAAGAGCAAACAAGCCTTCATCACCCACCCGCCTTTTATTTGCTGTGGATTAAGCAAGCTTGGAGGAAGACAAGAAATGCTTGGCATGGCAGCATGCATTTGTTTTGCAGGGCTGAGCCACGCTTTAGATCCATTGTGTTGGGTTGGACACTTGGGTCCTGGAGTGGGAATACGCGGGCCGTGCATGGGGTTGGGCTGCATGGACATCACGCTTCCCGCCTGGTGTGCAAGCCAGCAGATCAAAACATCTCCCAGTGGCTTTGGCAGTAAGAAAAGAAAAATTATCATCTTAAAAAAACAGCAATCAAGCTAATCAATACAGACAAAATCATATTTAATGTAAAACAGAACAACGCGGTGCTCTTGATGGCTGCTCCTGGGCTGGGCACAGCAAGAGACGCTGGAGGAGCCTCTGCTCGACCTTGGGATGCTGCTGTCCGTGGATGCTGGGCAGGGCACGGCGTTGTGGTTTCCTCCGTAGGTGGGGGACTTGGGCACAGCCTCCAGCAGCTCTAACGGAGCCAACTCCGGAGGGAGGGCAGGGAGGAGACGCATCCAGGAGGAACCTGGAAAGAAGGAGGCCAAGGACAGAGCAAAGGGCCCCAAACTGGAAGGCAAAAAAGAACAGCAGTCCCAGTCCGTCCCCCTCTCCCTCCTCCTCCTCCCGGGCTGACGCTAAGTACAAGCTTCCCCTCCCACAAAATAAAGGCCTTGATGACAGGCTGCCTTCCCCAGAACGGAGTGTCGAGTTGAAATCTGGCCCTGAGGATTTGTGGTGGCTCAGGGCAAAAGTCAAAACAAACACAAACACATTCCCCAGTGCCGACGTCGATGCAACCCCGAAGAGGAGCCGGTGAACCAGAGTTAACAAGCAGGAGAGATTTTTGTTTGCATCTGCTGGGGGGAACATGGAGGATGGCCAGGAAAGCAACAGGGGAAATTGTGGCTTTTCTTCGAGTTGCTGGGGCAGGGGGCTTGCACCGTCAGCTTCTGGAGGAAATAATTTTAGTGCCTTCTTTCCAGTTGCAACATTGGCGCTTTTCTTTTCCTCTTCCCTTGAAATAGCTTTTTGCCAGGCGGGTTTGGTGGCAGCCAGATCTTGCAGGCTTTGCCAAGAGGTGGCAGTGCTGGAGCTCGATGGCCTGGGTAGGCAGGTGTCTATGCCAAATGCCTACGTGTGTCCATGCACGGCGCAAGTGGTGTCTTTCGGGGCGAGGCATGAGGACGTGAGTAAAGATTTTGTAGTGCGGCTCAACCAGAGCAGTACTTATTTAAGACAGGATGGAGCAGAATATAAAAGGCTTTTCCTTTAATAAACTGAGTGGCTGGTCAAGCATTGGCTCTGACAGCGATTCCTAGCACCAGCTGAGGTCTCTGGGTTTTTAAACTCTTCAAATATGTAATTCTCCTACAGTGCTTTTTAATCAAAGTGTTTCGCAATGGTAAATGAGTGGTAACATCTACCCTGTTGCACAGTGGTGGAAAGGAAGGTTGGGAACCATCCATTCATCCTACTCACAGAAGGGTCCCATAAGCTGTGGATACCTGGTCCTTGGGGGAAAAATGACGTTCAGAGATCCTCAGGGAGAACTCAGAGTTGTTGAGGTTTGGTCAGATGTCAGCTACAGCCGGTGGGCAATGGTTTCTTTAGAGCATCTTTACTCTGCAAGGATGTGGGGTGAGGACAGGGGCACAAACAGCCTTTGGCATCATTTGGGTAATTCATATCCAGACACCCATGAAGGGACCCAAGCAGCGACATTCATGGTCTGCCTGATGACCTCCAGGAGAGGCTGGGTGATGGAGTAACAGCCCACTGAAGTGCCATGTTTCATAGGAGCTCAGCTATGGATGTCTGTGCTCTGAAACCAAATACTTAAATGGGGTGAGAGGGAGACATTTAAGATTCACTGTTCATTGCAAAACAAGCAACGGACTCGCTTAGCAGTCAGGCACAGGGAGTGTGCAGCGCTTTACCCATCTGCAGTGCCCTTTAAGAACTCAATGATCACAGTAAGACACATAATTAATCCTAACAATGTCAAACATTGTGACCAAGGTTCATGTGGAATATTTGATTTATCTCTGGAGCTCTTTAGGGAAGGAAAAGAGAAGCTGCCTTTTACCAGACATGTCCCCAAACCTAGACTTTGGAAAGCTATGTGTTAAAGCGCAGTTTAGAAGCAGGCGAAGAGGCTTTTCTGTGTAATCAAGTGATTAATATAAACCATGTGGTCTAATGATCTGACATCTAAGATGTTGCCCTGTGCCACTTCAGATGCTGTGGTTTGAAAGAGCACCAAGCAGAGCTTGGCTTTCCCCTTCCTTAAGTTTATAGAGTTTCGCTGGGTAATACATTTCAGCGAGTCTGTGCCGTGCTAGCAATGACGGATGAGAAACTGGGAGATATTGTTATAACAAGCAGTGTGTGCATGGCTCATCTAGCTCCTGTGGCAGTTCCCCAATGAAAGAAAAAAATAAAAAGGCTTTCCTCATTTCTCTCCGTTCATTGTCAGGAAGGCTTCTGCTCATCTGGCAGTTGGCTTAGGTATTAGGAATAAAAGGACCTTTGAAACTCTTTTTTTTTTTTTTTCCCTATTCCCACATTTTTTTATCTGCCACAGTACCTGAGCTCCTCAACAAATTAATAATGCTTTTCTCCTCAGAGCCCCCCCAGGACGAAGGGAGTTATGGCCAAGGAGAGGTGGTGTGCCCAAACAGCAAAAATATCTACCTATGTACATGGTGACCTCCTCTCTCATCCCAGCTCTTCTTTGAGCAAGTCACCTCCCTTTTTTGCCCATGAGTTCCTTTCCTGGTATCTACTGAAACAGAATTTTCTTTTTTCTCTTGTGACTGTTTTGGACCATGGCTGGTCAGCCCAGGCCAGCCAGCAGAGAAGATATCTTTGAGGGATATTTTGAAGCTCTGGAGGATATTATGAAGCTTTGAGGAATATTTCTAAGCATTTTTCAGGTTTTGAGAAGACAGGATTACTGCTTCTAGGCTGCTGGGGGCATTTTGATAGGAAATGTTTGCTTTTGAACCCATGAAAGAAAATGTAATCATGAACCAGCCCCAAAACTTAATTTTCCTGAAGAATCAGGATAGCTGTAGTAAGACACAGAAGATTTGGGCTCTGTTCCCTTCTCTGGGGTGACCTTAAAACTTACATCTCTGTCTTGCCTGACCTTTGGGTGAAGCTGGATCTTTACGCACTAGGAAACCTTGGGTTACTTGCTGATTTAGTAACCTATCCGCAAACTAAGTATGTTGATAGCACGTTTATATACCAAAGGGATCAAGGGAGGGATTTGTTTCAGTTCACTTTAAGCCATCTAGCAGCTATCCAACCTGCCCAAGTCATCTAGGCTCCCTCCAAGAAGAAGAGGCAGCTCCACGGGGCATCCATCCATCCATCCAAAGTCTGGGGTCTGGGACAGGAAAGATGAATTATCCTCTACCTGTGATGACAGAGGGGTTTAGATGGCTAAGTCAGACCAACACCTAACTATTAGACATCAACAGTTAGTGAGACTGATCCCAGCCCATTCTGAAAATCCCACAGTTAGTCAACTTTAACCAGAACCCAGGAGTCTTACCTCTATTTCTGATGTTAGCTACCAGACCTTGCTCCTGATTTTTGGATTATGGTGCCTTGGAGAAAGCGTTCACCTTGGACATCTCTCTGCCATATGCCAAGGTCAAGTCTCTACAATTCCTGACAGATGTTTAGGGCAGGGAAGGGTGAAATAATACACATGTAAGGACTTTCTGTATCTTCTGCACAGGGAAAAGGCACAGTATATCTTCTGGGAGAAACTGGAGGTCATGAGCAAGTCCATTCTTCTCTCACCATTTTTCCCCTTCAGCGTGCAGCTGCCCTGTGCTAGGTGGGGATCTGAGCTCACCCCAGGTCTGCTGTGATGCTGGTGAAAGGCTGTGGTTCCTCCCCCCAGGAACGCAGAGATGTGAGCACCTGGGCAGCAGCCGAAGACACTTGTGTTTGCATGCAGGCGAACCCAGTTCAGAAGCAGATTATAATCAGATTGTCAATCTCATCTGCCGACATCAGGATTTCTAAGTGTAGGGATTAACATAGAGGGCTGATACTCCCACATCTCTCTTCTGCGAATATCCTACACCATCCTCAAAAAACACTAGGGTTTTACAGCTGCCAGAGGAGGGATATTGTGCAGATCGGACCTTGGGGCTGACCTGGCTTGACATATCCTTCCATTCTTTCCAGTCAGACGCTATCAGGAGATGCACTTGATTCCTCCACCAATTGTCCCTAAGCCATTTGGCCAAGCAGAAGTCAAGAGGGTTCAATATTTTATGTGGAGAGAGAAACAGGTTATCTTCCTCAGAGCAGGACACAAAGCATCCAGCCTCTCTCTGTCCCTCCTCAGTCCCCAAATCAAGAGGATTTCTTGCAACATTCCTGAGCCCAGTCTCTGCAGCTTTACAGTCATATATTTAGCATTTAAACCACTGTATTTTACCCCGAACTTTAAATTGTGCTCCTTCTCCTCACTCCTTCTGTCCTTTCCCATCAGTGACAGTTGTAGTCTATTTGATACAGGCCAGGTTACTGAACCATGACCGTGTAATTATGGTTGGAGCCACAGAGCTATTTTTATGCCCTGCCAGAGATTATTCACTTATCAGGAATGTATATTTAAGTGGCAGGCTCTGAACTGTCCGCTATAAATAGGCAAACCCCGCGCCCTCTGTGTTTTCTTTCAACTCTGTCATCTATCACGCCTTCAATTTCCGCAACCACATCGACGTCTGTGCAGGGCAAGACTGGAGAGGAGCAGCTGGTGACCTCACTTGGAAAAAAAAAAGTAAGAGAAAGGAAAGGGAACACTTAACATCACCTTCGCTTGAGTGTGGCGATAGCCTGGAAATGGAAGAAGGGCTGTCGTGCTGCCTGCTAGGGTTAACTTGCCTTTCAGCATGTTTATTGCTTGACCCCAGCGTCTCTGGGCTGCTCTGCAGCTCTGCATGGCACCTTCTCCCCATCAGCAATCCGCAGCCAAGGGGTGGCATGAGGACCTTGGTGGTGGGACAGACGGGACAGGAGCTGATTGCACCCATCCTAGAGTATCTCTTTCCGCAAGCCCTCATATGATAAAATGCGATGAGGAGAAGGCAAGAAAAAAATGCTTTCAAACAGCATAGAGAAGGTTTATCCAGGCTTAATGTCTGCAGTCCGTCTGGAGTGCCGGCTGCTTCATTTAAATATCTGTGTGGTGTCACCAAGAGTGGACACAACCTCCTCAAAGCGTGGTCCTCAGGTACCAGTGATTTCCCACAAGCAATGGCCATCCTGTGTTACATCCCGGGCTGTTTCTGCTGGTTTGCAGCTGGCAGCGCAGACACCTCACATTGGCATTTCCTGGGCATGATTCCTGCACGTTGGCATGAAATCTCAGGGGGTTTCGGTGTCTTTCAGCCCACCAACCTGTTTTCTTTTTTTTTTTTTTGATTGTTCCGATAAGGAGAAGAGACCTTTTTTGCCAGTCTGGCAGGGGGCAGCGGACATGGGAAGAGGTTTTTTTCTGCAGCATTTGCAAAATTGTGATATGGCTACAGCAGAGGTAAAAATGACTTTCTAGGACAAGACACCAGGCTGGCTCCTCCACCGAATGGAGCCCTCACCTCTCCTCAGAGCACACACTCTACCTTGGAGCATGTGAGTCTTAACCCTTGGATAAACCCGACCCCAGCGGGCCCAGCCAGTCTCCTCACTGTCTCTCTTGGGGACGTGTTTCTGTGTAGGAAGTTCAGTACCCTGAGATAGAAATCTTGTCTATCTTTGTTCACCTCGGACAGTATCTGATTAGCAAGCTATATGCATTTTTGGGCTATTATCCTGGTCCCTGGGTAAGGCACGAAGTTGGTATGCACGTGAAATACCAATTCTTCACATCTTCTCAGGTGCACGCTGATGTCTGTGACTCGAATGAAGGGCTTGGGCAGCAGTTGCATCTGGGGCAGATTCCCTGCAGGAACAGGGATGTAGAGTTTGGCAGAATCACTTCAGGAGAACCAAAAAACCAAATCTAAACATTGATAACATCTAACGGTACCTCTAACATTTTGCTAAGCCTTCAAAGAAATCTGTGCCTACATGCTGAAGGATAGGGCAGGAGGAAAGAAAGTCTCCTCGCTTTACCATCTTAGATACTCAGATGCAGCGATCCAGACCATTGCTTCAACCTGCAGATTTACTCAAGCTGATGAAATACGCTTCCTCCCGTCTTTCGCATAATACATCGCGTCCCTCCTGACTCTTTCTCAGAATTTCTGGCTGCACATTCCTTGGACTCGCTGCTCAGTCCCCTTTTAGCACAGCTGATACTGTACAGTAACTCTGGTATTCTTTCCCTTCCAGACTTCTCCAAGTGCCAGCGGAACTTGTGGTTTTATGCAGACCATTGTGACTTCGTTGTTTCTTCAAAAAAAAAAAAAGAACAACAAAAAAAAAAAAGACTGGCTGTATCATCACTGAGCCAATTTCCCTACTTCTGATATCGTATTTCTTGCTGCTGGTAAGAGCGATAGCACGGTGCATTCCTGTGAATCTTCCCGTGGCTTTGCATTTTGGCACTGCGCAAGAGAGGAATTGCTGGGGAGATTTTCCTTGTGTTTTCCCTGCCGATTTTCCCCAAGGAGCAGTAAGGTCAAACACTGAAGTCTCAATAAAACAGACATCAGAGGTGTGAATTTGGGATCAGTTTCAGTTGTTGCAGCCCAGCCATTTCTACGTTATGATGAAATTTCTGGCATCTGGCGGCAAAGGCCAGTGATTTCCTTCCACCGTGAGCACACCTCGGCAGCAGCCGGACTCCTCTGTATACTCATCTCTACACTGATATACTGTCCGTATATTCCTATAAGCTTTGCTTTGTGACTTTGCTCTTTTGCATTCTGCACACTGAGCATCTCCTGGCGGTGCTACCTCTATTTTTCATCCCACATTTCGGTTTTATTTTGAGGGCTGTGCAGTCTTTTCTGTTTTGAGAGGTCCTATCCCGACAGCAGTCCCAGGATACCTTGCTGTTTTCTGTCTCTGTTCTCATCGAGGTCTTAGATGTGAAATACCCTTTTCTAATCTGGCAGTTTTATGGGAGTTGTATGCGTTCACCTTGGATTCTGTCCAAAACATCCCTTTCTGGAGATATTTGTAATACTGTTGTTCTGTGTTGCTTGGCTACTTTCCTATGCTTTTAAGTTGCACACCCTGCCTCTCAGAAATACCACTATCAGGATTTTGTCACGGCCTTTTGTACTGATGTCATGTTACTGATGGGGATTTCTGACACTTATCAGTCCCACTGGTATTGCATGCCTTTATTCCTGGAAGGGTCTCTTGCGCCAATTCTGCTTCAAAAGGGACATTTTCTTCACACCAAATTCCAAAGCAAATGCTGAAAACAATTAACTTATTGCTGCCTTTCCTGACCTGGAGATGATGATATACAAATGGAGAATGAAGTTTCTTCTAAGTTTAACCAAGCTGGATATAAATTAACCTATTTGAGCCAGGCTTCTAGTCTGAGGCAATCACCTTGTGTCTGTCTCTGGTCAATAGAAAGAAGCTAGTACTTACAGAAGGTGCTTCATCCCTAGCTCTGTCGGAGAGGTGGGTGAGTCTGTCTGCAGGCTCATAGCTCTACACCACCTCCATTTCAATGGCTAGTTAAGTGCCAAGGTATCACTCTGCATGCAGATTAAGAGACCAAAATTGAAGAGTCTCAACATAGGCAAGTTGTCCAAACACGTGCTATAGTCAACGGCAATCTCATCAGTTCAGACCATGGGCAGTAAGCAGTGGCTAAACACAAACATTTATTGCCATTTGGGAGACGCTAGGAAATCCTTCCCTGCCTGTAGCAGTCACTGCAGAAGGGTCATAATCTCTTATTGATCCTGTGTTGCATCTGTCAACCCTATGTGGATGTCTTGAATACACCAGAAAACCTCAAACACCACTAGACATCTGCATTCAGGCAAACGAATCATACTGTTGATCTTCATTGACCAGAAAGGGAGGTCAAATATCCTGCTCACCTGTAGACACATGTTATAAATTTGAATGTCTCAGTCTACAGGTCAATACCATCCCTGGTTTTCAACCGAATAAGTAAATAAAAAGGTGAGGTCACTCTGATGTATACAAGGAGGCAAGCGCATAGGAACAAGGATAGATCCATAACTCTACCTCGGTAGATGGGTAGAAGGATCCTGGGCCACAAGTCCTACCTTTGATCTCTAAAGTGCTCACAGGCTTGTACGCATCTCCTCTCCTGAGTGTCATTACTTTGTTGTGGCAGAGATGTGAATTTTTGTAGTAGATGGAAATAGTTAACAGATTACACTGAATTCCTAGATACGTAGAACATGGATTTTGGTTCAAAGCCTACAAGAGCATGTCATTTTTACAATTGACTTACATGAATTCCTCCAGCTTCCTGGGACAACAAATATTCCTTCATAACTGAGCACCAGCTCTGACCCAGGCCTGGACAGATCAGGTTTATGTTTTACATCTTTACATTATGCAGCATGCTATAGTCCAGACGGGGCAGAGCAGCCCGTTCACTTTCCTGTGCAGTAGAATTAGGAGCCACGTCATATGTTATCTTCCTTGGCTGACACCTTGAAATAGGTTGAAACATTTTTTCTTTCCTGCGGAGATGAAGGGAATCATTTGCGATGGAGGAGAAGCAGCTGCACATCTGCCAAAGGGGAGGGGAAGGTCGTGACTGCAACGCCGTTCCCTCTGCACTTCTGTCCTCCTCCATTGCAGAGGATGTGTAGATCTCTTAAGTGATGTGTTAACGTGAAGAGCAGCCAATATCTGAAGCGGCGCATGGCTGGCAGGCTGCCATGCCTACAGGAACCACATCTGTATCCCAGCACGTCCAGCCACCATGGGGAGGAATTCAAAGGGAGCTGGCACAAACATGAAGGACGATGGAAATCCCATTCTTGTGTGGTCTGGATTTTGGGTCGTCTCTCTTTTGCAAGGGAAATTTCACCCTGTCTGACCAATCCTCCTCCTGCCATATGCTTGCAGCATCTCGAGATGTTTTGTGGAGGATGGAGCCTCCAGGTGTATAATGAGAGACATTGAGAAGCTAGTGCTGTGTCTCCCAGGAAGGAATATTTAGGAGCTCTCTTTCTGTCGGTACAGACGCCCTCTTCTCTTTTTGCACCCAGACAGAACTTCCTCTGAAACCAGACCACTGGAAGCTGCCCTAAATTTTACCAGATGATCACTTCTTGAAAGCCTAACTGGGATTGTATGTCTTGAGCAAGTTCCAGGAGATTTTGTGAGACGGAAGGGTCCAGTTGATGACATAAGAACAACTATAGCTCTTTTTTCCCCCTATTAAAATAAAATAGCAGTTTTGTAGGATTTTTCTCAAACTCATGACCGCTTCCTAGCAAACAAAGATTTTTCCTCTTGACAAATAGCAGGGTGACCTAGTGACAGGTGGGGTGACTAAGGAGGTAACATCCAAACTCTCTTTAACATATGATGTCTTTAACCAGCACTGTCAAAACCTTTCCCTCCAAAACATACATTCACTCACTTAAGAAAATAGCAGGGCCATGGGAACAATAAACCCTCTGTTGCCCAAATGCATTTATGTTGGCTCACTTAAGCCCGAGCACTGACATCAAGAGGAGTACATAATTTTTTCTTTCTTCTGTTCCTAAAACATACAGACTTTTCCCATTGGAGTTACAGGAAAGAGCCCTATTAGCGCAGGACTAAGATTTCATTTGGACTCCTCCAGGCAGCATGGCAAAATCCAGGAGAAGAATACCTGCCCACACAACGTGTCCTCTACCTCCTAGTCCTCTCCATTAACGGAGCATTAAGAAATACTTGTGCCTGTCTTCGTCCCTGCCACTAATTCATTTCGATTCACGTGGCTATGCCTCATCTTCCCTTCTCATGCTGCCATTTCCCTCCCTGCTCATGGTATTTCCTTTACTTCTGATAGAGCTGGCACTCTATTAACGACACGTTTGCATGACCCCTGGAGCTCAGGAGCTTTTGCTGATGATGGACATCTCAAACCATCTGCTTTATCTGCCAGGAGGGGACAAAGATGCATTAAATGTGTCATAATTGTTTGGAAAGAGTCAGATGAAAACAAATATTTTTCAGTAACAGAAGGTTGCTGAAAACTTATATGTTTGTTTGTTTGTTTTTTTAAATTGTATCAATGGGAAACATTAAACTTTTCTGCTTTCCTTTGAAAAATTGCTTACATCAAAAGAGAAACTAAGGAAAAAAAAACTTTTTCATATATCTTCTTCATTAATATCAGTGGGCACATGGAAATGCTTCACACAGAAGCAGAAGACAGTGTTACAGAATCAGTGTTAACTTTGTCTAGAGTTGAAAGATCAGATGAAGGTCTGGAATATCTTCTTCTTAGAGCTCATGAGATCTCTAAATAAGAAGAGATATATGAAAGAAGGAAAGCTCCCAAAAAGACTGGGCCAAGTTTTGATTCATTTGCAGATGAGCCACGTCTCAATGAGAAGAAGAAAAAAAAAGACATATTAACCTACTGGGAATATCATAAAAATGTCATGGCTGAGCTGTGTCAGCTAGGAAAAGTTGTTCTGGCAGTTCCAGCAACACAAGTGTGTGCTGAAAGAACATTCTCAGTCCTCAGATTTATCATTTTGTTGCAGCCACGCAGTATGACAGGGGATATATTAGATGTTATTTTATTTCACTAAAACAAAGTGCTCTTAAAGAAATTGTGTTTATTTGACAACACAAAAAAGTATTTGGAAAAGTTTTGTTGTTAAAGTCAGAAAATAAACGAACGGTCAAAAAACAATAGTTTTAATTTTGAGTTTCAACACTCTGTTTTGAACTAAGGCTTGAGTTTGATGGGTGATGGTTCTGACTGGTTTGTTCTGGTAACCGAACATTTGTTTTATTTGTTTTATTTTTGTGATGTCTTGAACTGGATCTGAACTCAGACTGGATACAACTACACCCAACCCCAAAACAAGTGGAATAGCTGTCCATCTTTGAAAGACCTTCTTAGCTCCCTTAACAGACTTCATATTCATTTATTCTATGAGAATAGCTTCCAGACTGACTCCCTGTCCAACAGGTCACCGGAGATATCAGCACTGCAGATGAAGGAGCAAGTTCAGGGTCAGACCTAACTGTGCTGAGCCTCTAATCCATGAAATGTCTGTCCAGGCTGTTAGCCTGGTTGTATCACAGTCCTAAAGCTACATATATATTAATAAATAAATTTATTTTGGTTTTTCGGTTCCATTGTGAAGTTGCTTAGCCATGATTATGTCCTTATGGCTAAACTCTTGTTTCCCCAAAGATGGTGGTCTCATCCATCCCACGTGTTAGGAACTATCGTTACTATCCTCTTAGATGTCCACGGGAATGCCTGGAAAAGTGCTCATAGAGAGCATGAAAAAAAATGTCTGGAGGCTTGTGTGCCCGTGCACAAACCCTTACCTTGCTTACACCATGCTTACTAGTATAGACATAACCAGGTAGTCTAACCTCTGTGTTAGAAGAAAGATGCTCAGGCATGCCCTGTCCACGTACAGGAGGACTCAGAATCATCTTGTTCTGAGCGTGGTCAGGCTCTGCCCCTCCTCAGAGCTTGGACTTGCTCCAGACCTGAGCCTGAGCTTGAGAGTCAGCCGTGCAGCAGCTGAAGGAGCGTGGAGATGGGAAGGGACACAGTCCATGGGCCATGTCGGTGTAGAGATGCTCCGTGAGGGCAGGGGTTTGGGGAACCTTTGAACAACTCGCCTTTCTGGGCAGAGGCAGCAGTGGAAAGGGCCAGGCAGCCCAGCTAGGCAGGGAGTTTTCCCTGCGGCAAGGAAGCTTGGCAGCCATTTCATGGAAGGTGGCAGGTCTGCAAATGAATTCACCCCAGCACGACTCTATCAAAGTCAATGCAAAATAATCCCTCTAAGGTTAACTGAGCAACATCTGGGATGAATTTGGTTTACTGGAGCTGTCTGTATTAAAAATAAGCAAACAAACAAACGTGCCAATTAACCTTGCCCCCCCCCCCCCAGCAGAAGTACGTGTTGCAGGGTTAACTTTATGGGTTATTTTATTTAAGGCTAGAAGATCGGCTTGCTAACCCCAAGCAAAGGCTGGTTCTGCATTTAAGATCCAAGCCAGGAAGAAGATGATTGGCTTTGATTCCTCCTGATCCCCGTCCAGAAGAAGTTGTGTCTTAGTTTATTAAGATTTAAGGGTCCAGGTTTGACTGCTAGCCCGGACTCAGGAGTTTCCCTTAGAGATTCTTTATGTGCACTCATTTTCACATATAGTTAATAAAGAGCCGTCCCCATATTTTATGGTGACTGCTCTTGATTTTATGAACAGGAGAGAAAAACATCAGAGCCTGCCTGGAACATGCTAAAATAATTTAATCTAAATTACAGTTCATGGTTCTTTTTTGCTTTAGATTTCATAGGATGATGAATTGGATATCACTTCCTCACCAAGAATCCCCCCCCCATGAGCTTCTTATCTTCTCTTCATTGAAACTTCTTCCTCGTTTAAACATCTCTCCTTTCTATCAGGTCTTTTCTCCATTAAGTGACTTCTTTAGGATTGGAAACCTAAATCTTCAGCCCTACCTATGGCTGAATACAGAAGCAGAGCAATTTATCCACAAAATAACATTTTATTCTCCATGCATCATTATTTGTCATGATGAGAGAGGATGAGCTAGGTGCACCACAGCAGTGTAATATAAAACTGTTCTTCCAAAATGGATTCCCTCACAAACACACACACACGTTTAGGACATGCACAATGAAGAAATTCTCCTATTTTGATGGGAGATAGAAACAACAGTATTCTCACCAAAAAAGGTCTGCCTCTAAGAGATGTTTCCAGCTCAATTATGGAGCATTAGGAAGTTAAAAGAAACATCCAAATATTGGTTATTCATCCAAATTGAATATACAGACATTCTTGTTTGGTAAAAATGCAGTTCATTGGACTGTGATAGAAAGGATAAAAGGAAAGTCATTTAAAATATGAAAAAGTTAAAATGAGACAGTTTTTTCCCTGCAAGCAATATTTTCCCCTATGAACTTTTAAAACAAAAAGAACCAGGAATTATAATTCAGATTGAATTATTTTAACATATCCCAGTCCACTGAATTTAAGTGATCTTAGATAAATTAGGGAGAATAAATCCATCCATGATTATTAAGCATGATAGTCCAGATGTAAATTTAATCTCAGTAAATTCCAAAATTGTTGACTCCCAGAGCCTGGGGTAGAACAATCCCAGAGGATTGCTCTAATCTCACTTTCTTCTTTAGGCACTTTTCCTAGGTATCTGGTGCTGGTCACTGTCAGAAATGGGGTAAGACCTTTAGTTTGACTTGGTGCGGCTGTTCTCATGGTCTCAAACCAGTACGTAGCCGTACGCGGTGCAACCTCAGCATAACTTCTGCACACACTGAGAAAAACAGGCATTTTCCTTGCATCAGTTGTGTTAGATTAACAATTATGCAAGGCTTGCTTTTTATTGAATCCAATGATGTATTTTGAAAAATAAAAAAAACAGACTAGCTTTCACATACAAGTTCTTTTCCAGTTTTGAAATAAAAGCAGCAATTGTCTCAGCTAAATGGAAGTTTAAGAACAATCATTCGCAGTTGAGTTGATCAGGTTAATCAGAGCATCTAAGAGTGAAAATGTCTGGTACTTGTAACAAAGAAGGAGTGTGAGGAAGGTGAAATGTATCTATAAAAAGATATGTTAGTTACGGAGGGGAAACATTAAAAAACTGTAAATCTATATTTGAATCCATTCCTTTCACACCATTTTTACTGGCTGAACAATCATTTTTAATAACAGGTTTTAAAACGTCTCCCTCTAACCCAGATTATTACTAAAACTTTTTGGAAAATCAAATTTCCTTCCCAGGGGAAATGCCAGCATTTCTACTTCTGTTTTTATTCCAAATTGGAACACAGAAGTGAAAATCTGAAACTTCTTGTGAAATGGCATTTCCAAAAAAAATCTAGTTGGAAATACTAAAATATTTCTTGTCAATAACATCGACTTGTTGCATTTCAGCATCATAGGATTATTTCTATTTGATAGTAGATGATTGCTCCATTTTGACAATGCTGAAGATTTCATTTCAACAAGACAGAAGTGCTTTACATCAAAATAGCACCACGCTATGAAATATTAAAGCCGTTACTAAGTGCAATTTCTAAAAGACAAAACAAACCCATGCAAAGCAGTAATGTCTACACACACGGGCTTTACCTTATCAGATGAAGTGCGTTGGCAATCCTAAAGAAAAGGAGAAAGTTGAAATGGCAAATTCAAAGTTGCAGTGACGGCGGGGGGGTTTGGGCAATTTTTGTCAAGAATTTCATGGGAATTGAGCTACACCCACAAAATATTTGGGTTTCATTGATGCAGCGTTTGCCAATGGAAAATTGTCCCATCCAAAATTTTCCGCCAGGCCTGCTCAGAACGTGCCTTGGCCCAGCAGCGCGGGTAGGCGAGGAGCCAGGTTTAAGAAACCTGGGGCCTGATCCTGGCCTCACATGGAAGTCCAACGGGGACCGAAGAAGGAAGTGTGATTAATATTGAACCACTTGGTCAGCCAAACCGTGCCAAAAAGCACAAAATTAACAGAGGCGGTTCTTCGCAAGTGTTCATCGTGAAGCAGAGCTGTGAAGCGGCGGTTGGCAAGGAACTGCCTGATGAATGTGCTCCTGATGGCTGTTGTCCCACGGCACACAACGGCACAGGCTGGGGCAGGGTTTGTGCAATAATGAGCAAAACGATACCTTTGTGCAGTGTTAGGGTACGTGGGTTGGTCTGGGGGGTTGCTTGGATGGGTGTTTAGCCCTCAGCAGAGCCTTAGGATGCCTACATGTTTGAAGTCTAAATCCAACATTTTCCTTTGGAGATTAAGAACGGGTTGCAAAACCTTTCCCAGTGCATGAGCCTGGGTAGGTTAATAGACACGTGAAATGGCAACCACTTCCAACCCCCACCCTTGCTCTGATGGTTTACAAGTAGATCAGATGGTTTCCTGCAGTTCCCAAGGTGCTTGGGAAGGGAAAAGGAGGAGGAGCAGAGGATGGGACAGGCCATTTCTATGAACTTTCTCCACTTATTTCCACGTGGAAGGGCTGGTTTGGCTGGGAAGGTGTGACATTGTTCTCACGCCCCGCAGGCTGTGGCTCTGATGTCCCATATCTTCACACGTGGCAGCAGCCAAGCTGTCCTTAGGACTGGGAGGAGAGCAAGCTACAGCCCCTCCAGTGGGGGTGAAACACTTGTTCCAGGAGAACCATGGGAGCAATTCCACCAAAAAACCCAGCCAGCCAGCCCTGTTTGCAGCCGACAGATCTTCAGGCGCGGCTGAAAACCAGAGTCTGTCTGTCTGCTCTGTTCCTGGAGTCACCATGAGCCAACACCACGGAGCCAGGCTCCCCGTTCCCGTTAAACCACATCACAGGAGAACAGGGCTGGCAAGGGCCGGGAAAGTGATTGTTGCACCCATTCAGCTGTCCTGGAGCAGAATTAGCTGCTTCTAAATAATTGCAAACGACATGGCCCTGCTTGTACCCTGAACCTGGCTCGCGGGCTTTGGGAAGAGCAGCCCAATAGGCGGGAGCACCGAAGAGCCCCATGCCGCTGTCTGGTGCACAGACTGCACCTTCTCCACAGCGTGGGCTGGATGGAGATCAATGCCGTCCAAGGTCCAAAAAATAGAAGGGGAGGAAGCGTGAGATGCCGCAGACTCTGGTCTCAGCATCTCTCTCCAAGGAGGTTATGTTCTTGGCAGCTTCAGGGTGCACCATTGATTCCCCTCAAGAGTCACACTGCAGTTGAGGAGACCAGGCGTCCCGGTCGCACGGAGCCTCTCAAAGCCAGGCAGAAACTCCAAGGCCAGCACGGTGCTGGGTTTACATTTCTTTGAGGGCCTAATAAGTCTTCCTTCCCTCCCTCCATCCCCGGAGAGATGACTGTTTGGATTGTTACCATCCTTAATTGTTGATGATATATGAGAGCACATTGCAAAGGTTTGTTATTCTTGGAAGAGCCGTGAGGGGGACCTTTCCAGCAATGTGTCAGGGTTTAGTACACAGAGCAGTGCGGCTCTGGGCCCTTTTTCAGAGACAGAGCTGTATTTCAGCTGGAGGCCATTTAGGATGATAAGATGTGTCTGCTGGAAGTATCAGAGGGTGGTCACTCGTACTCCACAGGGAGGAATGGCTATTTTAAGGTTTCAAGGATGGAGGCAGGCATCTCAAGGGAAGGGAGAAGGGAAGCTGTGGATGTAGGTAACAACAGGTGCAAGCCCTCCGTCCTTATCTTCCCTTCCCCATCTGCATTTCTCCCAAAATAAAGGTATAGCTATAGGCAGGATGAAAACATGGCCCCTTTTCCTTCTGGGAGGCGTTGTCTTTGCTGTCTTCTTAGGGGCACCTCAGGGAAGGAAAGAGCTTGAGAGAAGATCAAAAATCATTTTATACCTGGTTGTAAACATCCAGTTTGCAACCCTTGTAAGACACGGTGATTGCTGGAGGGTGGTCACTGCTTTGTGGGGTGCTGGTGACACGTAGCAGCTCGGTGCAGTGACCTCCACAGCCCATTTCCCACACCAGCAATACGCTGTTCTCCAGCTCTTTGGGACTATACGTTGGTGCTGGCTTTGCGTGTCCTTAGGATCAAATGCATCTTCCTTCCTTCCCTGCCTGCCCAGTTGCCCAACTAGAGGAGCAGACTATTTTCTTTCTGAAAAACAGCTTTTTCTGCTGTAGTTCTAAACAGGGATTCAGAGATGCATTTAAAACAACGTCCTACTACTTTCCCATATATGCTACAGCCTGGGGAGTGCTTTCAGTGTATAACAACTTAAAGTGTTTTCTGCGTTTTTGAATATTTTACAGTGGGGATGGATGGCATCGAATCAAATTAGGTCTGTTGCTGTTCCAAAGACACACGTAAACAGTGTGTTCATTTGTGTGCACGTGTAGACCTGGACTGGTAAATATACAATGACAACAGATAACGTGTGTACAGGAATGGATGAATAAATAGATAAATGGATAGATGAGAATACACAAGAAAGGATGACAGAATCTGAGTGTGTAAATGGCTAGATTAATGCTTTGTTATTTAGTCTCCAGTTTATATTATGTTATAAATAATGCCTTTGTTTTACTGGATTTTGGAAGGATGAGGAGAAGTTAATTCAGAATTTTCTGGAGGGTGGGAACCTTTGAAGCAAATATCCCCTTTGGGACCATTATGGCCAAAAGTGACTTTATCTATTGAGAACAGCCTGGCAGGGCACTTTAAGGAGCCGAGCTACTTAAATAGCTCTCGGAGCCAGGTTCTTAGTTGCATCCCTATGATACAGCCTCCGCTCACAACGTCTGTTACTCCCTGGATACAATATAGACATCCCCGCGCTGCTGAAAACCAAGGTTTTGGTGATGATTAATAACTAACAGATTTTTTTCCACCAGGGGAAAAAACCAAAACAACTCACAACAATTAGGATGGGTTTCCAGCCTGTAGGCGTTTGCTGGGCCTGATGATCAGAAGTGTAAACAATACTAAAATAATGTCCCGCTGCCCCCCGGGGCTTTCTGTGGAACAGAGTGTCCAACTCGCTTGCATTTCAGGGTAGGGAAGAGGCGGTGCTGTTCCTCACGGTGAGGACAAACACGGGTGGAAAATAACAACGAGGAACCATATTAAGAAAAAAGCCATAGGAAGAAAAAGAAATGCAACTAGAAAGTGGTCAGATGTGGGGGGAAAAAAGTGGCCTTTTGCCTCCAGCACGCTTCTGGAGGAGCAGGGGATGTCTTTGAAGAGCGAATGGTAGCAGCACACTGGGCAGCACTTGCCCCAGTACTGTCCAAGGCACCATGAATTTGGTGCTCTCCAAGACAAGCGTGGGGTGACTTGTCACTGCCAAGGTGCTGTCCTGCCTGTGCCTGGCACAAGAAGGTATTGCCCTGTTTGCTACATCCTTTGCAAACGGGATTTCCGTCTCCTCCTAACACTGAACTCTCTTTGGATTTAGTGGGGGGACTGATGGACCCCTTGTCTGAGTGCCAAACTCACCAGTGAGATAAGAAGGACTAGCTCTCCAGAAGTGATGGCAGCCACCTGTAAAATAAAAGCAGTGAGGACACTAGAGGTGGCTGACCATCCACAAGCTTTCTCGTTGCCACCACCACTTACACATGCCAAAGGAGTAAGGGAACTGGGAGCTTTGGAAAGATCAACCTGGGTTATCTTTACCTAAGTGCACAAAGATTTTCTGTGTATTGAAGATTGCACAGATGAAAAGCGCGTAACCCTTAAAAGGACTAATCTGTTCAATGTTTTCTTGATTAATCAACTCAGTCAAGACAAGTCCCTGAGTGGGTTAAATACAGCATCTCCAGCGGGCCACCAAGCTCAGGAATGAAGCATCAGTTGTGTAGATGGTGGAGAGATCAGGGACAATGTGCACATAAAAAAATCTGAGCTAATCCTGTAGTGAGGGCTCATGACTTGGAGAAAAGCCCATGTGTGCATCTCTCTCTCTGTCTTTGGAAACTCAGTATGTTCATTCCAGCTTTTATAAATGTAACCATATACTCTAGAATTTGTCATATCTGTATTCATCTACCTAGCTGCATAGTGTTGTTTTATCTTAGTTGCATGTATGACAATTTTCAATCTCAATATTACCGGGTGAATTTTAAATTGTTAATCCCTAACTTTCTTCTGTCCTAGCACCCAGATGTTCAAGAGCAAACCATTGATTTTAGCAAAGCAAGTGTGGTAGGAAGGTAATGTGGAAACCCTGAGAGCTCAAGTCATAGAGATTATGTTTACATCAGCAAATCCTGCAGTGCAAGGGCCAGTTCTCCAGAGTCAAACGGCTGTGGACCTTATGGCCATGCCATCTCTGTTTGCAGGGAGTACTTTGGACTAGTTTTAATCAGATCCTGTGGCTTCAATGCCCACTGATAGCATGCAGTTTGGGTTAGTTTCACCCAGAAGGAATTAATTCAATTTGTGCACTCTGAGATTTCCCTACGACATGAATCAAAGCTTGGTAAGTTAAGAGATCTAGGAGATGAAGTGCACTCCTCATCCGAACCAGAAAACCAATGTAATTGTACCCCAAATGTCTCGAGTGTTATCTGATCTCCAGCATGGTGGGAGTCACTGCCCATGCAGAAATGGGCCCTTCAGCTGTGGCCGCTGAAGCTGATGAGCTCTACTCTGACAACAATGGCTTCATGTATCAAGGACAAGGATGGAGGGAGTGAAGGTATATGTCTGCTTTGGACCTTGGATTCCCACGGATGAATCAGGGTGCTCCAAGGAAGCCCATCAGATGTTGAACAGTGTGTTTCATGCCTGAAATAGGGAGGACCTGAGCTTGATCCTGGTGAGGTCTTGGGTCAGGTTTTCTGCTCCGGAGGTCACAGTCACCAACTGAGGCAGTGGCGTCTCTATCAAGGAAGACGATAACCCTAACCCTAACCCTAACCCTAACCCTAACCCTAACCCTAACCTATAGCAATTTCCAATTTATCTACAGATAACAGTGACAGGACTCACTCCATCTGACTTCAGCTATCTGGGCACCTGTGAATTAGAAATACCACCTTTTGGAGATGACCCTTTCTGACTAATAGGTCCAGACACATGGCTTAGACAAGATGCCCACCCTATCAGCAACCGCAGGCCATAAGGTGGGTCTTTCCTTACAAGCCAGATCCATGCTTGCTTTTACTAAATATGCAGTAAATTACACATTTTCAGGAACAAGGGCAATTTAGCGGGATTGGACTTAGGTAAACAGCTAGAAAAAATGGAAAGATGAACTCTTCCATTGTGTTCCTTTCTGGGTTTTGGCAACAAACCAACCAAACAAGAACCTGGATGGTGTTTATTTAACCTCCTGGGTCTGTAGATTTTCACTCCCTGTGAAATTGCCAGTATTTTCAGCTTCCAGCTGGTCCAGAAATGCCCAGGAGAGAAGAGGGTTCTTCAGTGGGTGGTTTGGGTTTTTTTTAAGTTTCTTTTTTTGTTTTTATTCTCCAGAATTTTGGCACATATGCTCTCAATGTTGGCCTGAACTGGAAAGCGTTGAGGTACAATGAAAATATTGAGCAGAAAAAGGTTATTCAAACTTTTTCAAACCTCAAAGAAGGTTCGGTATGGGTTCACTTCGTGTTATATGCAAGTTTGGCAAAGAGATATTTCTTCTTTTGTAATAAAAAACTCAGCTCTTCTGGACACATTCTACTCTGAAGGGGTTGGACCTGGTTCACCAAGGTATTGTTCTCAGATTGGTGATTGTGTTCTCAACCTAAAGAAACCTTTCTGGTTCTTGAAAGGTTTCTCTTCATGGCTGAAGAGCTCAGCAAGAGTCAACAGAGACTTAGTCATCTATATGGAGAGCAAAATTATTGAGAGTTAAGGTACCAAAAGAAATAGGCAACTGTTTAGGAAGAAAACAGAATCCTTTTTAACTTGGAGCATCACACCGACATCTGACTAAAATTGGGAGAGAGGCAAGAAAGAATAAATGGGAATGTTCTCCATAAACAGGTGAAACTATAATTTTTTTTTGTGAGAAGTTTCTCATAGCTGCCTTTAAAGTGTCTGGTCAGGACATCTCTGCAAGCAGACGCTCCATGAGATGGATCTGATCCAACAGGGAACACAGTGATTTTCTCCGTATGACAGATGCTCAGACACGTCCTGGACCAAAATGAGTTATTTTTGTCCAGATTTTTATTGAAAGTTTTATTTTTCATCTTTTTTAAAAAAAACCCAGTAGATTCCAAAACTTTGTGGTATTTTTAAAATAAAATTCCAGACTTCAGAAAGAAACTGATTTTTTTTTGTGTTTTGTTTTTTCTATATTCCAGCTCAAAGATATTCCAGTGGCAATCTTCAGCTACCTCTTTTCCTTTCCCCTGCCTCATGTTAAGGTTGCTTATTACTGTTAGCTATTTCCAACAAATCCAGGAGGCACCTAAGGCATTTGTATGTTCACAGCTCCACTTCTCAGAAGCCATTTTTTAATTTTTCTTACCTTGTAAAAGTTTTCCTGATACTGGAATTTATATTTTTCTCTGCTACACCCTGTCTGTTTGGCTCACCCAAGTCTTTTGCTCCTTCTTCTGTTCCCCAAAAGTTTCAGTGCTCTGCTCCTCACTTCGCTCTTTTCTCGACCTATTAACTGACTTATAGGCACCTTCTTGAAAATAAAATGCTGCTATATTTCCAAAAGAAAAAAAAAAACAACCCAACCCAACAACCCAAGAAACAAATTTCAGTTAAAATGTATTTTTTTCAGTACATTGTGTGTGTTTTACCGAGAACTTTTGACGAAACCCTAAATTTTAAGTAAGAATTGCTGTTTTGACTGGGAAAAGAACATTATTCTCTCTCTATTTGGTCCAGGACTAGCCTGGTCTGCTGCTGTTTGCCAGCAAAAACTATTCCCAGTGATTATTTTATATTTTGCACTAGCAAGCATTAATATTCCTTTACCCCCTGCCCCAAAACTTCCTTTTGCCAAGGCAGAGCAGTCTTTGCTTGATGTTACAGGTAAGCAGGAGACGCTAACGGGATCCCAAGCTGCAGACCAAATTGCTCTGGAGGAGGCTGGATTAAGTGATCTAGTGGCTCCTTCAGTGTTAAAATCTGTGAACGTACACATGCAACATTTATTCCATCTTTTTGGATAGTCAGCGTAGGGTTGCAAAGCTCACAAGCCTCTAGTTGCACTTTTTTCCCCTGAATTTTCTCAAAACTTCTTGTCTTCTGCTTTCTGCTCAGAAATCTCACGTATGCTGATGCCCCACCAGTGATCTGTACTTTCCCACATGTCGGAAAAGTGGGTACTGGGATCAAATTCCTACAGTCAGGCTGACTCTTCAGTAAGAAACCGTCTCCTGGAATTGGATGTGAGTGAGCAAAATTTACAGCCAGAACAAAGTCTGAACCATATTCCTCAACATTTTTTTAAATTCCCTTGCCTTGATTAGCTGGACAATTGTATGTCCCTTGAGAGACACTAGCAAGGGACTAGGAAGGAACACATTCAAGAGGTCACTCAGCTGGGTGAATAATGATTTAAGAATGAGAGGGAGAGAGAGAAAATGAGTTGCTGGCTTGCTATTTTTCCTACACACTTTCAGAATTTGGGAAAATTTGCCCCTCAGATGATTTGTGTCCAGCATGTGTCATCACGCCTTCCCATGAAAACGACTTTTTGGAGCCCTTGGCAACCGGACACCACCAAGTAAGTGTAAGTGCAAAGGTCTTCTCCAACCCTAATTGCTCGGAGGCCTTGAGTTAGCCAGGATACGGAAGACAGGAAGGCTCCGTCAGAAGGAAATATTTCATCCTGTAACGGGGAGACCGTAAGGAAAACAAAATGCATTTACCTTATTAAATAAAAGTGTAATTAGCTGGAAGGAAATGTGAAAGGCGTTAAGAACAAAAAAGAAACCCTTTTTCCTGAGGTGGGAAGACCACCAATAGTCACCAAAGTGGAGAGAATTTATGGCAGTGTGGGGGAGAGTCTGTTTGGAGATACTTTAATGGTAATTTTTAGGAAGAATTTACAAGCATACTCTGCTACTGAGTGGAAAAATACATTGGCCACAAAGAAATTGCTGTTTGCCAAGCCTAATGATTCATTTCTGAGTCATAAATAATAGGTCCCTAATGACAAAGGGTATAAGAGTGGTCGTCTCTTGCCAACTATTTATTAGAAAATAGAGCTAAATCATTAGCTGGGAGCTCTCTTACCGGAAAGCTGAAACCACATTTCTCTATGAAAGGTCATAAGCTATTTCCACAAGAATTTAGACAAAACATTATTGCATTTTAAATCTTTCATCTTTAGCACCGAAAAAGAAGCAGGGAAAAAAAAAAAGCAATCGGTTCACCAGAGAACTCCAATTTGTCATGGGGCATCCCTTGAGATCCAAAAGGGTAAGTAAAGAACAGGGGGAGTATGGAAACACCAGCAGCAGTGTCTTCTGAGGGAATGGAAATTAATTAGCTTCACCTCCTTTGGAGACCCTCCTCACCCCACCCTCGGCAGCCCGCTGGCACGCTGCAGCTCTGGAGAAAGGTGCAGGTATTGGTAGACCAAGAGGAGCCCATTGCTCAGCTTCTGGTCCGTGACCTCGTGGTCAGTGCTGGCTGATTGAACCGTTTGCTATCACCAGAGCCACCATCAATCACCTGACGTGCATTAGGAGTAATGGTGCCCTGGGCTTTGAGGACATGCATCAGCCACGGTTCTCAGATGACTTTTTTAGCATGAACGAATGAACGAGTCGCTGGTTCAGCGAAATTCCTCGATGGCTACTTAATTCATGTGGACTTCAAAGAGATTTGGGGGAACGCTGTAAGTTAAGCCTACATCAGCGTGCTTTGCCAAAGCAGGGTCTCTGGTCTTGTACTGTTCAAGGGGAAATGGTGTGAGTAAGCCTGTTCCTGAAAGGGAAGGGAAACTGAGGCACAGAAGGACATGGGCCACCTGTAATGACTTCTATTGGAGAGAAGGGTGCTTGGAGAGAAGAGCTGTTTACCCACTGCTATGGTGGCAGTTGAACACAGATCTGATCTCCTGCAGAGGACTTGGCTTGAGGAAATCCTGGGAGATTGTGGCAGAGACCAGAAGAGCAGCTATGGAGGGATTCATCTCACCTCCCTTCAGCTCTCCAAGCGGAACCTACAGGCACTGTCTGGGCTCCTCTACCGTCAATGAGGAGACGCTACACCCTTGGCAATGGGTCGTTTCTCCTGCTTTTGGTGAATCACAGGCTTTCTGCAAGGGTTCCTCTCAATGCTGGCAGCAGAGGGAATGGGGATGATTGAAACTGGAAAGAGGCTCTTCTGTGCCTATTATATACCTGAAGTTGTCTGAAACAACCTCTGACTCAATCACATGCCTGTCCTTGGGGGAAACATCTCCGGGTGTCCCAGCTCCTGAATGCCAGGTATAACGTCTGACTGAAGCCAGTGCATCTGAAGGCCATGTCTCCCTGACTTCGGACCGATCTGTCTCTAGAGGGGTTAATCAACTGCCACATTTAATTCTTTCCCACACATCAGCTTTATTATCTGTTACTCAAATGAAGTTAGTTTTGATTTCCACCATTATAAGAGAGAGAACAGTTTGCTACGCTTTGTTGGTGACTCCATTTTCGGTTCAACAGCGTGCTGTCCATCGGTGAGTGAAATTTCAATTAAGATGTCAAAACCAAAGTAAGATCTGACGTGCCAGTGGAGGAGCTGAGAAAATTCAATGCCAAGTCAGCTTTTGCATGGTCTCACAATAGTTTGTTTTGGGGATGGGGGTTTTATAATCACAATTGCCGGAGTGATGCAATTATGCAAAAATCTCAGGTTTAATTTTTGGAGAAAAAATATCTGCTTTTCATTCCAAATATTTAAAATAGTTTGTGATAGTGAAATTTTGAGCCCCAAGTTTTTGAGGAATGCCCTTCCATCAATGCATGTCAGGTATTTGCTGTCTTTGACATTCTACGTCACAGAAAAAACCTCAGAACTTCTTCCTTAGGTTCAGCTAATGCACAAGGCAGAGGGGGAAGGTGGGTAGGGAAATGCAACTCTTGGTCGGGGGATTTCTTTTTGGTCTGCCTTTGATCCAGTCCCAGAACTGTGGATCTCAACCAACAGCAGTAAAATAATACTGATGCATAATGACAGGCACATGTACATGTGTTCACATAAAAAAAAAAAAATATCTTATATTTAATTTGCAGAAGATATTTCTAATTCTCTGGGATAGTTTTCCTTCAAGCAATGGTAGCTTCTACCTTGAGTGGCTTTTGTTCAACCCTCTTGTCTGCTCAGTTTGTGCCCTCTTTCTGGAGAAAGGCTGCTTCCTTGGACACACACAGCTTGTCTGCCTGGTTCCCTTCTCTGATGGGGCTCAGGGACTCTACAGGAAGACAAATAACAGCCTTTCAATGCTCTTCTATAGGAAGACCATGCAGAAACAGTGCCATTTGACTGCCTCTTTGTCCATGCCTCAAGCCAACCTTGGTGGTTTTATTTCCAATTCTCGCACTACCCGTCAGAGGTATCCAAGACATGATATCCTGGCCCAGATTTCTGCATCCTGGGGTTAGCAGCTGTCCTGCTGGGGAGTTCACCCCTCTGCTGCCAGCAGTTGTTCCCAGGAGCTCAAAGATATTTGATTTCTGGACTGTCCATGGAGACAACTAGAGGATCAACTGACCAACCTTGAGATCTGAGACTGCATTTCAAACAGCGGGGATGTCTTTGAAACCAAGAGCACTAAAAGAAGAGTTACTGAGGTTAAACAGATCTCAGATGTTTGACCCCAAAGTGTCTTGGGAAGATGGTGTGGGACCATCCCACGGCTGAGCCATCCTCCATTTTCCTTTCCCAAGCACATGCACACAGACAGACACAGACATCCCAAACCTGTGGCTTTTCCACCTTGAGAGCAAAGTGCAAACTGCACAGAATAAAATGTAATTGCTGCGTTTGAAAACCACAGGAAACCTTGTAAATCACTGAGGAACATTCCCCCATTGACTGAGCTGTTTTTTTCTGGTTAGCTCTGATTGTGCTGCATGGAGCTGAGGGATCTGCCAGAGGTTTATGATCATTCCAAAAGAAAAAAGCCAAGCATGGCCCTGGTGTTGGGTGTTGCTCTGCTTTCTTTGCTGAAGAAATTGCTCTCTGCCTGTCCTGATAAACTAACTTGATTCAGCTCAGCGCTGAGTCTGCCTTGTGCAATAGGCGCAGCTGGAGCCAAATGCATTTGCCACGGCATTTCACCGTATGGAGACACTAAACTCCCTGTGAACTCTGAGGTTTCAGCCTTTACAGAGCAAAAATTGTAGGGCCATAATTCACTGGGAAGGTAAAAAGTGGAAGCTGGCTAGCATTACCGCGAGGGTTCTGCAGAACATCTGGGCATGGAGAGCAGAAAAATGCAATGATTGTAGTGCCCTCCAGCCCCCGATGGGACTTTCAGGGAGAATGTCACCCCAGTAATAAATAACACTTACTGGGCTGTTCACTTACCTGTTCTTGACCATCGTTGGGCATGGGGTACTGGGTTAGCTCAATGCAGCCACTCTTTGCTCTTCTCTTGCCTTGATGTTTGTCTATCCAAATACCTTGCACATACCCAGATTCTATGTATGCTAATTTGTCTGACGCACGTGCATCTACCCCTTCACCTTTGCATGTCAGCATGCATCTCTACTCTTTCAATTCCTACCAAATCTTGGTCTTTCTCTATCTGCTTTAAAACGGCTCATCATCCTGAACATGCTGGCAACCAAAACTGAATGACTGCCCGTGAGTGGCAGATCCCTTACCATGGCTCACTGTGCCACTGTAGAAGGAGAAGGATGAAATACAGTCTAGGATTACTCAGCAGAGAAATTTTTCTTTTAATCCACAGGCAGATGGAATTAAATCGTTTTAAGGGAAAAATGTCAGCCTAAGGCCTTGTTTAAGCAAATGGGTTTCTGCCCCTCATGCCAAGCACCTTGTGAAGGTGCCTCACACAGCGAGAGAGCCACAGCCTCGAATACTTGCTCCCACACTGTGGATTTTGTGGGTGTATTCTGGCTCTCTTCCTACAGGCTCACTTCTCTGGGTGCAAAGCATCTCGCACTGAGCGGAAGGAGTTTGAGGAGGTTTCCTGAGCAGAAGGAGTGATTCAAGCATGTGCAAAACAGGAGCCCAGACCATCAGATCAAAATATATGTTTTCCTATGGGCTCCAATGGACACCCCCTGTCAGTACACTGGCCTGGTCCAACCTACGTGTCTTACAGCTGCTATGGGTAGAGGAGCATCTGCCGTCTTCTGTTCCTCTGAGAACGTAACTGAAACACACAGCATCTTCCAGTACTTCGTCACTGAAGACAAATGATAAAACTCTAACTGATAAGAAATAAAAGCAAAGAACCCAGATATCTTCTATCCTCTTTCACAGCACAGTGTTTCCTGGGTCTTGCAGGGAATTTCGGAGCAGTAGGCAAAGTCAAAGGCTTTGTTTTACAATGGGGGAAGAAACCAAGGATCTTGTATAACCGTATTCCAGCCCCAAGATAGATGCAATATAATCTTCAGAGGTGATGTGCCCCCATCCTTCATTGCCGCACTGAGATGAAAAGGATCTTCCCATCCTCAGCATCCTTAAACAACTAAATCACATTTATTTAGAAGTTAAACATGATAATTTGGGGAACTATGTTTAGTAGCCCATATTTGAAAATTCCTATCTGATATGTGTCAGGAATATAGGATTGGAAGGAGTGTCTTGGCTCGTGCAGGAAACCATGTCGTATCATCTCATCCATAACCTTATCATGTGCCAGAAAAGCACTTAAACACATGCTTAATTCCCACATACGTCAATCGGACACATGCGTGTCCTTCCCTGACTCATGCTCTAGTTAGATATGTGCTTAACTGCTTTTCTGAATCAGGGCCATAGGTATCTCGGGAGCCCTGCCCTGTCAAAAGCAATGCAGCCAGATCCTACATTAGGTAATAACACAGGACAGCATGAAGCAGCTGCAACCTCCCACAAAAACAAAACCACTGCATCGCTGCACGTGGCTCAGCAAAGCAGTTTCCCTGACTGCTCCGAGAAGCATGAGGATAAACGTCAATGTCAAAAATGGTTAATAACGTGCAAATGACCTTTTCTTTGCGTGACCAAGGTTTTTTCCAAGAGGGGAGTGTCTTTGTCCCAGACCCCGGGACAGTGGGAGGGTGGCTGTAGTTCGCCCCGTGTGGAGAACAGCCCAGGCCTGGTACTTCTCAAAAACCTGAACAGGAGTTTCTAGGCTGACCTCACCAAGCAATCTTTAAAAGCCAGTGGGGAANAGAAGAGAAGAGAAGAGAAGAGAAGAGAGAAGAGAAGAGAGAGAAGAGAAGAGAGAGGAGAGGAGTAAGAAAAAAATGGAGAGAAAAGACAAAACTAAATAGAAAAAGAAAATATGGAAGAAAGAAGAGGGAAAAAAACCCAGAAAAAATATGAAAAAAGAGATTATAAAAAAAGCATTAGCTCAGCTTCAAATGGCCGCCAGACCAACGACCCATCTAATACTGTCCTGTCTCGGTGGTGGCTGACAATGGATGCTTAAAGGGGGTGTGAGACTAGGACAAACATGAGTGATCCCTGCCCTGATTGTAACCTCCCAGCATTCACCAGTCACTAGGGGATTGCACTGGGGTCTTGCCTCTGGAGATGTTGTCCTTCAGGAATGTATCTTACCTCTTCTGACCCAAAGGACTGACTAGTGTGAGAAAGTGCTGTCTTCTGTCCCTGTGAATCTCAGGTGCCCTCAAATCTTTGTGGAAGAAACAGTAACTTTTCTTTGCCCAGGATATACAGATCTCTCTCCTAGACCAGCCACTGCTTTTCCAGCCTGAAGCATCTTCATCCGTTTGATGTCCCTTCCAAGACCTTATACTAGAAAGCTGAGGTTTAGTTTCTCAAGTGAACTGGGATATCCTGAAGCCCTTTGTTTAGCCTGGAGCTGGAGCAGTACAAGCCATCATGCCACGGTTGGAGCGATATGGCAGAGCAGAAGCATTTTTTGTAAAAAAGTGTTGGAGAGATTGCAAGAGAAGCAGACTCCATCAGGATGCAGTTTGCTAAAACTGGAGTGCTTTGCACAGAGAGACACGTTTCACAGACACTTCATTTTGGAAGAAAATCTTGAGAAAAGAAAAAGATGCTGAAACATCCCTTGCCGATGTTTTCTGAACAAAGTATTTCATTTGCTTACTGTAAAATATGATTTTTTAATTTTGGCTTTTAGTTTAGAAACATTTTATTTTCATGACATTAGATACCGAGATCCACATCTAAAATACACAATCTACAAAAAGACAGAAATCATAAGAATGGGGTCATTTGAAACACTTGAATCAAACCAATGCTTTTTTTCTTTTTTTTTTCCTTTACAAGCACTTATAAAATTCTCTATTTTTCTTCCCCTCTTTGTATTCAAACCACATCTCAGACACTCCAACACCGTCCAGAACAAAACTTCTTGTCTTCATACAGACTTTTCTATTTCTCTGAAACCATCTGGCCTGCAGGAATATGGACATACTGCATTATTCCCTTGTAGTCTCGGTGTATTTTATGAATTATCAGTATGATGGGAATCAGGAGCTGTTCAACACCTTATAAATATGAAAGCATACTGGGCTGCATTGTGCTATACACACTTGGGACTGGAAGAATCCATTTTTATCAAGGTATTGATCCTTCTTTTGTCTCTGATCCTTTTTGGAGGTTTTTGGTTTTTTTTTTTGTGATTTGTTCATACTGGTTTGAATGCCCATGGTCTTGAAAGCTTGGCAGACTTGCTGCTGTCTAGTGCTCCAGTGGAGGTCCACCTGTTTCAGCCAAGATACCATAAAATCTAGTGCAAAGGGCTTGATCAAAGACTTGGCAAGCCCCAGCAAAGACCCTGTGCCATGGGAGTTCAGTGTGGTGGGAGGCTCCATTTAGTGCTGTCATCATAGCTGAGCTGAAGAAGATAGAAAAGAGAAGAAAAGGAATTCCTCAATTTAAGGTACTCTCTATTAGACTCCTGGGATTTAGTGGTGAATTTGTACTGTGGTAGCAACGCAGAGGCTTCGGCTGCGATCAGGTGCTTTGTGCTGTATTTCCCATTGCTCCTGGGCTGGTTTGTCACAGGGTGTCCTGCACCCTGGGACCCTGCCCTGCTCCTTCTCTGCACTCAGGACTGGGACAGCAGGCAGAGGTGAGTCAGGATGTTGCTGAAAGGATAACGCTGTCCTTAACACGGCAAGTGCACCTTGGTGGTCCTCAGAATACTTCCCAGCCTTTTGGGATGTGTAGTTCCTGAGCGAGGGGACTTTACCTTTAGCAGACCTAGTTTTCTTCCTATGAACTTCTGCAGCTGGGTTTTCAATCCAGGCAGATGCTTAACCTGCACAATGTCTTTCTGTGAGGAGTGCCGTGGGTTCACCACACACTTGGAGAAGGACCGCTTCTTTCTGTACGCCTTCAACCTGAAAACTGCTTATTTAATTCGATGCAGTTCTCTTGAGAGGGGAAGAAAATTCCCAACTCCTATGTCTTTTCTGTGTGCCTCCCAAGATTTGACAGACCTCTTTCCTGTCTCTTCTCAGTCACCTCTCTTTTGGGCTCTGGTGAGTCATAGTCCATATAACGGCTCCTGAAAACCACTGTCTTAGTCACCATGCCTGGTCCACCACAGCCTGCTACTGCTCACAATGAAAGTCCAAGCTGGTGGCTCTAACTGCTCGCAGCCTCTCTGGACCACATCTGAAGAAACGCTGAGGGATGTGGATGGAAGGAGAGGCACCCTTGGGCCCAGGAGGATCAGTATCTAAACAGACTCCTTAGAGAAAGCAGATACAACGTGAATGGAGGAATCCGCTTCACAGCATTTTGTGTCATTCTTTGCCAAGGATTTGAATCTAGAGATGGGGTTGGACTGCTGGTTGGAAAGACAAAGAGAAAAAGGTCCTTTTTTGTCAGTTCTTTTATTCTTCTTGTGAGCAAAAGGGAGAGGAGAAACCGTCATGGGTCCTGTTAAATTCAGACAAAGGGCCTTAGGTATAAAGGCTGGACTCAGGATGAGCCCCCTCATCCATCGCTGCCGGACTGATGATAAGCCACCTCCTGGTGTCTCCTGGCATCGGTGTCACCATCGAAGCAGGTGCTGGGCAGAGGCACCAGCTCTCTGCTGTCAGAGAAGACAACTCTGCTGCTCTCTGTCAAGGTAGAAAGTGTGAGTGAGTGAAAAGACAAAAGAAACAAAAAGGCAAAAAATGTTTCCAACAGTGTGAGACCAGCCCAAACCCCAGAAACCTTCGGGAAATGTTGCAGAGACTCTCTGAGACTACCTCTGATTACCTTCCCAAGACAGGAAAGAAAGAGAAAATTATACATTTGGAGATGGGAGGGCTTAGGAAAAGACCAAAGGAATTTCCTCTTAAGCTCTCTTTTCTTCAGGGACCCCAGGGAGAAGTCAGAAGAGACACTGTGCAAGACCCACTGCTTGTGAAGGGAGGGTCAGAGCCCAGGGTGGTTGGTCAAATGCACACACCAGATACATCTCTCCTACGAGGACAGGCTGAGAGAGTTGGGGTTGTTCAGCCTGGAGAAGAGAAGGCTCCAGGGAGACCTTATTGCGGCCTTTCAGTACTTAAAGGGGCTTGTAAGAAAGATGGGGACAGACTTTTTAGCAGGGCCTGTTGCGACAGGACCAGGGGGGATGATTTTAAACTAAAAGAGGGGAAATTTGGACCAGATATAAGGAAGAAATTTTTTACAATGAGGGTGGTGAGACCCTGGCACAGGTTGCCCAGAGAGGTGGTAGATGCCCCATCCCTGGGAACATTCCAGGTCAGGTTGGACGGGGCTCTGAGCAACCTGGTCTGGTTGGAGATGACCCTGCCCATGGCAGGGGGCTGGGCTGGATGACCTTTACAGATCACTTCCAACTCACACTATTCTATGATTCTATGATCTGTGCTCATATCAGCATTATAGCCAAACGCAAGCCCCTCTTTCTAGATGCGCTCAAGGAGCGTGGGTGCCCTGGGGTGGACAAGAGGGCTGCTCAGTCTGAGGACCCTGGGCAAGGAACTGGAAGAGGAGCTGGCACCTCTGTGTGTGGACTGGCCACTAGAAGGGGGTGGAGAGCCGTGGGCTGGCAACGTGGGCTTGCACAGGGAACCCAGAAAAATACCAGAGCCCTGCAGCGCACGGAGTGGTCCTGTTGCAGGTGAAGGGCTGGCTGATGTGCTGATGGGGCTGTGGGGTAGGATTAGACCCTAACCCTAAGGGACCTTTCTAGGGTCTCCCGCTCCAGCCTGCCTTCCCAGTGTGCCCATCACACCTCCCTCCTGCCCCAGCCATCATTGCTGTCCTTTCACTGGGGGAGAGATGCACCAGAGAGGGCTGGCTGCAGGAAGGGAAGGGAAGGGAAGGCAGGCAAGTGGCTGGTATTTTGCTGGCCAATTCCTTCAGCCCAGCACAAGCCTTCCTGCTACCCTGACACCCAACTACCCTGTGTACTTGGTTTTTTTTCCTGAAAACACCCCAATGCCAAGGTACAACAGCCTAGACACCATGCCTCTCCCCCCAAGAGCAGCCTGCTCAGAAGCAGCATCTGTTTTGTCTTAGCAGAGTTCTTGCTTTTCCCAATTTTCCATGTGGGACTGACAGAGACGTGGGGTAACGTGACTTTCCGGAGATCACGTGGGGTCTGCTCAGACTAATTTCTAACATTTCTGCCTGGCCATTGTTGCTGTCATGTGCCTTTGTCACTGCTGGCTGGGGAGACCAAAGTCCCTAATGGCAGCATCTACCCCCGGCCGAGGCTTTGTGATGGATAAAGAGGGGGATACCAGGCTTGCTCTGATTTTCTTAGCCACATACAAGGAAAGAGTCTGAGGGTCTGAAAGCCACTACTGTATTCTCTGTCTCCAGGGTAGTAAAACATACCCTTCCTGTGGATAGTGCAGCCAGCGCTGTCTTATTTAACTGCTCTATTAACTTAAGTAATTCCAGCCATAAGTCTCCAATGAGAAAAGATGCATTTTGGATTTTAAGGGGGAACAGGCAAATGCACAGTGAACCCATGGGATCTCACAAGAGGAGCTGAACAAAGGCTTGGAAAGGCCCTTGGGAAAGGGAATGGCAGGAAGGAGTGAAGGAAATCTTGTCCCCTGCCAGCCCTGGTGTCAAGTCAGTAAATGAATAGGAGAAGCGGTGGTTTCCGTCTAATCGCCTTGCTTGGTGAAGGGCTGGTGACCCTCCCCGTGCACAGCCTGCCCCAGGGTTGTGTGCAGGTGCAGCAGGACTCAGAGCAGAGCAGCAGGATTTGTGCACATGCCTCTGCTCCACAGGACCACGTGTTCAAGCTGGGTTTATGGCAGAAGCAACTGCAAACTTCTGGCTTGCGCCGTACCCCAGCAGATGTGAGGTGCCAAACATGCCATCTCGCTGCTGCACAAGGATGCTCTCATGCAAGGTTAAGAGGTTTCATCCTCACGGGATGAAAAACAGGCCTGATTTCTATCCTGTGCCCTGATATTAACTTAGGCAAGATGCTTTGGCAGCTCTTGTGCCTCTGTGCACCAGGTACAGGGATATCCACTTTTCCAAGCCATCTGACCCCCTGCCTGCAGGTAAGGGCTGCGGTCTCCCGTTACCCACCACCGCAGTTCACATCAACGCTATCAGAGATCTCCCAGCACATGCTGCAACCGCAGGAGTGGCTTTAGCAGGAGTCCTGGCCAAATGCAAACTGTTACTTTCAACAATTGAATTTTCTCTAATTTCTTTATGTTTCTTAAACTGCCTAGTGCGCACTAAGAAATAGGATGCTCTGTGTTTGCCAGATGCCCTTAATTTCGGTGCACCTAGCCAAAGAGGCATCTAACACATGCAGCATGTAAAGCACTCTGGGAGTACGGGTGAATACGTGTGTGAAGATTTTATGGCGACCCCAAATGCAATATTCTTGCTGTAGGAATTTCGGCTGGATCTTGCAGAGCACAGACAGGAGCTCCTGGCGCTTGTCTCCAGCTCTCTGCTGTTCTTCCAACCAGCCGTCCAGGGGTGCAAACATCTGCAGCCCCTGATCAGGCCCAGGGACTCACAGCTGCCCTGGGAACAGTTATTTCTGAGGCTGCTGCCTGGGACTGGGCTGTAAGGAAGGGCTTAGCACTTTTCAGGCTCCCACGACATCAAGAGGAAAATCAGAGCTAATAGCAGCTCGCAGAGTTAATACCAGTCCCCAGGTTCTGGCCCCTTTCATGTGAGAGAAGCAAATGCGTTTAGGCTCACAAAACTCCCATCTCTTCTTGCCCTGTGTTTTGAAGGGTGTTTTGCACAGGGTAAGCTGAGGTAGTCAGTGATGGCGAGGCTTGTTTGGGACCGATGGTGCGTTTGTGGGAAAGCTAAGGAGAGAAGCTCTCTTCTGCATCCTTCCATGGGGCTGTTCTCTCTCTCCTGACGACCTGTTTCTCGTAAAGCTAAAAATAAGATTCGAGGGGTCACCTTCATCAAATTGCTCCAGCCTGCCTGGAAGAACACAAAATATTTCTGTCTCCCGCCCTCCCCCGTGACCTTCTCCAGGCATCGCGTGGAGACCCGTGTGCTGAAGCCAAACGTGACTGAAGACAAGGCTGAATTGTTTCCCTGTAAACAGCCTGCTCTCTGTCTCCACTGCCTCGGCGGGCTCCAGCCCCGACACCTCATGCCAAAGGGCAGCGGGATGGGGGGGCCGCATGTGCTCGGTGCGTGCGTGCGCCTGGGTGTTCCTGGAAGCCACAAGAAGGTGGGGGACCTCCTCTGAGGGGTTGCTCTGCTCCCTCTCTGCTGTAGGTGAACCTTTCTGGCTGTGAAATGGCTCTTTGGCTGTTCTGCAGCTCCTCGACTTGCAGAGCTGGGGTGGAAATCCTGCGGGACCGCTCCAGCCCTTGGCAGTCCCAATGGTGGAGGGGAGCTGCTGGGGTAGGGGGTGGGAGTCAAGTGGGTGGGTTTCGGTAGGAATCAGGCACCCCAAACCCGGGAATTTGAAGTCAGCTTCCCCGCTGAGGTTGAATGAATAAAACACGGTATTAGCACACGGTAGGTAGGAGTTTGTCCCCAGCCCTTTCCTCCCCCCTGTCATTGCCTTCTGCTGGATTTATGAGGGGCCAGAAGGACCAGTGTTTGTAGAAGGCCAGATCCTGCTCTGAGCACTGTCCCACAATTATTCACATACGTCAATTGTCAGCATGCTCCCTGGCATGGCACCATCAAAAGAAAACCAGGCAGAGGTCAGGAGATACCCAAAACTGTGGTCTGCTCCCACTGGGAATTATCACAGCCACCCTGTTGGTGGGGACATGAATTTATGTGTGCGGCATGAGCTCTAGGTCATTTAATGCACTCATATTGATGCAAACAAGGTTTCTCCAATAGGCTAAACTTTACCAGAGCTTGGGAAGATATTCCCAGCTGTGCAAAACCCTTAGTTCATCCCAGTGTGGCCATTCTTGTTTCCTTGCTTAGCTGTGGGCCCCTGAGGAAACCACTTCCCTGCCACTGCCCACCTGATGACAGTGACCTCCTTCAAAACATGCTTTGAGCTACATATATATATATAGGTAAGGCATCTCAAATGGTCATGCTGTTATCGAGCCTTCTTTACTTTTTCAGATTATACCACAGACTCTCAGAGGCTGAAGCTGCCTTTTAGTAGCTGGTTTGCAACATGAAGGTGCTCTGACCTCAGCGGTGGCTTCTGTGTGCTGCTGTGATTGAGATGATCGGACAACTTGCAGAGTGCTGAGACTTGGGCAAAGAAATCTGCAGCCAGCTTAGAATTCAGGGCAAAAAGTAATATTGTAAAATATTACAGCAAAGAAGCTCCAGTTCTGTCTAGCCAGTTCTTGCAGGGCAATATGGCTTTTCCTATTATTCTTATTATTTAAATTTTGACGGCGTTTACTCTTTCCCAACAAGACTTGACAGCTATTGACACTTACTTGGCAGCCAGTCCAGGGGCAGAAAAGGTGGTGAAAATCTCTCAAGCCAAATATTCCCTGGAATGACTTTCGCAGCCCTGGCTGGACTGCTTTATCACACCCACGCTGGCATTACCTAAGAGGACAGTTAGGCTTGTGGTGTACCAAAGCCACAAAAAGCAGTCAATTAACTTGTTAGCTTGAGTCAATAGAGCAGATTGTAAGTAGAACTTGGCAAACAGGCCATGTTAACATAATAGCACACCTCCTCTGCTGTAAACCTTCAGCCAGAGCTAGAACAGGAGAAGGGGGACCTATCTGTCTGTCTGTCTGTCTGTCTGTCTGTCTACCTGCTGTCCTCCAGCTTTTCCACTCACTGCCCTCATTCTTCGAAGGCCAAATCGTTCTGTTTTTTTGAATCCCTGTCCTGTTCTGCGAGGCAGTTAAGCCTGTGGGGTGGCAGGTCCTCGGTTGCCACCTCTGCACAAGATGGGGACAAGCCCTGGGCTGTGACCTTGGCATGTTGGCAGACCCACGAGCACCAATCCGTGTGGTACCGGCCATGTTATGCACCAGTCTGTTCTCTGGAACACTTTTTTTCATCATTTGCTTGCTATGGATACTGAGGATGTAAACTAAAATTATACCAATCAGGCCAAAATAACTTTTGGGAGGGAGCACCTCATGGAGGGGTGATGGTATTCCAGTGCCTGGACCCCCCTCCGGTGCTGTTCTGGGCGACAAGAAGGGAGGGATGAACTGGGATGATATTACTACAGCTACCGAATTCAGTGTCAAAACCAGAGTGAGTGGAATTGGTTTCTGATGAAAACTCCCTTTCCCTTGGAAAGGTAAGGAAAACAAATCTTTGGTGTTTTTTGGAGAAATGTATAAAATTTAATGAAATTATTTTTCCAGTGGGAAGAAGTCACCATTCATTTTAAAAATCATGCTTTTTTTCCCCTACCATTTTCTGTCTTGTTTGGCTGCAACCAGCAGAAAACTGTTCCAAAGCCGTGGACAACAGAAAGATGAAAAGTCATCATTTTAGATGTGTTTCACATCATTGTTAAGAAAACAAATTTGTTGTCTGTTTTACTTCTACTTTTTTCTAAGGGAAATGAGAATCTCTATAATAATTAAAAATTCCATATTGGGGAAGCAAGTGAAATGCTGCTTCTCCATGAGCTCCATTCCCATGGAGCTTTTGAGTGAAGATTAACTGTTGCCGTTTCAGCTGAGACTGAGAGGATGAGTTTTTTTGTTCAAGGGACTCAGTAAATCAATGGGACAATGAAAAAATCCAACACAAGTATTCTGCTCTAACGACGAGGCACTGTTCACTCTTCCAGCTGAAGAATCTCTTGCTCTGATCGCTAAACCTCAAGATCTTCTTTCAGCTCTATGGGGTGATGTGCCTTTTACCTGCGCTGCCTTGCTGAAGTCTTACTTGAAGTTGCATCACTTACTGCAGGTAATTGGAAGACAATGAAATAAAAAAGTCTCTCTCAGATGAATCAAGTATATATGCCTCCTGGGTCATTTATTTTGCAGGGAAAAGACTACTTCCCTGTGATTAAAGTAACTCGTGACACTATTCCCCCATCTCCCCCCACCACCTCCTGTGACCGCAAAAAGTCTAGGATTATGCTAACCCACTATTAAGCGCTCGGTGGTGTCAGATGTCTCGAAATACTGTGCACAAACACAACCCAGAACATTATCCTGGCAGGAGCACATTCCACGGGAACCCCGTCAGTCTGGTACTCTGGGGTTTCTCCCGGTCCAGGGAAAGTGTGTGGCTCTCCTCCCTCCTTCTCCTGCATTTACCACCCCCTCCCCATGGGTCTTCTAGCTCCTTCTCCTCTCCCTTTGGTTATCAGCCTCGTGAACACTGGGTTTTCTTATGATTTGACCAGGTTTATGTCATGCAAAGACATGGGACCGGCATGGGGAAGTTGTTCAATCATTAGCGTGGCTCTTACTTCATACATTTTAATGCCATCTGTTCTCATTTTCCCTGCTCTCGTTTCAGGATACTCACGCAGGAGGGAATTCCTCTCCCCATCGCTATGCCAGCACTCTCGAGCATCAGCTTTTCAACAGGGATAAGGGGCTTCAAGTTCCCATTTCCCTGCTCCCCCCCAAAGCAAAATGCACAAATTGCCAAAGGGGAAATGGGACTGGATCCCACCTACCAAATTTGAGGAGGACATTGAAGAAATCAATCCCCTTCCGAAACCAGCAAGGACATCCACACCTTCCTTCTGCCTGGCACCCAAGGTGACCAGAAGGTCTCCTCCAAGCACTGTGCTGTGGGTCTGGGTGCTGTGGGTTTAATGCAGACAGCACCTCTGGACTTCCAGCCCCAGGAACCATAGCATCAAGACCTGGCCTCCACCCTTCAAGTGGGATTGAAGTTCCTAGTTTTAGCCCTTGAAAATCAGGTTGCTCATCCAAGCTGGTTTTCTAGGTTCCTTCAAAAGACCCCAGCTTGGACTTGAAGCCTAATTGGTGGAGAGTTTGTCTGGCCACCTGTGGACACCTAGAGCACAGAAGGCTTTCTCAGAGGTAAGCACCATGCAGGATTTGTTTTCCCTGTTATCCAAGGGATAGACCATCGCCTGCTCCACCACTGAGAACAAAGGGATCTCCTGCGGGTGTCCGTGCTCTGGACAAGTGAAGTCAGGGAGATTGTGTCCTGGTCCTGATCAGCTTCAAGGCAATGGCTCAGCAGGAACTAGTGAAAAGCTTCTCAGTTCCCAAAAGTCCCATCTTCTTGCAATGTCCACCCCTCCCTCCCACGCACCTGACACTTCATCAGGGAGTCCAGGACCGGCCTCCTCGATGGGTGGTCGCCCTGTTTCCACACAATCCTGCTGATGTGAAACGCACCCTCATTTCACTTTGTCCTGCCTCTCTGATTCAAACCTGCCCTTTGCAGAGCTGACTAGACACCAGCCCAGTGATACCTTGCAATAGTGGGACTCAGCAGATGGCCCCAGACACGTCACCTTAAATGTCTCAAGGGTGCAAAGAGATCTTGAAAAATATCTGTTCTTGCGGCCAGTAATAATACTAATACTAATACTAATACTAATACTAATACTAATACTAATACTAATACTACTAACAGTAACACTAACGCTAATGCTAACGCTAACACTAAGAGTAATAAATACTAATACTAATAAATACTAATACTAATACCAATACCAATACCAATACTAGTACGAATACTAATAATACTAATATTACTAATACTAATACGTATAATAATACATGTAATAACACATATAATAAAAATAAATAGTAATATTAAATAAATATATTAAAACCCCTAATAAATAATAACAAAAATTAGCAATGCTGGGAAGCTCGGAACACGGTATCTATCTGCATTCGAAGCACATAGTGTCATTTAATCCAAGTACCCTCATAAGTTTCTCGAGAGAAAGAAGAAAGAAAGGACAGAGGTGTTTCTTCTTCTCATTTGCAAAGGGAATCCACTGAATATGAACTCATTAGTGTTTTACTGGTCTGCAAATGCACTCCGTGCCTGTGTGGATCAAATCCTCCGAAGATGTAGATGGGGATGCTCAGTGCCTGCAGGCACGGACATAGTTTATGAGTAACTACGTTCCTGTTAGGGAACTGTGCGGCCGGAGGAGGGGGAGGAGGCTCTGTGACCACCCCGGCTTCCTCCGAGGTGTGTTTCATCTCCAAAGCATGAGACAGCAGCTGTGAGCAGAGCTATTATCACTTGCCGCTAATTTATAGCTGAAGGCTGATCCCTAAATTCTTAAAAGCAAGGGGTTAAGATGATTTATTTGCTGGAAACAGTTGCAGGCTTGCGCTGAGAGCTTTTATCATAATTACAGGTGTAAAACGTCAGTGTCCATAATTTTTCAAAGAAATTGCACAGATTACGTTTCTCTTCAAAATATGCCAAGCATTTTATGTGTGAATTTAGTACTTTTAAAATGGAGCTGACTGACAGCCCTGCAAGATCTGTATGTTGAAAAATACACTTGCCCAACACCAGTATGGCCAGACCAGTCCCCAGGAGGGAGTTTTGTTGCCATTGTTCCTGAATGGCTCCGTGTGGGTCTCCCAAAACGGTGCCCCAACAACCTTGGTGATTTTTCCACTGGTAGAAACCGTGCAGCAGATTAGGAATCCGAAGACCACATGCCAACAAGTGAAGCAGCTACTGGACCAATGCGAAGTGGGGCCTCATCACTGAGAATTAAAGCATCCAGGTCCTCAAGGGTCTACACCGGCTCCTTTGAAGGAGACTTACGAGTCAGGAACTAACAGGAACATAAAAACTGCATCAGAAGGAAAGAGCATGGGACAAATCCATCAAGGGTCACATACCTTTGGCTAGAAGACAGCTAGCAGCATCTCAGTTTAATTTAGAGATATATCACTGGCAGATCAGCCGATTCCCCTGCTTGCTATGGGTTGCTTTGTCAAATGACAGAGTGACGCAACCTGCATAGTTCACTTTCCCATGTCAGAGAAGAGTTCCCAGATAAAACTGGCCCCTCCTCAGGAGCCCAGAGTCACTCCTCTTCCATTCATCTCTACTGCTGGATGCAGGATAGAGTGATAATGGATACGGGGGGAGCAGTACTTGGGATTTCTTCTAGGTGTCATGGACTCTGGGAGACTCTTGAGGTGGAGCGGTGGTGGGGATTTGATTCTCCATCAGGGATAAGTTGTCTCCAGCAGGGCCATGTTAAAGTCCACAATGAGATTCCATAGAGCACATGTGGAAATTAAAAACTCTACAGGGAAAATCAACAGCAGGCATTCCCAGGGGAATTAGAAAGACCTAGCAAAGACTTTTCTCCCTGTTGAACTCAGCGCTTGCTAAGCTCCTGCCTGTCATATTTGTAAAACCCTGTAACACACCTTTTTGCTCTTTAGGCCACCACAATATCTTCAAAAATCTGAGGCTCTGAAGTCATTGCTTTTTTAGGCAACTCTTCAGCCAAACAGTAGATGTTTGGCTACTCTACCCTGTCCTACCTCTTTGGCTAACTCAGGACTCCGCAATGACACATTTTGAGAGCTTTGTGTCCTCCAGTTTGGTACAGTGGCACGTATCTCAGGAGACATTAGCACAGCCTAAAAGGGTTGAAATTTGCCTAAGAGCCAATCTGCATTTTCCCTGCTCCAACCCATCCCTCTTCTACCCTTGTTTCTCCTTGTTTTCATCCTGTGGAAACCTGAAAGAGTCAATAAAGCAAAACTCTGAGAGCTTGGAAAAGAAAGCCTGGAAGCTTCTCCATCAAGGTGGAGGTCAGGCTTTAATGCAGAGAGGTTGGCATAGACCAGGGTTTACACTCAGAGGAAACTACTCCCTTTCCAAGCTATAGTAAGGATCATGGGACAATATAACCACTGAAAGAGTAATTTGCCACCCGTAATAAAATGACATAATACTAGAGGCATTGGCCACCAGACCATGTGAAGTCTTGGGTAAGGTCTTGATTGAGAGATGCTGTGGAAGGCCAAGGAAATTGGTTTTGCTGTTTATGTCCATGTGAGAGGGTTGGAGAGCTCAGAGTTTACTCGGGTTTTGGATAGTCCTGGTCCCTGCAGCTCCGTTGCTGTAGTGCTGTTGACCATGCCAGTTCATTTTCCCACATTTCAACTTACCCACCATCTGGGAAAATAGAGCAGAAATAACAAACCACTTCCAGGGGTCTGATGAATTCATCCCACTTTGCAAAGGATTTTCAAATCCTCAGGAGTGGGTGGTTGAAGATGCAGTGTTAGATGAGAGATGATTTTCATCACAAGTCTCCTCTGGGAAAATGGTGAAGTTCCTTACCCTCTTTTGCTACTGTTTCCTTTCAAAAATGGGTATTTCTCTACCCCACAGGATAAATATGTGAAAGACTTTGATATTCTGGAGCTGGGGACCATGTCTAAGCTCACAGAAGATAGCTATTGCACTCCTGGCTCTGTTAGCAAGGATTACAGCCTCGTCTGAAGTCATATAAAACCTCATAAAATAAAAATGTTAAAAGCTCCAAACAAAGCCTTTTATTTATTGTTTGTGTGCAATTAGGACCCTGGCAGCAAAAAAAAGCATTACTGCTCAGGAAATTACCTTCTGAAAATCAGGTTAAAACCGGACAACTTGCTGAGAGCTTGTGAATGGACAGTTTCCAAATTCCATCATTCCGCGCCAAAGTATTTCATTCCTGACACACGAGAGAGCAGTGTTTGATAGAGCTGAGGGCGGGGAGGAGATATCCATCGATCAATATTATAACACTGGTGCATTATCTCAGTAACTGTGGGGGCCTCTGGAGTGATAAACAGTGATTTATAGGTCACCAAGGAACGTTTTCCATTAAAGTGCTGTTAGGTCCTGAATAGGGAACCCGTAAAAATGGCATTGTGCCTGTCCATAGCTGTCCTCCCCGGATGACTTTCAGGTGGGGAGGGGGTTTCTCAGTAGCCTGAGATCAGCCAGGTCCTATTGTCATTGCCACTAACACAGCTTTGTGCACCCAGGTTGGAGGAGGGTTGTGAGTAACACATGAACTGGGGCAGAAGACAGTTCATTTGCCCAGAGCCGGGCTTTGCAAGTCCAGGTCCCTCCGTAAGAGCTGGGCAGGTCCTGAGAGTCTGTTAAACAACTAGTTGTGTGCCCAGCCTGGTTTAAAATAGAAATTCTTTTTTCTAGGTTCTTCGAGGATTCCTGATGAGTGAGTTTTAATCTTTTCCATTAGCTGATGCAGTAAGTCATCTTGTCCTCACCTACTGCTGATTTTCATGACTCCTACATGAACAGCACATGCTGGAGACATCCTGAAAAGCTGGAAGAGATTGGACATGAGATATGTTAGAAATCATTGAGGGGGGTGGAGAGGTAGACGTACACGCGACAGTACGTTCACATAAGCTCTGCGTCCCTGCAAGACTGACATAAAGACATTTGGGCCCATTAAATCCTGCTATAAATATTTCAGCCCAGATCTGCCATCCTAAGGCAGCTTCACCTGGATCTAATTGATCCAAACTTTCTTTCCCTCTGTTTTATACTATTTTTCCATCCTGACATTCCTAATGCATTTAGCAATTGTTAGTGTTCCTCCTGGGCCAATGTCTTTGCATCAACGTGAAGAAACCAGTATTTTCTCACATACTTCACTTTTGCGTTCTCCCTTACCACACACCATTTCCGTTATCTGTCCATGCAAACTGCAGGTACGCTATCCCATCTTCAACTTTTTTTGTGGCTCTTCCCTGAAATCCTTGACAAAATGTCCTGATCTTATTATGACCCAAATACCAACGTCCTTAGATGGCACCAGGACACACAGGGACCCTGGTGAGTTGGCGGTGGGAGGGCCCTGGGGTAGCTCATGGGTAGGTGAAGGTGACAGATCCTGGCGGTCCCAGTGCAATGCTGGGACTCCAATGGGTCCAGGTTAACCCCACAGGGATGGCCTCAGTGATCCCAGGACTTGCTCTTTCCTCCATACCTGAGGAATGCAGGTGACTTTTTTGTCTGCCCAGCCCTGCTCTGGCCACCCCACCGTGAAAGCCACAGCTGAACCATCTGAGGAACAGAAACACCAGCCCCACCATCAAGACACCGTGGCCCGGACCGTATCAGCAGCATCTGCTTTTTGTGGGAAAGGGAATCTGTATAGGCTGCAAGGCTATATATCCAGCCCAAATGGGGATGGTATAGACTGGATCCAAACTCCGGAGCTGTGGTTTCTTCCATTTTTTTTCCAACCTACTGTGTGACCTCAGGCTTGTCATTTCTACTCTACATGTCTCTCCAGCTTTTGCTCCTATCATTGCAGATGTGACCAAAGATGATTCCTAAATTTTGCAGAATTTCAGGCTCCCACTCCCAGATTGTGACTGACGTATATGAATCCTACTTTAAATATACTAATCCTACTCACATAAGTACCCTCAGGGTTTACAGTAGCTATGCTATCTTCCTTTAATTATAAGATTCTGGATTGCAGCATTGGTTAGAAATTCTTGGAATAAAAATCTGTTCAACTGCTTGGTCTTGCATAAATACAATATCCTGTTAATAGCCAGTTATTTGGATTTATTAAAAAACAAAAATAAAATTAAAAAAAAACAAAAAAACATGTTCAATATTTTCCTTTTACAAGAGCAGCCAGTATTCCAAGGCAGATGTTTCTCAGAATTGATCTAACCGAGTGACTTTCAACTGTTTCCACACCGGAAGGTCATGCTGTACAATAAAAAAAGAAATAATAAAAGAAACAAAGAAAAAAAGAAGGAAAGACATAAAATTAAAACTTTTGGGAATCTTTTCCCATCAGCATTATGAAATCTTGTTCTCATCTACCACTAGAGAAGACTACAGCTGGCTGGAAAATGTTTGCGTCTTTTCTTTGCCCTTGTACAGTCTCAGCTTTTTGTTGTTAAAAACCTGTCAAAAATTGAGAGGAAAGATTTTGTTTTTCTGACAACAATTATTCTGTTTTTCCCACCAAGAGAGACAACACAGCCCACAAACTGCCCAATTCAATTAGCAACCCATTTTTTTTAACAGATTAATGTATCTAATGGGAAATTTGTCCAACTTAACACTCCTCCCAAAACATATTTATTATGTTTAATGGGGTCATTCACTCCTTGTTGAGAACCTGTGATCAAATATAATCTAGGATCCCGCTGTGGAAACAGCTACTCCCAAAACTATCATTTTTTGGTGACCATCCCTTGGAGGCAGGAGAAAAAAGGGCAGCTGGTGCTTTTTGATTATACTCAAGCTGAGTGGAAAATGCCTTCCCTTCCTACAAAAGCTTTCAAGACTTCCCTCACTGGGACAAAACCAAGATTTGGAAGTGCACGGTATTTATTCTGGGGTAAGACTCAGGTTTCCCATCACCTTCATGCCCCAGTGTTCCCAATTTCTAAGGGCTTAAGTAGTTGGGTGGTAAATTGCATTTATTCTGGGGAGCATCTTTGAAAACCTTCCTTGGGACAAACCTGCTTCTTGTCTTCATGCTCCAGGTCACGTCAGGTCCTACTGAGACATGACTCATCGTCTGTCCAAGACCGTAGTGGGCCTTTGTGATGGACGTGCAGCCAACACTGCAGAATGACATCACCGATCAACGCTGGTAAGGAATAGGATGCAGAATACAAAATAACGAGTGATGTGGAGGAAGGCATCTAGAAACTATTCCCTTGTAGCAAGGGGGCAAAGGGTCAGTTAATAAAAGGGACTAAGGGAAGGAAATTACTTGCATTCAATATAATATAATTGCTCTGTGCAACTCGGAGTGAATGTTTGTCCCTGGGACCGAGAGCAGTACAGAGGCTGAGAGCAAGATGGGGAAGGTGTTCACATGAGCAGCAAGAAATCCAGTGCTCTGGAAGGACCAAACTCCTTTAGAAATGAAGTCAAATGGTGCTCAGTCTGATGGAGGACAGCTAAGAAGTCCTCGCTCTCCGTCTGCTCAGGGAATATGAGAACGCTGGATTGCATTTCCCAACATCGCAGTCCACCTCAAGGCACAAAACTTCTAAAAGAACTGAAAAAAGCCAGAAATGGAGGCCATGATGAGTAACTTCTCTCCTCAGGTCCAGGGAGCTGCCTAATGTAATGGGACTATAATCTGTTTCTGTAAACACACCGATAACCTCTTTGCTCTTTTCAGAACTAAGAAACTCTTTGTCCCTCCCCTGCTTGAGCGATCCTCATCCCTGGAACATTCTTGTTTAGTCTCCTGAAATGTTATTAACAACCCCAGCAACAGAGAGCCATAAATCCCTGCATCCCCCTGAACTTTACTGCACTCCAAACTGTTTGGATATTCAGTATCAACAAATCATCCCGATAAATATGATTTCTTTGATGGCATTTCATCAAAATAGTTTACGACTCTGACATTTTGAGCTTGGATTTACAGCAGCTGCGGCTTGTGCAAGACTGGCGGTCACCTTATTGAAATTCACCTAAGGGAAAGAAAAGGGAAAAAAAAACAACCTTGCACAGCTCCTACCATGCTAACTTTAAAGAGATTCTTCTTTTTCCTTCCCACACTTTCTTGGAAAAGGCAGGAGTTTGGGGATCCGCAAAGCAAACATTAGCTTTGGCTCATCCTAATCAATACAATGATGGGTCTGGCCTCCAACTCCATGTTCTTAAACACATGCAGGGAGAGGTTTCCAGATTTACTTAGCTTTACCTTACTCTAACGCAGCGATGGCAAATTTTACCACTTGCTTCAATGGAGAATGGCTCATCTAGTTTGTATATCTCTCTTGCTGTACTGACCTGCTTCTTCATTGGGAAGATTTCAAAACACCTGAGATACATGAGGAAGATTTTGCACCAGAAGAAGTGTTTCTGCTAGAGAGAGGGATTTAGTGCCGTTGAAAAAAAGCGCTGGTGGCATCTCTAGAAAATGTATAAAGTCTCGATGACTGGTCTTCAAAACCAACTCTGAGCAGGTAAGGAGGAAGACTGGGAAGTGGAGATCTGACCACAAAGGAGGAGAAGAAAGTAGCTTATTTAAATTTTCAAGCAAGGCCTAAGAAAGAAGGTAATCTATACCTGACTGCTGAGAGCAATCTCAGTAAGAGAATAGCTCTTAGGTTAAAAGACAAAAAGGCATTTGGGGTAGACTGACCATGAACAAATCACCACAGCAGTGCAAGTCTGGAATAGCCTGTCATTAGGAAACACAGGGACAATAAAAGGACACCCGTCTCTTTATGAAGGGTTGTATGTGGTTGAGTTTGTGAAGTAGTGACTGGACTTCATGACCCAGGCAGTCCCTGTCAGGTTTTGAAGTGTTCAATTTTAAAAATAATTGGATAAGGCTCTTCATGCCCATTTGAGAGGAAACTGAGACACTGTGATCCACATCTTCAAAGACAGAAAGCCTCTAATTTCAGATTCCAGATATTTTTGGGTAATCAGGTCTGCACTGCTTGGCAAAGACCATGCAAGTAATCCACAATATCAGCCAGAATTGAGGAGTTGGGACCTTCAGAAACGTGCTGTTATCCAGAAAATTATCCTTCTACTTGAAACAAACCCAGGAGAACTAAATCTGACAATAGACCTGCTCCCGTGTTTCCATTTGACCCACGGAGTCAGAAGGGTGACCCGTTCCGTTAGCAGGATTCTCACCTTGAGTGTTATGTGAATAACTAGAAAATTTCCAGGCTGCAAACCCCACAGAGAGTAGCTCATCTGTCACAGGTCCTGGGGGGGCAGAGACTCTTGCTGTACAGCACATCGTCCCTTTGCATCACCTACAAGAAGCAAGAGTCCTCTCGGCGTCCTTTCCCCTCGTAGCCCTGCACGATAACGTGAAGTGCATGCTTGAGCCAGGGTATTTCTTTCCCTGCTGTATAATTCTTGGTGCTGATCTCTAAGACTTACATCAGAGCCTGATCCTGAGAAAATACAACTTCTTGGAAAAGGTCAGCTTAGAGAAAATTGTTATTTTTAAATTGCCTTTTAGAAATGCACTTGTGTAACACATAACAAAGGTATTTTTCAGGATCTCTATCCCAGATTTTTAATCCAGGTCATGACAATATTCTCCATTAAAGTATCCTGACTTTAGCTTAGCCGTTCCAGCCAACACCCTGAAATTTCTTCACCTACACAAGGTAAAGTTCTCTGACTCTCTGGGGAACTGCAGTGTAATGCTCAGAGGACTCCATTTAGCTATTCCCAAGTGACTTGCACACCAAACCTTTTCAAGAAAGCCATGTCTCAGAGAAGACCATGAATGCTGGGATGGGGAAACACATTCAAAGGCTTTTTGACAGCTGCAGGAATAAATGAAAGCTGTTTTTCCTTTATTGCAGTCAGTAGCAAAGGGCATGTGACATGGCAGTACTGCTTCAGCATTCAGTATTCTAAATTTGCTTTATCCTTCAACTATCATTTTATAAATCTTGTTAATTTTCCCTTTACTGCACTGTGACCTGCGTGCATATCAGAATTGTGTAGAAAAGAAGGAATAAGGGAAAAAAGTAATCAGTGAATCTCATAGCAAAATAAAGCAGCTCAAATTTTAGTGAAGGAAAAAGACCCTTTAAGGATCCATTGAGACTCTTCCTGGGTCTTGACCAAGCTGTACCTCCAGTGTTTCACTTCCTAACTGGAGCTGAACTGCTGCAGGCAGGATTTGGCCGTATCCCTGATGGAGAAAATTAGGATGCAGCGGTGCTCTCAGGCAGCCGCACTCCAGAGTTCAACCCAAGGCAAAGTCTAATGCTTGTCTGCATTGATCTGTCTCCAGGCTCGGTCAGGGAGGAGGCTCGGGGGTGAGGACAGAGGACAAAGCAAACAGTTCATATCAAAATGCAGGATGTGTCTGATGTTGTCGCAGAATCAAGCGTTCTCGACAGTGTGGATGTGACTTTTGGGCCATTCAAGTCAGAAATTGGAATAAGCTGGATACCTGTAACATCATAAGCCAGTACAGCTCATACAGAAAAAAACAGAAAAGCAGATACGTGATTCAGTCATTGTAGAAGTAAAAGCTGCCCATCATTACGGGTATTTTTTTGATTTTGGGTTTGGTTTTTGTTTGTTTGTTTTTTTTTAAGACACTACTTTGGCAAACAAACCCCGCTATTTTTTTGATGAACAAATAAGTTTGGCTGATAGAGGTACCTTTACAGACACAATGTACTTTGATGGCTGACGGTGTTCGACTCAGCATTGCACTTTTGTTCTTATTAAAATAATGAGATCAATAATGCTGTACTGATGGTATCAAGGACAAAATGAGTGACAGGTCTCAGGGCACAAATGTCACTGGAAAATCATTGTGAGATGAAGGAGTTTTGCAAGAAAATTTGCAGATATCTGGTTCCAATGATGTTCAACATTTTTAATGTTGTTTTACAAATACAAATGAAAAAGTTACAGATAAAGTTTCATAATGTCAAATAATGATGAGGGCTGGGCAATCATGCAGACCCTGAGTTAATAAAATGCATTTTCTTGCTATGCTGATGCAAAGTCATACATATATAGGCATAAGGAAGGCAGGAAGGCCACAACCAGAGAATGACAGACCAAGAAAACAGCAACTCTTTAAAGGATTTAAGGGTTGGGGCAGACTGGCAGCTCAACATGAGCTCCTGTTGCAACCGAATCACAGCAAAGATTAATGGGATCCTTAAAAGCCCCNGCTGGCCACACTCTTCCTGATACTAAGCAACGGCTCAGAGCAGAGCACAGCGCTGGGGAGACAGACACTGGGATTTGGTACGCTTAAAGGACCAACAAACATCAGATGCAGTGCCAGAAATGGAGTATTGGTTGGAAAACCGGGGAAAATGTCTTCTAGTGAAGCTGGGATTCACCTCTTCTAACTTCTGATGCCTAAAGCTGATGTGAGATGGGTGAGAGAGCTGAAGATCATAAGCTCAGAAGAAAGGTGTTTGGATGGCATTGGGGCGTAGGTATGATGTTTCTGCAGAGCTTGAGTGGGGATAGACCATCCTGAGCAGCAGAGAGGAGTATGTCAAGGAACTGCAGAAGCCAAAAAAAAAAGCAAAAGAGAAATTCCACACAATTTTTTTTCTCAGAAAGAGTAAAGATACTTGGACTAAACTCCAAAGGGGAGTGCTGAATTCCCCAATTCTGGAGAAGAGTAAGCTTGAATGGATGTTACATTTTGATCAAGAGTGTACTTAGTGAGCCTGAAGCCAGGAGAAATGGGGTGACTTCACACAGTATTAGGTATGAGTTCAAACCAGGTGATCCCATGATCCTTGTTGACCTTTCACTCAGCCTCCTGCTCGTTACTTGTTAGAAGAATCAGCTGTTTGCTTTCATTTAAAACCTGGTTCCCAGGCCTGAAGGTCTCTTGGGAGGACCTGTGCTCCTGCAGAAAACTCTGCTGCATCTTGTGGGCCACAGAAAAAATTACTCTTCCCTCCATGAACTCTTTGTTAAGTCAGAAGAGGGTGTGGTGATGAGATCCCATAAAATATGGGATCTAATCTGTGCACCTGCTGCAATCTCCCCTCTCTCTGCTGGTACGGGCAGCCTGGGCTCCTGATTTATGGGCATGATTTATGTCGCCTTTCCACACCGTGGACTGCTGGTGCACTCTCCTTGAAGCAATCTAAGCAGAACATGATATGAAAAAGGAGAGACTACATCATATTTCTGTCACACCTCTTGTCAGAGAGAACCAAAAAGCCAACTCTGGTGAGTTCAGCTTCTTTTCTTTTTAATCCTCAGAGAGTTTCACCTCAAAGTGCCTTTCTCTAACTCTTTCAAGGAAGGGTGAGGGGCAGTGAGTTTCCTGAAGTGAGTACACGATCTGTGCTCTGCCCTTTGCCTTTGAGGCCAAGGAACGAGCCTTTGGTTGTTTTATTTAGTAAGATAGCTCTAGCAAAGGCAGAGTAGATGCAGGCGCAGTTTGCCCCTCTCCATTTCATGGTTCTGCCTCAAAAAGAGGAACGTGAAGGTTTAATCCCACTTAGGAAAGCGAGCCAGTCTTATTTCTGAGCTGTAGGACTGTGATGACAGTGAAGGGCTGAGATTCAGGCACCACCAAACAGTAGAGCCTGCAGAACTTACTGAGATCTTTGTCATCATTTCGCCTTGTCTCAGAGGAGATATGGGCCAATTGGTGCTGGATTGGTGATCCTCGTAAGGTTGATGGCCTTGACCTTGCACCCATTTTGGTGCAGGATCCTAGGCAGTTCCAAAGGACATATGCTCACAAAGAGCAGTTAATCATATTATCTCCCTGCCTTGGTCATATTTTTGCCAGAAATGGCAAAATCCTGCTAGCTCTTTTGCAAAAGAGGAGTTGCTGCCTTTGGGTAATCGGGGAAGAAGAAAAGGGAAGTTTTAGAAAATCTCGAGCAGAAAACCATTCCTGTGAGCAGAAGAATTTACCCTGGTTTATGCCCAACCAAATTTGAGTTGGTGTCTTGGTACTTGTCAGACAGAGGGCAGAAGTGGGTATCTCAAACATAACGTGAACTCAAGGCTCACAATAATCACTCCATGATGACCACAGCACAGAACGAAGCCGATAGCTCATTAGACAAGAACATGTAGGCAATTAATGTTAATTTCAGTTGACAATTGTAACCCGATGGCTGACTGAATCACCGTAGTCTGTCCTAAGGAAATAGTTCTCATAGCTGCTTAATTAATGATAAACAGACCCTTTGTTGTTGCTGTTGTTTTAAAAAAAAAAAAGAAAGAAACCAGTACAGATTTTCCTTGCCACATGTGCAAAATGCGTTCTGGAGGGCCAGTGCTAAAGAACCTTGGTGACAAAACACATGCCCATTGCTTCATCCTCTCATTCCAATGCCATGAGATGGGAAGTGAAGCCTGGTGTACGATCTTGTCATGGGAGCCTGGGAAGCATCCAGCCCAAGAGAAGCTGCTCCAAATGGGCTGGAGAGGAAACTCAGGCAGGCCTTGCGTGCTCTGCCCACAGCTTCAGAAGAAGTGCTGACATCTCCTGGAAACTCTTGACACAGATCATTGTTCTGTCTTGCTGATGCTTCATCATATGTTTCCTGCATTGCTATTCTTGATTGTTATTTATTTTTGACCAAGGACATGTGTCTGTAAAGAAGCGCTCTAACGAGTCTGCCTCTTGCTCTTTTTCTGGATTTCCAAATATATATACCCCGGTCCCTCTCCCAGCAATGTCCTGGTGCACCCAGTAGACTTGCTCCGCACTGATATCTGAGTACTCCCAATATATATTTCATCATGTCACCTTTATAGGTACTTTAGATGACAACAGACTTTTGGTACATGTGATCTCTCTCTGGCAAGGGCCTGGCATTATCATCTCTGTTCTGCATCACACAAACAGCCTTGCCACAAATCAGGACATTCCTGAGCACACTGTGGAAGGGAGGTGTAGAGGAGGTCCACCTGGGGCCTCACCTCAAAGCTAACTTTAAGTGTCCTCCATCAGACAGAAAAGTATTGATGATTAATGCACGTGGCCTTGAAACCAGCTTAGAACCAACTTGTTGGAGTGCAGGGTAGACTGGACTGATTTGGACCCTGCATCAAGTCCTGGTACCTTCTCTAACCTAAGTATCACAAGGCAGCTTCCACCACCCACGCAGCACATGTTAGGTTTGAAGCAATCCCGTTTCTTGCTTCCCTGGCTGGAAAAGTTCCCTCTGGCACTGGAAGTGACCACCAAGGAAGGGAAGGGAAGGGGCACGATCTGGCAGATGTGCGGCACTGGGAGGTCAGTTCTGCAGCGGGCTGGATCCCTGGCCAAGGCAGTCCTGCTGCAAGGCTGAGGCTCTGGTTCCCTTCCCATCTGTGTCAGGCAGTCGTCTTCCTGGTGCATCCTTCCAGCTGCTTGGGATGGGCTGAGAATTTCATTTCTGGTACAGCTTTGGGTGGGTGGATGACTCCTCACTCGTTGAAGTGCTCGAAAGGCTGGCTGGGACGCCCGTTAGCCCAGATTAGCTGCTGGTCTGATGCAGAGGTCCGTTCATGAGTATACCCTTGCACAGAAAAGTCTTTATAAGTGCCACTAACTTTTTATTAGTACTTAACCCTCTGGGAAAACAAAACAGAACAAATGACTATTTAGAAATGCAGTTATTCTGAAGTGCTCTTGGTGGCCTCATGCTGCAAGAGTACCAGGTGAAAAGTGATTTTCTTTTACAGACTTTGAATGCCGCTGAACAGAAGCTGTGGGCTGGAAGGGGGTATTAATGGGTGACTTCTTTGGGCTATCATGAGCAATCCTTGAAAACCTTAATTAGGAAGTGGAGAAACTCATCCATAACTTCTCAAGGAAAACAAGGTATGGAATCTGCATTCTGTTCCTAGTTTCGTGTATGGCCTGATGACTCCTTTTCCTATGGCTCATGTCCCCAGTGTGAAATGCACATGATAATGCTTGTTTATATTTGGGGATGTCCAGAAATAAAGTGCTGGAGCACAGGTATGCACACATGGGCTTGATTTCAGTTTTCCTCGTCCATGACAGAAGCAGACAACCTATTCTGGATCCACAGGTTAAGCATGGGGCAGATCCTGCATAGCAGTTTATTTACTCCTGTTCTCACTGTGTGCTGTTTTTTAGGCTTCCATCAATAAAAGTCTTCTCCATGACTGTCGTACATAAGGAGGAGTGTTACACTTAATTTTCGGTGAGAGGGTTTCAAGGTAGACAGGGAGGAAAACTTCCCAGTACAAAAGGTCATGGTATTTCCATCTCTGGAAGTCACTAAGCAGACAAACACCTCTGAAAGGCAGTTTAGATTTGCTTCTGATTTGCGATTTGGTCCGAGATCCTTTCCAGAGTTATTTTCTATGGTCAAGACATGCCTTGCAGCATGGAAAAATCTTCCCTTCATATCGTCCTCCTTTTCCCACTACTGATTCCCCCCCGTCCCTCTCCTCTTTGCCACATCATCGCCCTTGACAGCGGGAATCATTCCCTCTTCTGGTACAAACTCTGGGACTACACAGCTCCCTGAGGTTTTGACTCCAGCCCCTGCAACCCCACTTCCATAGTTCCAGCTCCTGACACTTCAGTTTCTTCTGCTTCCTCCAGTGGCTTCAGCTTCTGTGTCCAGCCATCTCTTTCACAAAGAGGAACCACCAGAATTTCCACTTGCTATAATTTCAGCATCATCTTTGGATCTGATGCATACTTCACTGTTGGCAGCTGCAGACAGGTTCTCCAAACCTCCAGTGTTACCACTACACATTCGTGGCTCCGGCTTTAACTCCGAGCCCCCTGAACCATCCTTACTTGTGTCCTCAGCTCCTGCAACTCCAGCTCTCCACCCACTGCAAACCCACAACTGAGAACCCAGAAGGGGCTTGTGAGGTGGTATCCAGTTGTGAAAATCATGCAAAAGGCAGGATTGCTGTCCTTTCCTCGGCCACCTCCCTTCTCCCCGAGCCTTTCTTTTCTTTCCTCTCTCAGTGCAGGACTTTATCTTTTTTGGGGAACTTTCTCCTCCACCTTCTCCACCATGTTCAGCAGCTGTTTCTGCAGTAATTGTTTGCCTTGAGAAGATTTCTTGGTGGAGTCACCGCGTACTAATCTGAAACCACTTATACCACGGCTGTGAATTTTATCTTGGATCCCACAACACAAGGGCTGTCATGTGCTCTGCCACAAAAACAGAGGAAAAACCTTCTCAGACCCAAGAGCCCAAGGGCCTGAAGAGCCTCGTTTGCCATCGCTTTGCAAACACGCAAGTTCTCGCCATGGCCGTGGCATGGCTCTGCAACACTGATTGCTCAGCCTGAAATACTGGACAGCTTGCAGGGAGCACAAACACACGGAGCCTCACGTCTGGGCACTATAACAGATCTCCAATAGATACGATCGTGTCAGTGCTGGAGAAGCGCTGGGGCAAATCTATGAGTATTGCATAACTCCAACCAGTGGGAGCACACAAGGGACTGGATCTGGGATGTTGTGGAGGAGAAGAGAGAAGCCATCAGTGCTGTTGAAGCTAGCTAATCCTGCCACGTCCCCAAGCCCCTGGTTTGTTTATCCCATGGGAGGATGGTTGCAGGGCACTCTGCCTAGTGGAGAAGAGCATGAAGGGCCTCATGGATTGAATCCCATCATGCTGGGCCAGCAGGAAAAGCCTTGCTTTCCTTCCAACTCAGCCACCGCAGCTGAAATCTGTGGGTCTGAATCCCCTTCTCTCTTCTTTTCAGCCTGCAGCAGAAAAAAACCCTCCATTCACAAGGGTTTCTGCTGACCTCACTCATGTTTTCCCAACACCAACGTGGCTGAGTGAACAAGGGCGGGATTTGGAGCTACCGGGAGCCAGCCTGGGAGCCAAGATGATTAAGTCCATTGGCTCTGGCCCAAATCTAATGTGAAAACCCTCCTCCCCGTGCTCACCTTCCACAGTCAATGATCCCTTTATCAGGCAGGCAGTTACTAACTCCCCTCTTGCTCTGCCCACTCCAAAATACCTCCAGGGCCCGGCGAGGGGAAGAAGAATACCCCATCTCCATTGAGACCTCAGCGCTGCCTCTTAACTCCTCAGGTTTCTTCCCGAAGTCCTGGGTCTCTTTTATGTTGCTTCAAAAAAGGAATCATTATCGTCTCTTTGCCTGTATCCCTCCCTGCTCTGGCTCTATTCGAGCATAATGGGGCTTCTCTGAGAAAAGAGCTGATAATATCACTTCTCAGGCAAAGAGGCTTAACTCTCACCTCGGTGGGTCCGGGAGGGTCCTGGCGCGGAGGTCTGGCAGCCCCGAAGCACGACCTGTCTCCCCAGGAACGCGTGCTTTGCCAGGAGTAATGCTCTGCTGGGTAACTGCACAAAAGCCACCCGAACACAGCGAGCAAACAGGGCCAAAACTATTAAAGCTTGGAGAGCGCTGCTTATAGGTATCACTTTTTCCCCCTAAACGCATGAGAACAAAGAGTTCCATGGAATTTGGATTATTTAACATAGTAAACATTAAGCAACTTGTGGTTGATGTAAATGCTTCCTTAATAGGCTGGTGAAATTCCTTGGGACCTGTCCAAGTTCATGTATAACCTCCAGCTCTGCTCTCGCAGACGTCGTCTCCCTCCTCCCCTTAGATGTTGTTTTTTTTTTTTTTAATGCCACAGTAGCAGACTAACGTAATTTGCAGCAGAACAGATGCCTGCTCTCCCCGTGTGCTGCGCAGGGAGCCCCGATGCCTCGCTCAGGACTCGGTCTCCTATTCATTGCGACAGCGTACGTCTGGTGCGCCTGGCTCCCCGTCCTTTCAGCAATGAATACTGAAATATCTTTATTCAAAGTCAAATAGCTTAAACAGGAGCTTTTGCGGTGAAAGTCCAGTCCAGGATATCTTAAAGGTCAATAGCTGGGTTATTCTGGTGGTGGCGAGTCAAACTCATTTGTACCCTAACTACAGGCTTTGTAGGTATAAAGAGGGTGGGAGGATTTCTGCGGTTCGGACACGTGTGAAAGCCCGTGTAGGTGTGCCTGGGACACGCTGCCAGGGGGAGGTTTTATAGGATGGCTGAGCTGATCCCGCAGCTCACAGCTGCTGAAGGGCTCCTGGCCACACGGTCCCGCTCCTTCCCTCGCATTGACTCTGGCACTCTTCGAACCTCTGTTTTGGCTCATTTAATTGGCAGAAGAAACCAGAAGAGAAAGGTCACTAGTTTTCTGAGAGTTTAGTGAGCATCAGCGGTCCCGTAAGAGTGCAGATGTGACCAGGAAGAACTGCAAATTTTTAACTGTTAGAGCATCTTATCTTTCCTCTAAAACCTCACTGGAAACTCTGCTGAGATCCTAATCTGGGAATCCCACCAAGGCTTTCTTGGGAGTTAGAATTTTTAGGAGCTCTACAAGGATTTGGGTGTTTTAGGGTATATCCTCCAACAGACGTATAGATCCTTAGTGAAGCTTTAGGTGCATCTAATAACAGGCAGGGCCTGACACAGGTGGAGAGGTCTCAGATGAAAATGGAAATTTCAGATTTAGGTAGATCATGATTTTCAGACAATGATTTTCAGGCCATGAAGGTAACAGGCTGGAAGAGGTGTCCTGGAAGTTAGCATTCCTAATGAGAATATGAGGAAAAGACCTTGCTTAGCAGTATGATGGAGTCTTAGGCACCGAGGGTTTTAAATGTGTATTTTTCTTTATCTCTATGAATGAACACTAGAGTGAGAAATATAGTATATGTGAAGGGGCCTGACAACATGCAGATTTTTTAGATTTTTTTCTTTTGGTCAAATAAGATCTGCGCATGATTTCAGACTCTCAAGCAATTATCAAAAACTTCTGCTCCAAGTCAAGGTTTCCTCAGTTTTACAAAAGTTTTAGCTGAAACAACGTTATTTCAGCACTGTGATTTTTTTTTTTCCCCACTGAGATACCAATTTGCTAAATAAAGCAGGAACATTGTTTAAAGCTTTGGTTTAACAAAATAATCAGTTTTGAGTTGAAAAACGGTTGGGATGGAAAAGGTCCAATCCCATCAGACCTTTATCGACAGAGCTGACCTCTGGTCCTGAACATCCCCATGTTGTTTTTGCCTTTCTCAGCTGTAAGGGACTCTCAGATTTAAGGGGTACTTGCACATCATTGCCATTTTCCAGCCTTGCCCAGAGGTATGTGCAACCCCTGGCTGAAGACAACATGTTTTATAGCATACGTAGACTGGGGACTGCAAAACCTTTTTGGTCTGCTAGCCGTGTGCTAGTTCATACTGTTTAACTCTGTCCTCCTGTAAATCAATAGCCGCCCCCAAACACAGCGCACACATAGTCCTCTGCCCATCGTTCTTCTACTTGCAGCTCCACAGATGTCTTCAGGCTCCTGGATCAAGCTGCCCAGGGTCAGGTGTAGCGCAGAACTGCCGTGATGGGCTTTTTTTTTGTTTGTTTCCTTGTTCAAAGATGCAGCTCAGTAGCAAATCCACATATTTTTCCTTGCATGGATGATTGTGAATGCTAACACATTCTGCGAGGTGGCTTTTGATGGCCAGGCATATGGTATAGAAGCAATCTCACAATCCCTGGGGAAAAGCTTCCTCTCCACACGGCATGTCAATCCAAGCCTGTTTGCATCTCCCCTCCCCTCCCTCTCTTTTGGATGTCTGTTGAGCAGTAGAAAGACAGAGTGTTTATCGTGTCACAGGAGCCTGGGTCTGCGCCAGGCTGCCTGGCGGTACAGGCTCTCATTGAGCTCCCTCTGTCATTCCCGTGAAAAGCAGGTGAAGCCCAGGGCCAACCTCGCTTGAACTCCAGCACAATTACACCCGGCTTCGCTCCCTTCCAGCCCGCGGCAGGAGGAAGAGCAGTTAAGCTTACAGCTTTGCCCCGTATTTCCTTATAAGTTGCCCCCACCCTTCCTCCTCACGTCATCAGACTCAAAGCCAGTGGCCACCATCGACAAAATAATTTGCAAAGCTTGTCTTTGCTGCAGATGGTCAAGGTGATAAGTTGGATTCAGCTGCTGATGAGTGTGGCCCCAAAATCCCAAAATGATAGAGCTGGCTCCCTCTGGCTTGCCCCAAAGATGACTGAGTGGCCCTCGGGATGGACAAAGAAGGGGGAAGCAATTTTCCTTCCCCGCCTTCCATTAGTCAAATGAATTATTTCCCTTTTGATGTAGAAGTTCAAGTGGATTGTATATCCATGAACAGACCTGGGCAGGAATTCAAGGTATGAGCACAGAGCAAGATAAGAGAGGGCCGGGGACCAAGAGGCACAGGCTGCCTGACCTCCCTGCTACTCAGCTCTGTCCCCTCTAAAGAAGGTTGGCCTCATCCACGTCAAGCAGCAGCTGGACCTTACTCTCCTCTTACTCCCCCCAGCAGTCTCGTATTTTCTGTGGTTTTTTTCATTCAAAGTGTCTGAAATAACGCCACTCAGCTGCCGTACCTCAAGACAACGCAGTTATAGCATAAATGTATACGTTGCAAACCTATTTGAAGACGCAAAGCCTTCTAGGCTAGGTTTGGAGCAATGCGTGAGGTGACCGGAGCCCAGCTGGGTGCAATCTCACCCTTCCAAGCTATGGGGTGGGGTCACAGGATGGAGTTATCCCCACCACCACATCTCCGAGGGAGCAAATTGGGGTGGTCCAAAGCAGAGCCAGCAAGCAAGGGGTGGGTGAAGCAGCGTGGGCAGGGAGGGGCGCGGGGCTCGAGCAGCCTCCCTGGCCTCCCTTCCGCAGCAATGTCCGTCTGTCCTGACTTTCCACTTTGGGGAACATTCCACAGTTTTAATGTATTATTTTTTATGACTAAAACCCAAAGCGCATAGCTATTCGCCAAGAGGTGACATCTGGCTAAATAAATAACAATTACTGGCTGGTCCAGCACATGTTTTGTTTCGACTGAAACTTTGTTTTTAATAACTAAAACACAGAATATAAATATGACTGTTGCATATTCAGACACATGCACCCACACACACACATAATTTTTCTGTGTTTGGAATGCAGAGTAAATTCCACATGAAAGAAACCAAAACAGAACTTTTATCCATGTGTTTCAATTATTTAGATCTAAATAAAAATGGTGTGGATGTCATCCCACTTATTTTTAGTCATTTTGATTGCAGTAAAAATAAGACTGAAAAGAACATTTCATTAAAATGTTCCTGACCTTGTCTAGCCTTGCAGATGCCAACGTGTTTGCTGTTGTGACTATTATATTTGCAGAGCCTGAAACAAGTACAGAGAGGCAGGTGGTGAACCTGCAGATTTTGGGTGTCTGGTTTAGTTTTTCATACAACGTGAAGATTCCCCATGCACTGTTTTTCTCTCCTGCTGCTATGCACGTACATAGAAGACATATCAGCTACCCCCTGCTTTAATGGTAATGGTAAGTCTGAGTCTCCAACCACAGTCAGCATCTCAGTGTGCGTCTGGACCTGCAGTTGGGATTAAGGAAAGATGAGTAAACAGAGCAGATGGGCAGAGATAAAACGGGATGGGGTGGCTTTCCCTGCATCACACAGTGGTCCAGGCTCAGAGGAACAGCTAGAAACACAAGTTTTCACTTGATGCACAGTCCAGAAGACCTCAGACCTTCTGCAAGGCAACGAGTCTTTCACGTACATCACTCATGTAGGCAGGAGAAGGTTCGAAGGTAGAGGTGACTCCTGCTACAACTGGATGGACACTGAGGAGCTCGCAGGTGCATCCTAAGGTGCACCTCTTCCCAGTGTAAAACAGTAAACAGGAGCAGTAAACTTCAAAGGCAAATGCGAGAGGAGAACTCCTCTGAGTTTAAGTAGAAATGGTACAGAGAAAGAAGATGGCTGGTCCTTGCAGGGTAGAAGGTGCCTTAGTAAAGGGAGACATGGTAAAAGGATTATCATGCAAGGACAAGAGAGACACAAGTAGCTTAATTCAAGCAGAACGTGGGGAGGTTAGCAAGAGAAAAATGGTAATCCATCATTTATCCATGATAAATAGATATGGACAATCAGATTTTGAAGGAATTTTTATTTTATACCTGGGCCTGGCAAAAGTTGTAAAACTGCAGTATGGAGCCCACCACAAGGCCTTCATTCATGATCCAGGAGGCACAAGGGACCCACTAGTAATAGGGGAGAAACCATCCTGAACCTGCCTCCAAAAAGACGTAGCCGTGAGGCTGTAGTGGGACGTGTGTTTCAACTACACATAAGCTGCTTGGTGTCATTTGGTGTCACTCTGTCCATCAAACAGGACACGCAACGCTGAAAATAACCCCTGGGAGGTGGTTGAAGTAACCCAGGGGAGATCAGAGGAGTCTTGTGAGGGTCTTTGGGATCCCTTTGGTTTTGAAGGAGAAAGGGATTAATTCCTCTCCTCCTAGAGTTGTATCCTTGAACGCAAAAGCCTAAATGAAGGTGTCTAGTTTTAGATGTTCTGGGTTATCTGGCAGATTTGCATGGGACCAACTTACATGGTGTGCAGGAGATCTGTACCCTTCTGGTGTTAAATCTCTGCTTGGGCAACTGAATCACACTATTACAACAAAAAGAAAATAATCTCTTCCTTCATTCAGAAGCTGATTCTCAACTCTCTTATGCCCTGCTGGTGTTCAGGGCACCCAGTACAAAATCCAGAGTGCAAAGCCAAAACTTACCGTCTCTCTCTCTCCGTTTTCAGGTGATGCTTTAGCAAATCAAACAGGGCTGCGCAGGGGGTTTCTGAAGGCACCCAAGAAATTGTTGGGTGTTGTGAACAGGGTGATTAACAGCGCAACAAACCCACCGCTAGCTCCGGCAGCCGGGCTCCCTGTGTGCTGTGCAGGGGGGTGTGAGTGCTGAATAGGTAACCAGATGCCGAGGGAGAGAATAGCCACAGCAGCAAAGGGCAGATAAAACCAGTCTCCAGTCAGTAAAAAGAGCTGTCTTAACCCAAGCGAACTGTGTTTTTACATTAATTAAACTCTCAGACGACACCGCCTTTTATTCCCTTCATCCTTTTCTTCCTCAACATCAAACGCTGGGCAAGATTCAGGAGTTTTCTTCCCAGCCTCTGCCTGTTTCTCCTCCCCTCCATCTGCCCCAGTCTCTTCACATGCAGGGAAGAGGCTTCCCCTTGATTTGCAAGGCACGGGTGCACTTCTGCACGGTGCTGGCCTCACCGGCATCATTGACCTTGGGGCGAGGAGGGTGCTGCACACTGCCGCGGGGACCTGGTGGCACTTTGCGAGGGCATCAAAGGCAGCACGAGGCACAGGTCGAGTTTCCGTGAGACTAACACCCCATTCATTCAGGTCGGACCGNATACAGGCCAGGATGCCGTTGGCCTTCTTGGCCACCTGGGCACGCTGCCGGCTCGTGTTCAGCCGCTGTCGACCAGCCCCCCCAGGTCCTTCTCCTCTGGGCACTTTCCAGCCGCTCTTCCCCAAGCCTGGAGCGGTGCCTGGGGTTGTTGTGGCCCAAGTGCAGGACCCGGCACTTGGCCTTGTTGAACCTCCTCCATTGGCCTCGGCCCATCGATCCAGCCTGTCCAGGTCCCTCTGCAGAGCCTCCTGCCCTCCAGCAGATCAACACTCCCGCCCAACCCCATGCCAGAGCAGAAACTGGAGGCAAAAGAAAGGGAAAGTTAGGCAGAGACTTACAGAGATGGGATGAGGAGCAGAAAGAGTCCCAGAGAACAGCCAGCAGAAAAGATTGCAAACAATTCACTTTCACATTTCCACGAAGCTGGCAGACGCATTCAGGGATTGGTTCCTGACCAGCGCCTACGCTGAAGTAAAGTACTAGTAAGTACAACAGCAGCAGCAAAAAATTTATAACGCTATAAAATGTTCTTGGCCAGCAAGCTAAGGCATTTCTTTATCTACCATCTCTTCTTCCCCTGGCCATCAGGTAGCAGTGCAATGCAGGACAATCTGGCTGCTCGTCCTCCTTAAAAAGTTACACAGATATTCAATGAAAAAAAGCAAATAATACTAAAAAACAAGAGTAGGAAAATCTGCCCTGGTGAATAGGGAGACAAAAAGAAATTCATGCTTTTATAAAATCATTCCATCATAGCTAGATGATTCTGGACTCTTTGTTGTTTCATTTAGGTTGTAAATCTAGACTTTTGCAGACAAAACCCGTCTGCCCCTAGGTGTGTGGAGCTTTGCACTGTGGAGCCGGCACTGGGCACCATGCTGTACTACTGGTGGCATCTCCTTCATGGGGTACAGCTGGGGACAGGGCTATTGGCCGTGTAGCAATGGTTGACCCCACTGGTGGGAATAGCTCATCTCCTTCCCAAGTCTCAGCTGGCTCAAAAGGAAGATTGTACTCGTTGCCTCTGTCTCAGTGAAAGCACCCCTTGATGGTCAGGAAAGAGGTCATAATCCCTTCTATGAAAGGGGAAACTGAGGCATGGGGTGTCAGGGAGGGAACCTAGAGTGTAGGAGGGAACCAGTGGCAGGGGCAGAAATGTTTCTGATGACCTCAGCCACGCAATGAGATACAAACCTGTACCGATGTAGGACCGGGTGCACCCCACTTCAGCTCTGCCAAGGTCAGTTGGGATTTGGGAGCTCCTGGGGTCAGCCCGCAGCAAGATCCTTCAGGAGGGAGCGAGGGCAGAAAGGGCGAAAGATTGGGACCCCTTTGTATCCCACAACAACAAAACCAGAGAGAAACCTTCAGAAGAGGGGGTGGGGAGAGAGGGATAGGTAAAAGGAGGAAACATTCATGTCTGAGATCAATTCCTCCAGCTTTTCCCTTTTCATTAGCAGCTTAGGACGTTTGGGGCGGTGGAGGCACAAAACCCAGCCACAACAGTGCTGTCCATTTATCCGCAGCTTCCAAGTGGACAAGAGGACTTATTCTCCTGGCCTTGAGAATGAAATCTTCCCAGGGTAGGAGGCTGAGCCCAGGGCCTGGGGAAAAAAACCCTTTTCATTGCGAGTCATTAGGAAGAGATAAAGGTCTGCTTCGCTGGGTATTTCACTTGTCCTGCCAGTGCAACTTCTCAGCCCTGGGACAACAGTGGGGCCATTTTAAAAGGCCCTTTTAATTATCTATTTCCTCCCATTGCTGCTGCTTGCAGAGGGATCTATGGAAAGGGAAAAAAAAAAAAGGAAAAAAAGGCTTATTTCAACAGTCCTTATCTGATAGTGCATTCAAGATGAGTTTCTCTCGCTCCCCAGCCCTCCCTCTGCTTTCTTTTCTTGCCTCGCTCTCCTCCCAAAGCGGCGGGAGTGGGTTTTGTTTTCTTGGCCACCAGGAATACGGGGCCGAGCGGTGTGGGTGGAGGAGTGGTGACAGGGTTAACAAAGGAGACCTCACTTTGCAGATAATGACTGGCCCTCCGGCCCTTTCAGGCAGGACACCCAAGCTCCCAGTACCAGGATGTCTTTCAGGCTTGTCCTAATTCAGCGCCATTGTCCCGGGCTTTTCTAAAGGAGGATGACAGTTGACATCAGCTCTCTATCTGCAGCAGGTTTTGTCCTTTTCTTCCAGTTCAAGCCATAGATTTCTCCGATTTGTTATGCAAAAACCAACAGAGGCTTTTATTGATTTTTCTTTTTTTCTGTAAAAGCGGAGTCCGATAAATGCTGCTAGATACAGGCCTTCACTGGGCACATTCAGATCTAGCTGGTTTTCAAGTCTGTGCATAGGGTACTGCTGATTAGTGCAGATTTACAGGGTACCAGCTACCACAGAGACCTCCTGTGAGGATGTGCCCACCGTCCTGTGCCTTTCTTCTGGGCAAGAGCTTGCTGTAGCTCTCTGCAAAGTCCCCGAGGCACTTTCAGATGTTTGCATGGACCCTTCCTAGACCCTGGTTCTTGGCCAGAGACAGGGGACTGTGCTAGAGGGATGGCTCGTCTCACAGAGCAAAGCTGCTCTTGCATCTTCAGCCCATTTTTTGCAGCTGTACTTTGAGCTGTGTTCCCATCCATGGTTTTCCTGCAACTTCTACATTGTCTGAATCCCCCAGCGTCACATTTTGGTGGCATACAAGGACAGTCAGAATGATCAGCCTAATCCTCTAGGGAGTGATGAATAAATCCCTCAACAGGACAAGAGGGGCAGTGATCAAGGCTGTCAATAAGTACAATTAAATACACCTTTTCCTGCCTCCAGTATCTCTTCCCCCAGAGTCAAGCACATGTCTGACTCCTTTGGGCTCTGGCTAATTTGGCGTGAGGTTTCAAGCACCTCTGCAACACAGCAGTTGGTACCCTCCCAGTGCTACATACAGACTAAAAGTCTTAGAAATAAGTTTAAAAGATCAATTTGATCACTTAGATGGACCTTCGTTTTCAGAAAGTCTCAGTTTTGCCCTAATACCCTTGCATCAATTTTTATATCTAGTGCACAGCTATCTCCTGAATAAAGACACCCAGATTCAGTGAGCTCTTCCTAAGAGAGACTCCATCCCTGTCCTGCAGAAAGTGCTCCCCAAGCAAACTGCTCTTACTTCTCATTTGAGTTTTCCCAGCTCAGCTGCCCTCTTTTGCTTCTCCTCCTACCTTTTCCTTCCAGGTTACAGAATATTTTCATGCCTGTATTTTTCTCAGATGATGTTCCTTTTGCAACATCCCTCCCCACCTTCCTTTTGGTACGATACATGAGCTGCCTGTGTCTCTGCCTTTGAAGAGATTTTTTTTTTTTTTTTTTGCAACTGAATTGCCTTCATGGTGTTTTTAGCATGCTCTCTCACTTTCTCACTTTTCTTCTAAAACACCACAACTGGATCGGTGTTTCTATACCAGGGTGATCACTGCTCTTTCCTAAGGTAAGGCACCATCTTTTTCTTTGCTGCTTCTGTGCTTATATCCCATAGGTCTCAGGAAACTTTTTTCTCCTTTGGTAAGCAGAGACTCACTACATGAACTTCCCTCTATGTATAAGCCACTACTAAACACAGTTCATAAAAGACCTAACAATGCAGAACTGAAGCAATTCCCAAGCTCCCTTAAATGAACATCTTTTAGGGTCATCTGCGTTCAAAAGATATTCTGTGAACTGTCCCTTAAGTTGCAGTAAAACACTAAGAAGGTGATTTCCACAGCTCAGAAGTACCATAAAATCCATACCCAATTCCCATGTTTTTTTAAGGTTAGCAGGAATCTGATACCAAAACATTTGATTAAGTGATAACAGACCTCAAGCTCTCCAGTCTGATCTGAACCAGCAAATAGGCACTAATTCCCAAGGTGCGAACGCAAACCAGACAGCGCAGGAATAAGTAACAAACCACAGCTGCTTAAGATGTTACTGAGTCAGAACACTCACGCTCTCTTCGTTTAGCTCTTTAGAAATGTGTCGGGGAGAGGATGCGTGACTTTCTGCCCCCCACACATGGGCTACAGCCATACTCATAAACAAAATAGGGCCTGGGTGCTGGCTGACGTAATGGCCAGCACTGAGCCATAGTGCGAAGTTTTTGTCTGCTGCCTGTCCTGGGTTTGGGCCAGCATCTCCCAGTCAACGCTTGGTCATATCTCAGGGCAGGGACTGTCTACAGTGGGACAGTCAGAGCTCCCGTAAAACCCCTTCATGCACAACCACATTCTATAGGAAGCTTGTCCAAAGCCTGAGCCAGACACAGGTCTGAACCCACCCTTGACAGGCAGTTCAGAAGAACCAAGTCACCTTGCAGAAAGCTGCCATGACCAGAAAGCAGTTGGGTTAATGACATTTCCTCATCGGTCCACACTCCAGCAGCCCTCAAATGGATAAGAGCTCCTTTCCCAGCGCCCTCTGCTTCTCCTTGGGTAGATTCTGTTGCAGTCTCTTCCAAGTCCTGAGGTTCTACAGATCTCAACCATTCAAAGACATGCCCCTCTCAGCAGACTAATTCCTCATCTGTAGCCCAAGTCTCAAGGTTAGCCCGCGTGCCCATCTCTATTTTTTCATAGGTTATGATCTTACCTACAGTCAACAGTACTGTCATGTTGCCCTAAGTATAGATCAGAAGCTTTCCCCTTCAAGATAAGTAATTTTCATTAAATGAAGGAAATTAATTACATCTGTTCAGATTTAAGGGGATCTCTTACTCTTTGAGGTGCTTCTCTTAACCTGACCTCTCCCACCTTTCTTTACAAACTTATGACTATATCTCAGTCATGTTTCCCATGCTCCTGACAGTCTCCATGCTAGATATGTTCATATCAGAGCTCAAAGTGAGAAAGCCATCACAATCTTAAAATATCCCTGAAAAAGATGAAAACCCACAGGCCTCTGTGTCCTCATATTCAGTGATCATTTTGTGCCAGCCACTCATGAAATAAAGTAAAAAAAGAAAGTTTTCCACTATGTCTTTTCAGAGATTTGTTGCACTGCGACAGAAATCAAGGCGATCTCTGCAGCCTATAACCACTTGCTGAGGAGAGGTTAAGGTTGCTGAAAATCCGGTTTGACCTTCTCAATGGAGTTAATGAGTCAGAAGACTTCCTGTGGATAATCCAATGAGGTGGATAAAAAGGTCCTGAACTACTTGGCAGGAAGTCAATGCCAGAGAATTCCCTTACCCTCTAATCCCTGCGAGCAGAACAGCAAATCCCATCTTCTCTCAGAATTTTATGGGGTTGTCATCATTGTTGTTGCGTTTTCTCTGTGGCCATTGTCTTTTATGGGAACGCAGAGTATATAAACAAAATGCCTGCTATGTCGATCAGAAGCTAGAGTTTACAAGATACAGGAGAACTGTGTCCATATTTTTGACATGTCTTCATTCATTAGTTTTAACTTCAATATCCCTAAGGAGTCTTAGATGTAGACCAGGACCCAGTTGCACTGAGTTGAACACAAACTTTAGTTTAGTTAAGTCAGTGCGTGTAGTACATACTGATAAAATCTTTTACTTATTGCTTACTTTACTCAGTCTCATTTCGATCTTACAGAACAGACTCAGAAACAAATGAAACCTTTTGTGAACTTCCAAGATACTACTCCCATCCAGAGTCGATATGAACACTGTAACATCTGCAGCTGGCTTTTTCTGCCAGGTTTCAGCAGAGTTTTACTAAACAGCAGTCAATCATGTTCATGCCAGTTTTGGGCTCCAACTCTCTATTGTGATTTAAGCCAGAGTTTATCTCCAGGCTTGGTAGCTCCCTGGAGAATTAGGTGTCTTGTTGCATCTGGTCATCCAGGCTCCTGTGAAAGTCAGCAAGAGAGGACCATCTCTTCGGGGTGTGATTCCTCCTATCCTAAAATACTACTGAAAACCAGCTTTTTAGCCCTCTCTCGGGAGATGCCAGCCTCTTTCCGGTGGCTTTTTGGGGCAGCAGGTGACTACTTTAGACAGTATGACTAACTTTGGGATGGATACAGTCAGGTGAGTTAAATCCTCCCTTCAGTGGCTCCTGATTAATTACAATATGCAAGTCTCTATTACCCCATAACTCACCTCTTAAGATTGCCGCATTTGAAGGCCCCATTTAAATGAAAGTCACTGTCAAGGTGATAGGTTTTGCAGCCCCGGTCTCGATTTATGGCCTTTGTTGTTTAGGACTTCTACAATCCCTTTTTTGAGATGTGATGAGTACCCAGCCGCTCCCACTGTGGTCAGAGGAAAGATATAGCCCAATTCAAATGAGAAAGTCAAGATCACAGTTTGATTCCTGAGGTCTGCAGCAAGGTAACTAATGCTGATGAGACGGTTACTGAAGCTGGTGCAGAAAAAGGCTGCTAAGGTAAAGGAGCAGAGAGCTGGTGTGATGAGAGGCATCTAGAATTGCTTGGCCTGGTTAGCCTAACAAATAAAGGCTAAAAAGGGATCTAACCGGTGACTAGAAATACATCTGGGAGTAATACAGCAAAATGGGGAGACAGCTATTAAAGCTAAAGGCCAGTGTTGGCACAGGAACAAAGGGATGGGAAACTGGCCACAGATAGAAGTCAGGCTGGAAATCAGACAGTTAAAGTGCTAGTGATGTGAGATCCTGGAAAGCCTCTGTGTTGGGGCAGAGTGAAGGGCAAGCAACCTATGTGATTCATAAATGACTTGTATGATGCAAAAAAAAGGGGTAGATTCACTGGCCTGGGACAGACCCTCCCTATCCCGTCTCCTAATTATTAGTTATAGCAGAAACAGGTGAACATCAGCAGTAATCCTTTCTGTGCACGGACTGCAAGTACCTACCTACTTCCCTACCGAAGGCCTTCTTCTAGATACCCTCAGAAGAAGACAGGATCCCGTTCAACCTTTCAGGCCTTTATAAACCTACATGCTGACTTGAGCCCCTGCCCTGAAACTGCATGAAGCTACTGCTTGCCCTATTGAATCTATTTTCTCTTGTCAGGTTTCCAAAAGCTCAGGGATCATTGTCATTGTTAGTAGTGAGCTATAAAGGCTTTGAGCTACTTGACTTTGTCCTTACAAGGAGCCTGGAAGTTAAATATATCACTCCAACCACACCGCCTCACCTCCCTGTCCCTAGCTGTTCATCATGGTGAGGGTAAAGTTAGAGAACTACGTAAGAAGAAGCTGGATGAGAAGAGACGGGAAAATCCTAGTGCGGGGGCTGGTAGTGGCCTTCAGAGCTCATGGAGCCATTCCTCTCCCATCTTTCCTCAGCTTGCTACGCCCAAGGTTCTCCCAAATCCATTTCTGACAAATGTGTATCTACCAATTCTTAAGGCTCTCCTGAGAAGGGGAGTCCACCCTCTCTCAGGCCAGCATCCCAATTTTTTAACCTTTTTTATGGTTACAAGAAGTTTTTCCTTCTATCTCATCTGTCTAATGCAACTTAGACTGGTGCCTTTTCCTTCCGCCCCTCAGTGAATGTGGAAAACTATCTGGTTTCTCTTTGCTGTGTACTCAACTGTTGCATACTAGAATATATCCATATCTTATAGGCTTGGTTTCAAACACCAATATCATCAATCCAAAATATTCAAATCTGTGAATTACTCTTTACCCTGAAATTAACGTCATCTTTGTTTTCACTCCTGTATATACATTTTGTTGTAGTTTGGCTTTTTCGGAGATTTTATCTTTCTTCTTTTTTTTTTTTTTTTTGGTCTTTACAGTACACTCAGGTCATATTTTCAAGCTTTTCTAAGCAACTCCAAGGGCTAAAGACTTCTTTAATGAAAGCTGGAATCCTTGCACAACCACTTGCTTCCAGATGCTGAGGATTACAGTAAAACACTAAATATTACAAGACTTTCGGTACTATTGCAAGAGTTGGCAGCAGTGAAGAAGTGGATCAGGACTGAGAGAAAGGGAAAAAAGTAATGGGAGACAATTAAGAAAAGAGCTAATTTACAGTGAATATCAGGAAAGGAATTTCAGGAAACAATACTTTCCAATAAATTCGCTAAGTCTATGGAGCAGTCTGAAGAGAGAAAGACGGGATCAGTGTGACCAAAGCCCTGCAAATGAGCTGTCAGGAACGTTCCTATAATTGGACTTTTGCATGAAATGCCTTTTCTTGCCTTATTTTCCCTTGATCTTTCTCCCTTCCTTTCTGATTGTGAGAAATGTTTTTTTTTTCTGTACATGTAAAAGATATCAGAGCATGATCTAATCTACATGTTTGCTAATCATATCACTTCACATAAGCCCAGGGATCAGAAGGTCTGCGGAGGATTTTCAGGGTGCCAGCCAGCCAGCGTTTGTTCTGACCAGTGGACCACATCCAGCCCAACGGAACAACAGCTACTGGAAGTAATTGGAGTCTGGTTCCCAACAGTAGTTTGAAAGCTTATTTGGAAATCTCATTCCATTCTTCAGTGATCATAAAAACAACATTGGACTGGTCAGACTGATGGTCCATCTCACTTAATGTCTTCTCTCTATCGGTGGCCCATAGCAGATGCCTAAGAAAGAACACAAAAGCAGGGCAAGCATTTTGTGATGCTTTCCCTGAATACTATCTGTAGCTCTCTGAAGAGATTTCAGACCTTTGTATTTAACATGGTTGACTGCCATATCACAAATTTAACCTCCTTTAAATGTCTCCCTTTTTGATAATTTCAGCTAAGTATGGTAGGAGACTTCAGAGACTTTATTGTCCTAATGGTTTTTCCTCAAGGTCCTCACTCAGACACTGGATAATGAAGTGTCAAGGTTCAACCATCATAGAATCATAGAATCATTAAGGTTGGAAAAGCCCTCTAAGATCATCCAGTCCCACCATCAACCCAACCCCCCCATGCCCACTAAACCATGTCCCCAAGCGCCTCATCTACATGTCTTTTAAAGCCCTCCAGGGATGGGGACTCCACCACTGCCCTGGGCAGCCTGTGCCAAGGTCTGACCACGCTTTCAGGAAAGAAATTTTTCCTAATGTCCAAATAATTCGTTTCAATAGTAAACATGTACATCAGAAGTGAGCAAGCAAGCGAGAAAGTTGGTCCTATGATATTCAGAGCCCGCCAAGGCCTGAACCACAACTGACCTCCAGTTCGTGGGATTCTGCAATTAATAATCTATCATTTCCTCCTTCTTAACTGATGTCAAAGAGAGTCACCAAGGAGCAAGTGTCCCTTCAGGGGTCCTTAGCATGTTACTCAAGGGTGGCTTCACAATGTGCATCTCTGCCAGCGTTTGTGACCAGGAACCCCCTGAAACGAGAAGACCTCCTACCATAAGGTCTCAGAGACAGGTGTGGAGGTAGTGAAAGGGTATTTTACCTCTCTCAATGCCACAGCAGTTCCAGCACAATAGGAACATGGTTCAAGGTCAGTTCTTCCTTATTAGAGATCTGATTAGGCAGCTCCCCAGCATGGGTCCCAATTTAACTCCGTTTCACGGCAAGGAATCAAGCGAGGGACATTTCTTAAGCTAAATGAGCACTGGCCCAGAAGTTGTTCCCACTTAACATATGGTTTTTGGAGATCCATGGGAGAGCAGGTCATTAGAGGGTGACCTGTCAAGTTAAATCATTCGCTGATAGTACCAACCAGTGAGACAGCACACAGCAATATTCTCTTTTGCATCTGGACTGAGATGCCTCCAGTTATTACATTATTATTATTATTATTTATTTATTTATTAGAATTGACTTTGCTGTCTTAGATGGAAGGTGTTGGAGGATGTGGAGATGTCTGACTGCCTTCTAGGGCACAGACAGTACAGATTGCCATGATGCAAATTTCTCTCTTACCCTATCTCCAAGGGTATTCCCATTTGGCCTAGGAAAGAAAGGGAATATCTACTCTGTCAATCTAGCCCATCTCAGGTGTTGCGCCCAGGTTGCATCTCCCCAGATGTCAGCAGTGCATTCACATCCATTCACATCCTCCTTCAGGTCCTTCTGAGAAGAAACACAGGCACTATCCAAGGGTTAAAACTCATCCCAGGGTCTCACTCTGTGCCAATAATACGGATGTGCTCTGAGTAAGGGTCTGGTTTAAGTGCTGCACAGGGCGGGTGCATCAAGTCAACTCTAGAAGAGGTTTGTTCTAAGCAGCATTGGTTCAGGTTGCTCCTTGATGCTTGATTTCCTTGCTCCTTGGCGCACGTACCTAAGGCAACACAGTCATAGCCAGACAAGCCAGTTAGCCCATTCACTACCTTGCCTCTTTGCTGAAGCTGATAACTGCAGCAGTGATTGGGCAAGCACAAGCTTTTGGTGCTTGTGGTGAGTGCAGGCTGTGAGGCCCCAACAAAAGCAAGAGCAAGAGCAAGAGCAAGAACACTTCCATTGTCCTCCTAAATGTGTGATGCCCTGCAAATGAACAGCTTCCCTGCAGCTGTTTCCAGGATCCATGAAAGACTTAAATGGTCCTTAGTGGCATGTATAGTTGACTTGTTTGGTAGGTGTGCAAGGACTGAAAACTTCTCTTTTAAACCCATTAGAGCAAAGACATTGGTTGCCTACAGAAGCGGTCCATAATTCTGTCCCATTTTCTGTCCTTTCTGGAGACACACCATCTGCAGGCTCGTAGTGTTATAACTACATGATAATAAAGAGGCATTTTTCCTTGGAAGTTTGGAATGACTCCACAACTCCCTTTTCCTATAAATACAGGAAGGGATTTAAAAAATAAGGAAAGCTGAGGGACATAGAATCAGGACCATAACCAAAGATGAGCCAGAGGGTGATCTGTCCCTAAATACCCACAGACAGGGAAAATTGAAAAACCCAGCCAGGCATCTATCTGACACTGAGAAAACTGTATTACCCAGGAGATATGCTCTGCTTCCAGGAATTTCACTCAATGCCTGTGCAGGAGCATAGCAAGAGGAATATGACTCTGTTACAAGTGGGTGAACCTCACAGTGTCTGACATTTTGCAAGCAACTCACATTTTAATTCTGTGGGCTTTTCAGAGCTGGTTCCTGCTCACAAAAACCCTTTGTACTTGTAATTTGAACTTCTGTTCCCTGAGGATGAGTCAATTAAACAAACACAAAAGAATGCTGGCTAAAGGGCTCCAGGGACAGAAAAGCCTACCACAAGTTCAGCTAAAGCTGAAGACCGGTTATATATGGGCTAAATTCAAATCTAGAATTTCTTGGTGGAATAAAGTTTTCTAAGACTTTCTTTTTAGATTGTAAATTGGCATAATTCCATGACAAAAAATTCTGCCACACTGATTTCCGATGGAAAAGCTAACTTTTCCATTGCAACAGGGTCATAACTTCTCCCTCTTCTCCCTATTGGTGATGACCAGGGCAAGAAGTCAGGGTTACATTACAGAAAGGAAGATCAAGATGAGGCACTAGGAGATAAAATATTGGAGATATTGCAGTTTCCAGTGTCTGAAGGAGGCTGTGGAATCTCCCAAAGTGGAAGTTTTTAAGATTAATTTTATTGATCGTTTGTCAGAGATGGCTTAGAAACTTAGAATCTTTGCAGAAGAGAGATGTTGCAAATCTTCATGTTCCTTCCAGTACTGTTTTGTGCAATTACCTGGTAACTGGAATTTCTCCTTTTTTAAATAAAAATATTCTTCTCAAATATATTATTCTTTAATGCATAAAGACTCTCTAGAGATTTCTTTCTGCAAATCTGCTACAGAAGGAGCCTTGATGTATAGAAGTATGAGTATCCTACTTGACTGCTAGACTGTTACACAGTATGAATCCCAACTTTACCCTTAATGTGAACACCCAGAAGTTGGAGAAGCTAATATATGACATGAGATCCAATTCCACAACCTGTGGTGTGGTGATGGGCAACATGTTGTACAGGCACGGGTCAGGAGGTGCTAGGGGTAAATCAGAGGTAAGTTCTAGTGGATCCCATCTGACTGGAGACATCAAGTGTCTCTGGCATCACATCCTATTCCTGTGCATCTTCTACCACCTATATTACCTAGTTTGGGGTTTTTTTTTATTTTTAATTTGGAATTTCCTGAGAATATCCAAGGTTTGGTTGGTCATTGGACACTGTTAAGTAGGAACTCCCAGTAGACGATGCTTGTGGTTGGTCCACACTTGAGAATATAGAAAAGGGTGCTCTAACCCTTAAGGACTGACTAAACATTGCTTTAAAAAAACAAAAAACAAACACAACAGTGTGCGCATGGAGGTTTTTGCTGGGGTTAATAGGTCAGCTTCAATGCAAACCCCTCTTTCTGTTATGGAGCTTTATGACTTACCCAAGTTATCTATCTCTACTTGGCCTTTTTCCCCCTCATACAAATGTAGATATATCCTTTACCAGGAGTATTAATGCTCTCAGAGTGGTCATTCTGCTTTGTCCCATAACCCTTAAAATGATGTGTTTCACCACACCACAAAGAGACAAACAGGAGATTTATATTATTTCTAAGTGAAATGGCACTAAAAGCCTTGGATCAGGAGTTATTAAAATCAGTCTAAATAAAACCTGACATCTCTTTGGGTGACAACAGCGGTGTCTCTCTCTTCCATCCAGACTTGACACAATTACAAAAGTAGGAGGCTGAAGATAGTGTGGTTTGGTTCATAGGGATTTCCACAAGCCTTTATTCCTTTTAACTTGAAACTTTATTCCATCATCAGGGCTTGTGGGTTCTCCTCCTGCTGCTCCTCTTGTTCCGTGGGATGAGTCAGGGTTGAACAGTGCAAACATTCAGACCCAGAATTGCCAAGGATATGCTCGGTTTGGGTTAAGAATCATGGCAGACTGAGTGCCTTTCACCACAGGATCAGAGCTGGCTCTGAGTCTTGCCTGAACCTAATGCTGATCAGCCTGGTCCAAGATCGGTTTTGCAAGGGAACCCAGCATGGAGCTATTTCTGAATAGCCTGGAAGCTGCAGGCTCCAGGGCTCTGCTCTGCCAGGTGCTGTACATATGAGATAATCCCTACCCAAAGCACTCACAGTCTAGACAGGCCTAGGGCGAAGAAAAGAAATGTGATTCTATNTGAATGTCTCCCCATTATAATAAAGTAGAGAGTGACAGAAGGTCAAATCACGGGACCTTCTATGAACTCCTAATCTATCTTTTGAGACCTCGAAATACTAAGACTGGGACAGATTCAGAGCTTTTCTTAGCTCCCTTAGAGAGCAGATGTTGCCTCCAACCAGCAAACAAAAGGACGTACACCCAGTTCCTGTGTCTGACCCTGACTGTGGTCCTTGCTGTTTCTCCAGTGCAAATCGTGTGTATCAGTGCCTACAGAATTTTTCACTCCTAAATTACCGCATCACTTAAAAGTGCATGCCTTCATAACCAGGTCATCCTTGTAGCAAAGCAATCTGAATTGTCTTGAACTTTTATGTTATCCATGCTCCTGTTAGATGTCTAGACAGGTGATCTGGACCTAAGAAGGCTGCGTCTGACCCATCGTGTCTCTGCTTTGACTTGCCGTGTCTCTGCAAGTGGTTGTTATCTGCATTATCAGTCCAGCGGTGCAATGGGAAGCCAAAAAGAGGAGAGAGAAACGCCACTTAGCCTGCTCCCAAACTCTCCAAGGCTCTTCACCTGCAATATAACAAATCTCCTGCAGCCCCCTTGTCTCTTCCCCAAGTCCCTGCAAATAGAAACTTCCAGGAGGCAAGCTGTCCCTCTGCGCCTGAGGAAGCGTGGTGTGGGGTCAGAAAGGACCTCTGCCACGCTCTCAGAACGCTCTGAGAAACAGATGCCGGAAAAATGTGCGACAAAGTTGTGCCCTGGAAAATTATGAATCTTGGGGGGGAAAAAAAAAAAAAAATTAAAAAGAAAATGAACTCAAGTCTTCCCAGATTTTGTGGTAGCAGAAGTCTGTGGGAGGATTCCGGAGGAGCTGTAAGGGTTGGTAGATGGCTCCCTTAGGCTGTGCTGGGTTGGCAATGCTACTGTGCTTCCCCAAGCAGTGTTATATCCTATCGTTGATGTCCTCTGTGCAATGGGATCAGACAACTGGTTCCCCTTTGAGGGCTATGGACTGCTGATTTGGTTGGTTGTGTATCGGGCAGCAGGGATGCTAAAGTCGGTGCTGATATCTTCTCCCACCCATCAATTTAGCCTGATGGGGAGTGATGTCAGCTACATATACTCCATTTCCCTTCTGGAATTTCCCTCTTTGAAAACTAGTCTCCTGCTTTCATGTGGTTTTGATCTGGATAGTGCAGCATCCCACTGATTTCTGTCATTTTACCCTTTCCCCAGATGCTGACTACAATTCAAGGCAGCTTTGGAAGAACATCTGCGTTTCAGCCTGCTTGCCCCACTGGGCCTCCCTAAACTGTACCAAATCAATGTATTAACTTTTCTGGGGACTTGAAGAAACTTTGTCTTTTCTCACTTAAGACCCTACACTGGCTGCTCCTCTACTACAGATAGAGGCAAAACATTTCAGACATTGATTTAGGAACTCCCGGGACTCCATGCTCCCTGGTAGTGCTGAATCTGGAGTTTTGGCTCTCCTTGTTTATAGACCAATTCTTTTAGCTAAGTTGGACTTCTGTGTTTGGATAGGAACTTCTCACAGCTCCCCAGCCTGGTTTTGAAGCACTTGTGAATCCCATTGTCACAGAAGGTTTAAAGTGAAATGTAGGTTAACACCCTTCTGCCCCCCCAATTTCTTTCAGTCTTGTCTACAGCTTTTTGTTCTAGCTCTCTCTGCAAGGAGAAGCCAATGACCTTGATAATGCGACATTTGTGCAAAGGAGATTCTTGTGAAATTTGTGATAGAATATGCTTCTCTTCCCTTCACTCTACCTTGCGTCCACCCTTTGTCTTTTCCACCCTCTTTCACTTTCTTCCCTCCTTCTCTCTTTGTTCATCCTTCTGTCCAGTTAAACTATCTGTCCTACTTTTAGCTCTCATTTCAGAAACACCTGAAACTTGAGTTTCCTCTCTAGAAGTTGGGCAGCTAGTGTAAACCATCCATTTAGCTTTCTTTTTCAGTTATTCAAAGATCAGCAGTTTCATGTGGTGATTTGCTACACCCTAAAACTGGTGTGTAAAATCATGTGGGTTAAGCGTTCTCTGGAGTCACCACCAGAGAAAGAACCTGAGGCAGTATTGTAAATTAGATCCCCAACTTTCCAATGGCTAAAGACAGCAAGGCAAAGCGTATCCTAAGTGTCTTTTTAGAATGAGCCCAGAAAACTTAAAAATTATTTGCCATAACTGACATCTTGTGACATCTTGCTATCTCCAAACTGGACTTGCAGATTGAAGGGGCAGGCACAAGACATGACCTCTTAACCGCACAGCAAAGCAACCAATAAACAAAGTGAGGTTGACTATGATAAACCGTTAGAAGAGTAGTTATTGGGTTTGCAGTAACATCATTTTGAGGATTACTTTTAAACAATTTTTTGTGACTAGTTACTATTAATGCCATAGTGACCAGGATCTCCAAGTCTGGAACAGAATCCTAGTGCATTGGTAGGGATTTTGAGAGCCATGTCGTGCCATGACAATAAAGAAAGTCCCATGATGAATTATGTATGCATAAGAGGCATTTGGACAGTGCCCTTAATAAGAAGCTTTAACTTGGTCAGCCCTGAATTTGTCAGGCAGTTGGACTAGATGATCGTTGTAGACCCCCTCCAACTGAAATAATCTATTCTATTCTATTCTGGTTTTATATATACGTATAGTATGATTACATGCAATATGATGTAAGAGGAAACACAGCTGGGACTAAGGTTACAGACTACAGCTGTTTAGTCTAGAGCTATGAGGACTGAGGAAAGACTTGATAATGATATTAAAACATATCAAAGTCAGCTGCAAAGAGAGAAACAATCTATTCTCCATGTTGACTGCAGCTAGATTAGTGTTGGTTTAAAATCACAAAAAGGCAGGTTTAAGTTTGATAGTAAGAAAGAAAACAGAACCATTTAGCAATAAGAACAGCGAAGCGCTGAGTTAGATTGCCTAAAGAGATTTTACTGGGGATTTTTATGCGTATGCGAGACAGACATCTGTCAGGAATGCCTGAGCCATACCTGAACTTGCATCAAAGCAGGGAAATGGATGAGGTGACCCACTGAGATCCCTTCCAGCCCCACATCCCTATGATATAATATCATGTTTACTGCAGCAGAATTCCTGCATTTCCACTAGCCTACAGTGCAGCCTGGAGCCTGCCCCAGATGACTGGGACCCATCTTTCTCAGCCCCCTATTTCCCAGAAACCATTTGCCATCCACTTGAACTTTGGTCTGCTAAACACACTGGAGAGGAATCCGACATCTCTACTGATGCAGCTCTCGTGGTGTAATTGTTAATATTATCCCATCTGCAGATCATTCCTGAAGGTCTCTCCCTCTCTGTCTCTCTCCCTTTTGCCTCCAGGAGGCTCGTGCCAAAGGGGATCAGGGCAGCGGTACAATTCCCATTCACAAAATCCTTCTCTTCCAGCTTTAACGGCAACCTCACCTTGCCAAGAAAGCTCTTTAGAACATTGGGAGCTTGCATTGCATTTATTAAAGACATTTGTCACAGCTGGATCAGTGTGTTTTCATTTAAATTCATTTGTAAATTTTGTTGATCCAAATCAATTTCTTCTCCCCCACAAACTCCTTGACTCACAGGGAAGGCTTCTTAATGTCAATCATGTGATAAGGAAATATGGTAGAGACTGACAAATTTCTACAGACTGAAAGAACCTTGGAAAACAGCTTTGGCTAGTATAAATTAGCTTTCTTCCACCAAGTTCCATGAAGCTTTTTTACTGCTGCTGCAGTTTTGGAAACTTCTGTGAATAAGTATGTTAAATCCATGACTTCTAGCTTGTGGTCCATGTACTCCCAGGGGTCCATCAGCAACTTCTATGGGATATAAAAGAGATTCCTAAACATCCTTTCAGTGCACCGAAATGTATATACAGGACCCTACATCCACACTGGAATAAAACAGGACTACAAATGTTGGAAAAGAAACAGTGAAGATGGGTCATTGGATGGATCAACCACTTCATTCATTGAGCACCTCTGCTATACACAAGGTAAAAAGGGTGAAAAATATGGTTCTGTTCTTGGGTCATGACAACAAAAGGACTGGAGAGCTGGAAGGGCAGTGAGAAAATGTACATTCCTCCCTCCAAACCTACTTCCCTTTGGCAATCAAAGGGCTCCTGCGGCTGGACAGAAACAGGAGAGCTATTTTGCTGGTTGCCAAGGATATGGTAGGAACCCTCACTTCATTTCCCAATTATAATATCTTCTCTTGAGTTTTGTTTGGTTTTTTGTTTTTTTTTTTTTTAATGATTTCTCTTCCCCACAAGTCCCATTCACAGATTTACAGAAACAAATAATTTTGTCTACTGATGAAAAACATCCACCCCTGGGGACAAAACCAACAGCTGTTTTGTGACCACAGGGAAATATCATACACTAGTTAAGGACAGATATTAAAAGGGCAGATTGCATTGATTGGGCACAAGCAATTAAACCCCTCTATTTTATAGAAAGGCCTTCAATAACCACCAGCAGACCTCCCTGCTTCACAGTACATCTCTGCTGAAGAAGCAACTTGGCCTCTTCTAAAACTGTATTAAGGCTGATGGAGGAAGGAAGGAGGTGAGCTACGGTACTAAGTCAGCCTTTAGTTCAGGAAGCCACCAAAGCCCCTCAGGAGTGTTTTCCCCCGTGGGGTCCCATTCTAGCAGTGACCTGGCCAGGCCCCATTTGGTGGGCACAGAAAATAGCATGTCCTACTTGGGGGCTAATTACACGCAACCTTCCCATCCTTTTCACTTCATACTGGCTTCGTTATTTATTTATCTTTAATTGCCTCCTCAACGCTTTTTAAACAACCAAAGGAGGGTTAAGTCCTGGGATGAAGGAAGGAAAATAAACTTGGGGAAAGTTTAACAGCCACTGCCAAGGGCAATCAACTGATGAGTGCAAACAACACTCTTGACCTGGAAGCCTCCATCCATTTCAAAAAGAAAACATCACTCATTTGACCATATGAGGGCACAATCTCCTTATTTTTAGGTTTCCAAGCTTAATCCACAATGGATATTGTTTGAAGTCTGTCTCAGTGCTTTTGCTCATACTAACTCATGCAACGCAATGTGTGTAACCACAGAAGCTACTGCTGGTGGGCAGGAAAGCCGCTGTGGGGAACACTGGGTAGTTGCAAGAAAGAGCCAGATGCAGGCAACACTCTGTGGCCCACGTTCCCTTGGCCTGGGGAAAACAGAGTCCCTTGATCTGGGTAAATAGTCACATCACGTTAGAGAAAAAGCACATTGCCATGGCTAGGGGTGCAGAGAATGATGTGCAAATAGGTGTTCTCTTCAAACCCTGCTTGGAGGGGAGGCAGAACTCAGGTTTTTAAGCTGAACTGATTTGAAAGGAGAAGATTTTACATAGGGAGTTGGTGTGATCTCTTAGGCATTGGTTCAATCCTTGACTTGCTCAAGAAGCTTCTGATGACCATTTCAAATTCTTGGCATGGCCCTAAAACTGTCAGGTCCAACGCTCTGTGCCATCAGCAAGGACTCCCCACTCAGAGGTGCCTGCGGCCCTATTTCAACTCTCCCAGGAGTCTCCTGCTCATCCTTCTGGCTGTCCTTCCTCAGCCTTCTCCTGCTGTTATCACTTGCTAAGGACGCACTGGGCCTCCCTTCCTCCAGAGCCTCCCTGCAAGCGTCCTTCACTCCTGGTGCTCCCAACATCTGGCATGGCGTTCCTCTCCATGCCTTATCTCCTGTGGCAAGAGCATCGCTATTCACCTCCCCTCACTGTACGCCTTCGCACGGCTCCCCTCACCCGCACTTATCCAGCTCTCCAGTTGGCTTATTTAACTCCATTTTGGAGGCAGTTTTCATCGAAGACATGACATTAAATAGACCCATCCAGCTTTATCCCAAGCACTCCCCAGGAATGGTGCAGACATTGTTTTTCCATGATGGAGTTTGAAGGGACAGGAGGGAAGAAGCAGCAGCGTGAATGATTTACAAGATCAAAAATCTATTGCTGGAAACAGGAGACACCCGTGTGGATCATCTCAATAGGGCCGTTTACTTCACTATCACTGACAGTTGCCGTCCCCAGAACGACCTTTTTACTCCACACGCCCCCCCTTTTTTTTTTATATCGGTCAAAAAGGAACAAGGGAATAGAAACATAAGGAATAAATCAGGGGAGAAAAAAATCCTTCCCAGCTTTTCCACTGTGCCTGTGGAGTTAGGTCTAATTTTCTTTTTTTTTCCTTGGGAACAGAACTATTAAATTTGAATTAATATTCTTTTTTTGGGTTGTTGTTCATCTTTCTCTCTTAAGGATGGTTTGCACATCTCCGTTAGCAGCAACACCCCTCTGGTTCATCCCGGATCCCCCTTGGGTTGGAAGCCTGTTTGTTTTTTGGTGGCACTTTGACAGTTCCACAAGGCAAGCGTAGAAAAGGTCACGAGGGACTGGAACAGTGAGTCAGGCAGGGAGGGGGGTAGGGAGGGAGGGAAAGGAAGCCAGTGCTTTTCCGATTGAAAACCTGCCACCAATCACGCATGATTCAATGGCAAAATGAATCCCAGGCGCTTTATGTTGTTGTTGACATTTACTTCGCAAGAGGGGTTGACGGGCAGATTTAATGGGGTTGGGACGGCTCACGTTTAAGTCAAAGTGACCAAAGTGCAATATTAAAAATGATTGAAGTGGGAACCTTTTCAGATTACTCATTGGCTATCACTTCAAGAAGCCATGTGGTAAACCGAAAATATGCTGCATGAATGGCCCAGCTCTTTTAAGGAATGCATCGATTTAGCAGAGACTGAATACGTTGCTAAATTTAAGCGCCAGCCTCTCTCTGACTGGGAATAGCCGTTCCCTTGCAAGGCTGCGGTGTAAGCTAGTAAGTGCCGTCCTGCCTTCGTAAATGGCAGGCCATGGAATTAACACCTCAGCTTTGCCGCTGGTGTTTCCTCCGCTCCCGATGTACAGCCTCTTCTCGACCTCGGTGGGGTGAATGATAAGAAAACAAAATAAGCTGCCTCGTCCCTCCTGCCTCCTGTTTTCTTATAGAATAGAATCATAGAATCACTAAGGTTGGAAAAGACCTCTAAGATCATCCAGTCCAACCGTCAACCCAACCCCCCCATGCCCACTAAACCATGTCCCCAAGCGCCTCATCTCCACGTCTTTTAAATCCCTCCAGGGATGGGGACTCCACCACTGCCCTGGGCAGCCTGTGCCAAGGCCTGGCCACTCTTGCAGGGAAGAAATTTCTCCTCATGTCCAACCTAAACCTCCCCTGGCACAACTTGAGGCCGTTTCCTCTCGTCCCATCGCTGTTACTTGGGAGAAGAGACCGACCCCCCCTCGCTCCAACCTCCCTTCAGGCAGTTGCAGAGCGCGATGAGGTCTCCCCTCAGCCTCCTCTTCTCCAGGCTGAACACCCCCAGTTCCCTCAGCCGCTCCCCATCAGACTTGTGCTCCAGGCCCTTCCCCAGCTCCGTTGCCCTTCTCTGGACACGCTCCAGCCCCTCCATGTCCTTCTTGTCGTGAGGGGCCCAAAACTGAACCCAGGATTCGAGGTGCGGCCTCCCCAGTGCCCAGTACAGGGGCACGATCCCCTCCCTGCTCCTGCTGGCCACACCAGTGCTGATACAGGCCAGGATGCCGTTGGCCTTCTTGGCCACCTGGGCACGCTGCCGGCTCGTGTTCAGCCGCTGTCGACCAGCCCCCCCAGGTCCTTCTCCTCTGGGCACTTTCCAGCCGCTCTTCCCCAAGCCTGGAGCGGTGCCTGGGGTTGTTGTGGCCCAAGGGCAGGACCCGGCACTTGGCCTTGTTGAACCTCATGCAGTTGGCCTTATCATCCACCTCCTTCGTGTCACCAGAGTTGGGACGCACTGTGCTCCTCAATCTATCATTTGACTTGATAAGAGCTCCTGCTTGTCCCAGGCAGCAGCAGAGGGATGGGCTGAGACACCGCCGTGCATTTGCTCGGAGCTCTGCTGTCCCAGCTCTCCAGCGGCTTGACTTTGCGTGTGCATGCTTTGTAATGTCGGCAGAGAAAGCAGGTTTGAGAGGGAGATGGAAGTGGGAGGGAAGGAATGTTACTTTTTCCTGAACTTGGGGGATGCAATGCTGTTGAGACCTGGATGGACAATTTTTTTATAGCTGTTGAGTCAAAGGAGAGAAAAGTACCTTCATAACTAGATCAGAAGCAGGGACAGAGCACCCTCCGCTTCCAGACCACCTGTATATCTTGGCTGAAGGCCCCTCTCCCACCTGGCCAAGGCAAACCAGAAGAATCAGACTCACAGTGGCTCTCTGTGAGATTCCCCTTTCTCATTAAAACTGTGACTTGTGACTCCAGGGCTTCATGAGACTGAGAGAAAACGTACTTGCATTTCATAGCGTCAGTGCTCTGATCTCTGACCTGAGACAAGTTACAACCCTTTCGGTGGGCACATACCCCTTAATAAAGCAGGGAACTGGGTACTTGCCCCCAACAAAGAGGGGAGGGCAGAGAGAAGGGCTATTTGATCCTTCAGAGATCCCCCACCAGGATCATGCGTGCAGAGGAGACAGGTGGTCATGGTTCCATTTCCATTTCAATTCTTGCAGCAGGGCTGGCTGCATACTGCCCACAAAGGCAAACGGGAGCCCAGTACGGTCCTATTTCATCCCCTCTCTCTTGTGCTCCTTGTGATGGTTCCTTGTGAAAGCCCCATGCATTGCACCTCCTGTGTCCTCTCTCAGCATAGAGCATGGACTGGAGAAGAGCAGTTTTGTGGCTCACATTGGGGTGAAAATGGGACAAGATATGGGCACCACAGGCAGATACCAGGTGGCTCCTTCCATTATGTTTAGAGGTGGGTTACTACAAATTAGCTCTAATTTATCACTGTGGGTCAGTATGCATTGACATTGTTTTGGAAATCTATTTATTTATGAGGACCAGTCACCTCACAAACTAGATATAAGGAAGAAATTTTTTATGATGAGGGTGGTGAAACACTGGCAGAGTTTGCCCAAAGAGGTGGTCGATACCCCATCCCTGGGAACATTCCAGGTCAGGTTGGACGGGGCTCTGAGCAACCTGATCTAGTTGGAGATGTCCCTGCCCATGGCAGGGGGGTTGGACTAGATGGACTTTAAAGTCCCTTCCAACCCAATTCATTTTATTATTCTATGATTCCATATAAAGGGAGGCATGGGGGTCTGCGATGCACCATGGCAGAGAGAAATCCAGGATAACTCAGGTACAGAAGCAGTGTGTGAGCTGTTTTTCATTGTTTTTCTCCTTCAGTACACGAGCTAATGTAGTGAAAGATACAACTTTCAGATACTTCTCAAGGTACGGCCTCTTGTTGCAACACCAGGACTTGGGGTGAGATGCTGTTCTCTTCCTCCTCTTCCTCCTGAGTCTACCTGGTTCACCTTCTCTCCATGGGGAGGTGTAGGGAGCCCAGTGCGTGGTGGGCACGTCCTCACGTTACCACCCCATGGTGCCTTTCTCTGCCACTGAGCCCACCCAGGACTCTGCAGAACTAGGCCCTAAATGGCGCTCAGATAAATACGACCTGGGCCAAATTAAACACCGAAGCTTAAAGCATGATCTGAAAGCCTGAGCTCACAGGAGTAAACAAACTGAAACAGGAAAGGGGTTTAATTTAAGGGACAAAGTCGCTTGTTAAGACTTGAAACACCCTCAAAAAAAAAAAAAAAAAAAACAACAGCCAACAAACCAGGGCAACTGGAAGGTTTTCCTTGACCTTGAAGGGGTGACTCAAAACTGCTGGGTTATAAAAATGGCTAAGATAAAGATAGAGCACCCCAGACCCTCATGGTACAGGCAATCTGCTGTGTCCAGGGCAAACATTTTCCTGAACCTTCACAGCTTCTGCTTTGCTGAAGCTTTTATCCCAGTGCTCCAACAGTGTTATGATCTCATCATGACACCCTCCCAAAAAAGTCCAAACACACTGTCAAGGAACAAATGGTGGCAGATTAGCCAGTTGGAGAAGAAAATGGCTGAGAAGCCTGTGTTTAAGGGAGAAGAAGTTGGGGCCCTCAACCAGGGAGAAATAACAATAACTAAACCACACATAAATATCAGTCAGCCTCTCTGGAGGAGCTAATGTTTGCTGCTGAGTCAGGTTTGTCTGTAAAACACTGCAGAGAGAACAAGTTTGTACACAGAATGATCACAACATGGATTGATTAATGTGCGAGTGCTTGGACGAGATTAGGTAGAAGTTGGGGTAACACGGTGTTGGGCAGCCGACATATCTGTCCTTGCCAGAGCAAGTAGANCTGGGCACACTGCCGGCTTGTGTTCAGACGTTGTCGACCAGTACCAACAGGTCCTTCTCCTCTGGGCACTTTCCAGCCGCTCTTCCCCAAGCCTGGAGCGTTGCCTGGAAGTTGTTCTTCCCTAATCCCTATTGCTTGCTGTATGACAAGGTGTGTGCACAGAAAAATTATTGTTATATTGCCGTGGGCTTCTGTGGCCTCAGCTGAGTTTAGTTTCACCGAGCTTTACTTTAAATCTCAAAAGCATTAGCATCAGTCTCTGATCACATACAGGTTAAGGAGTGGTGGACAAAGAACAGTCTTGCCCCAGTCAGAGTGTGGTTTCTGCTGAAAAGGACACATTGCCCTGGGATGGACCTTGCTGGGCTGGTCCTCCCCTCTTCACTGGCTCCTCTGCAGGAATTCAGATCAAGCAAGACCTGGTGGCGAAGCCTACTTTGCCCTCTGGGGAAGCAATCTTTCAAGGTGAAATTCCATTGCCTATGCAAATGCATCTGCTGCCATTTCCTACTGGCCTCCCACTGCCTTTCCAGAAGGGCAAGGGTTTTCCTCAGCTTCTTTCTCATATTCACCAGCCCTGTAAGTGTTTAGGGTACCCCATCCCAAATAGAATTAGGTATCTGACTTAAGGTAACTGAACCTTATCCTCAACTACTTGTGCTTCTGGGCCACATCAGAGAAAGCATTAGAGACAGCATCTTGGAATCAGGGCTGGGAAGACTTTTGTGCTTTCCTCATCTCCTATTTCCCAGGAAACACATGTGTTTTGTGGTGTGACCACTATTACCGTTTTCCAGTCCTTAGACTAGGCTCCAGCACACATTGGTAGAGAAGCTGCCAGCATCCTTAACAAATGCCACTGCTTCTTTCTTACTAGGCTCACTGTCAACAAAGGCTGCACTCTGAATGTCTGTAGCCTAAATAAGGCAAATGAAGGAAATAATGACATCCTTATTTTGCAGATGATGAACCAAGTGCAGAAGAATGGGTTGACTTCTTCTGGGACAACACAAGAGGAAAGGGAAAATGAACATGCCATTCCTAAATCCCATACTGGTATCTTCCAGGCCTGCTGACCAGTTCTTTATCCTGCTTGGCAGGCACAGGGGCTTGACCAGAATGGAATTGCTCTTAGTTTCCAGATTATTTGCGTTACCAGCATGGCAAAGAAGTTCAGTCACGGCCTCAGGACCCTACAGAGGTCAGCAATGCTGTGTAAACGCAAAGAGAAAGGATGGACCCGGTGCCAGAGACCTGGCACTTGGGAACAGGTTGCAAATAAGACTTTCTCAGCTGGTGGCCAACATCTCTAACAACCCCTCCTGTTGGTGGGTAACCAATGTCCTTCACCACAGGCCTTGGGCAGCAACGTGTTTTGGCACCTCCATCTTTTTTATTCCCTTAATTTGTTACTGCCTTTTTCTCTGCTTTAATTGTGAATGGATCTCTTTCTCATCAGCTGGAGCTAGAAGAGGGTAGCAGAGACAGCCTCATTACCAACTCCCTTGGTTTGGCTTGACTATCTATTTGGGCTGACTGGCTCTTCCTTTAACTATTTGCTGTGGTTTTCTTGTACAGTGTTGAGGTGCTGGCCATGAGATGCCTCAGAAATATGTTAACAAAATAGAAGAGGAAGAGGTTACAATAATCAAGATGGAATTATAAGCCATGAAAGTGAGGAGGTACAGACTGGAGGAAGAAGCTTACAGAGTCCGATGATCTTCAGAGTGGATCTTCAGGAGAAGGTGAAAAGATATGAGATACATCAAGAAAAGCTGGCCTGGCAGATGTGTGTGAATTACAAAAACACAAAGTAGAAGACTATTAGTAGCAAGGGCATCTGGATAAAATTACAGACTAACAGTGCATGAGAGAAAGAAAAAGAGAAAAAAAACTTTATTAGATCCACCAACAAGTCTCAGTCTGTTTTAAGGAAGAAGTACACAAATCAAGGGGTTATTTTTATTCTCAGAATGAGCTCGTTTCCCAAATGAAAGAATGAAAGATGAAGTTAAAAAAAAAGAGGTGGAGAAAGTCTTTCTTTCTACTCAAGTCCTGTGGAAAAATCCCCCTGATCCTAACTTTATGAAGCCCATAAAAAAACTTGGAAAACTATCCTGGCAGATGCCGGTGGGACTGGTGTTTGAGGCTTATACTTATTGGGTCTGATAGACAGAGGGAAAGAGAGGGGTTGTAAGGCAGTCGGAAAAGTGCTCTGCCTTGGAAGTGTTCTCATCAGCCTATTACTTTGCTTAAAGGTCAGTGGGGTGGAGTCATGGTGAAGGGAAAAACACAGCAGTGAAGAGCATTGCCCGCTGGCTGAAGCCGGGAAGCTCCTGGTGACATCTCGGAGCGCTTGTCCCTGATGGAACAGAAGGCTCCAGCAAGCATTTTTGAAGCAGCAAAAGCAAGGGTTTCCCTTCTTTGTTTCTTAATCAGAGGCACCTAAATCAGTAAAATGGCTAAATTCAGTAGGAAGTCAAGGCCAAATTTCCTCTGGCTGCTCTTTAAATCCAAGCCTGAAATACTAGAGCTGGGGAGAGAAAACGCACCCTCATTCTTTCCTCCTCCATCACAGGCAACGTGCCTTTGCTCTCAGCTGCAGAGGTAAAATGCTCTATTTTGGTACATCATGGCGACATCAAGGTAGAGTTTCATCATTTATTCCATACCTACAATGGACACAGCAGTGCTTCTGCCTACAAACGCCCCTACCAGGCAGAGGAACCAAACCAGAGAGAAGCAGACAGTCACATCGAGTGCTGTTTAGATATAAGGGGCTCAGCTCTGGGACTGAACTTCTCAAATGCAAGCTGTGTCCCATGTCCCCTGAGCAGCGGTCACTGGGGAAAGCTGACATGGGACTCAGAGGGTGGACAGGAGGAGCAAGATACAATATCACCTTCAATATTCAAAGGAAAATGTCCAAAAAGGGCAAGTCTGTGACATTCTGGCCTTCTTCCAGGCTTGGATGTCAACCTGACACATAGGAATGCTCCTCCAAGACATGGTGCATTGTGAAACTCTCCTGCTTGGAGGGAAAAGGGGCAGGGAAAGGAGCTGGAATCACTGGCAGGGAGTCTGCAACTGAGGCAAATGTCAGTGTAGTTCACCTATGTCAGTGTAACTCACCTGAGGCTGGTGCCTAATTCCAAGCAGTTCGTGCTCCCTGGCTGTGTCTCACATCCAAGGGAAGGAGTATAGGCACCTTCATATCTGCCTTGAGGGATTTGTTAGGACATCGTAACTCCCTAGCCATAGTTTTAGCTTAGTCTAAACAGATTGGGTGTAGTATGGGATACCCACCAGATCAGTGGTGGACACAGAACTAGAGCCCTGGATTCAACTCAGCAGCAGCTGCAGAGATGAACATGTTGACTGTGAAAGTCTTGAATTCCATCCTCTAGAACTTAATTCTTGATTTCTCTCTCTTTCACATAATAAAGGCAGGTCCTTGCTCTCAGACATCATGCTAAATGCACAGATGTGTGTGTGTGCGCATGCATGTGTCTATGTGTGATTGTATAAGAGTTAAGTATTTCCTTGGAAATAATTTCCAAGAAATAGATGAACTCACTTTTTCCTAATGACCAGTTCTGTCATTCTTTCCCACAATTCTGGTATTCTTAAAGAGGAATATGGTATGGTTCTGCTTCTCTGCTTCTAGGAGACCTGTTGATGAAAAGAAATGAAAGGATTACCTAATAATTTTTGGCTGTTCTTATGGACAGCAAACCAGATTAGGCTGAGACACTTCGACATCTTCATATTACACTCCAAATTTTCCAGTTAGAAAAAATTTAATTTAATACAAAAGAAATTCATTATTTTTTTCAATGCACAATTACTGTTACTCACTGAGTGAAGAATTACACTTGCCCTCATCCCTTTTCCTGAGTATCAGAAAATATAGATTGAGGTATGTAAAGGTACACCCAAAAGCCAGTGTACCCTGCCCGAGCTTGCCATTCCCATGACCGCTCGCCAAAAGCTGTACCAACCCAGCACGCTAATGCAGGTTAGTTACCAGAGGGTCCCCGATCCGGATGGCTGGAGCCACATAGCCAGAGACATCCTGGCCTCGGCCAGAATGAAATTCCAGGGCAGCACGAGCCAACTGATGCAAAACCCTGCATTTTCCCTCCCTGGCAACATCTGTTCTTGTCAGACAGCAACAGTTGTACTCTGCTCACCACCACACCTTCTCAGAGAACCCTACGTTAATTTAGAGGTTTCAATCTTTATCCTCAAAACGCCCCAGAAGCTGAGCCAACAGGAATCAGTGACTGTTTAAAACCCTGGAACAAAAACTGGAGCTGTCTCAGATGCAGTTGTCTGTTATCAGAAGCTGTGTAGGTCTGAGACTGCAGAGGAAAGTCCATTAAGGACCGTTGCAAACCTCTCCATCCTCTGCTCCAGATGCCAACCTTCTCTAATGTCAACACTAAGTGACATAAACACATCACAAACAAAACCCCTCAATCTTTACCTTCAGAAGAGGGAATAAAGTATAGAAGAGCCTCTTACACTTGACATGCTGTTAACAATATTTGCAGTCATCCCAGCAGTGCAGCTGAAGGCAAGGAAAGGATCGACCTTCTCTGCCCAGAGGAACGAAGCCAAAAAGAGAAACTCCTGCCCTGAGTTGTCCCATGAGGGGCTAAATGACCCCTGAGGGAACTGGGGGTGTTCAGCCTGGAGAAGAGGAGGCTGAGGGGAGACCTCATCGCGCTCCGCAACTGCCTGAAGGGAGGTTGGAGCGAGGGGGGGTCGGTCTCTTCTCCCCAGTAACAGCGATGGGACGAGAGGAAACGGCCTCAAGTTGTGCCAGGGGAGGTTTAGGTTGGACATGAGGAGAAATTTCTTTCCTTACAGAGTGGTCAGGCCTTGGCAGAGGCTGCCCAGGGCAGGGGTGGAGTCCCCATCTCTGGAGGGAATTAAAAGACGTGTAGATGAGGCGCCTGGGGACATGGTTTAGTGGGCATGGGGGGGGTGGGTTGATGGTTGGACTGGATGATCTTAGAGGTCTTTTCCAACCTTGATGATTCTATCAGGGAGCAGAAGGCTGTACCCAGCATCAACCAAAAGGTAGTCAGAGACTTTTCTCCTCTCTAATGGACAAAGTTGAAAGAGACGTTAGACTCACCTAACTGACATGTCTGGCAGTGCTCAGCCTCTCAGGAGCCTAAATCGGAGCAGGCTCTGTATGGAGGGAGCCTGGGTGGGGCAGAGAATTTAACTGCACATCTATTACAAGGCTTTGTTGAGTGCACACACGCTCTGCAATTTTAACTTGACCAAATCTGGGAAAATTCTTTCATCAGTGCCAAAAGACACATCTGCAACAGGGATATTTAGCAGGGTGCTCCCTGCTAAATTTTGAGGGCCTGTTCAAAGTCAAAGGCACACTGCAGCTTTCCAAAGGGAGGAGGCTTCCAGAATCATTTACCATAGGTAAAGCAATATTCCCCACCCACCCCCAGCCTTGTTCTCAGAAACTGTTTTGGCTGAACTATTTTGGCTGAAGTATCCAGGGAAATCCAGCGTATGGCATACACCCCGCATTTCATGGTGCTTTGCTTCATTTTTGACAGCACTGTAAGCAGATGAAAACAGGGCTTTAAAGTGAAAAGTTTCAGACAACCACAAGCGTAGCGTTTCCTACCTATTTTGCCTCTAATGGCAAAACCATAGTAAAATTGTAATCAGATCTGCACTTTGCAGGTTGGGCTTTTTTCCAGCTCTTATCATGGAAACTCTGGGAGATGGCAGTCTGCTTTAACTAAGCCCCAGCCAGGGCTATATAACTGTTTTCCCCATTTGGGAATTCTGAGCTTCTCCAGCTGGTGACATCTGCTACTTGTTGGCCAAGTTCTCATGTTCTGCTGCACTATCATTTTTGGTTGAAAGCAATTTGCAGGACTTGCCATCATGGAGGTGGATTTCAAGATAAGGAAGAAAGGTTTGAAAGAACAGACCTCCTCCTCTACCTACTGATGACACTACCTCTCCATATAACTCACTGATAGAGGAAATACAGAACCTCGTACGTTGGGAAAGACCTACAGAAACCAGCTGGTTCAACCTGCTGCTCAGAGCAGGTCCAGTTAGAGCAGGTTGTCCAGATGACAATGGTGTGAAACACCTGCAGTGAAAGTCCTGTAGATATTTCTAGATATTTCCCATATCTCTTTCTATGGTTTCAGAATCCGGTGGCCAGGAAAAGCACATTGGTCTCTTGAATACAGACGCCACAGAACTTGAACAATACTTGAGATCACTGTTGGACATTTAAAGTGATGTGTCTCATTGACATCACCATAGCTCCTCAAACTGTGAGGGTCTTAAAACCAAGCCAGTTCTAGGCAAGAAACAAACATGCTCTATGCTTTAGAGATTTACTGGAAAGAGTTTACCTATTGGTTGAGTTTCAAAATTACAAGATCATGAAAGAAAGTTGGCAGCTGTGATACAACACTCCAGCAAGATCTCCATCCAATAAGCAACTATGGTTTGAAAAAACAAAGCTGATGTTGGGTCACAAATGAAATAGTATGGAAAATCATAGGAAAATTGCTACAACCTCCCACGTGAATCTGGGGGAAGGAAGGTAGTAGCTGGCAGAAAAAGGAAGTAGCATACAGGTAACTCCATGCCTTTAAATCACCACAAACCTTATGATACACTAGGGAAGAATCTGCAGCAGGGAAAAGACTGGTGTAAATTATTCCTTTCCAGAACGTAGCTGAGAGGAACAGAAAACACAAATAAAGTGGGGAGAACATGCCAGGGTGGTTGGATATTTTGGCATTTACTTTAAGCTGAAGAGCTTAAAGAGCTCCCAAAGAGTTGTTCCCACTACATGGCAGCTATGCCCAAGCCTCAGTTGAAAAGATGAAAAAAAAATTAGCTGATTCAATGGGCTTCATATTGGAGCAAACACTGCTCAGCACGTACATGGGTGTGGGGAAGGAAATGAGCCTGCCCTTACCTGGTTGCAGCTCCCAGACATTTACCATCAGGTGTGTGCCATCTACACCATTGCCTGATTTATACCACGAGGTAATTTGGCCCCAGTAGTTATTACTGAGAGGATTAAATGCATACCACCTGGGATTTAATGAGTCTACAGAGGGAAAAACTGATTTAATTTGGCTGGGAAGCTCAGTGCATTTATTACTGTAGCCCACTTAAGCTTAGGTAACCTACTCTCTGGTAGTCACCATATTTTCCAGGTGGAATTAGTTCTGTTGTGTATTATTCAGTTTGTTCAGGATAGTTTCTGTTTTCTGCTTTTAGAAACTTTAGCATAACCACTAAGGAGGAAATCTCACTATATGCTAGCCTGTTGGTGTTACTTCATTTTAGCTCCCTTTTTCCCCTCTGTTTTCCCTCTTCTGGGAGAGGGTGTGAAGGTGGTGGTGGTGGTTTTCCGGTTTGGTGGTGGGTTTTTTTTTTTCTCCTTTAAATTTTTTAGTTGGAAGAGTTTAGTTACCTGTGTGGAAAAAAAATGGAAGGGGAACGTTTGCTTTGAATTCTGAAATCCTACGTGTAGTGAGGTTTGTTTGTTTGGTTTGTTTTGTTTTTAGATCTGAACACTGCTTCATCTTGAAATTCTGGCAGTAAGTTGTGTTGGTCTTTGTCTTACAAAAGTATTGTTGCTATTCACACAGAAAGCCAGCTTGCCTTAGTTAACTAAGAAGCCTTCTGAAGATATAGTTTGATAGTGCTGTGGAACAGGTTTGTTGCCATCTTGTGATGGATGCTATCATGGTCACAGGGAAGTGTTTTAATTTGGAGCAACTTTCCCTGCTAAAGCCACTCAGTGTCATCCTTTCATGGCTTCACTAACTCTTCAGACACCCCTCGGCTAAGTATCCTGTCCCCTTCTTTTGTTGGTCCAAAGAGAAAAGGATGTCCACTAGTGTCGGCAGCTCTGTTGGATGAAGTAACAGAAACATGTGCAAGAACAAATTTGCGGGTTGTTTGCTGCCAAAGCAGAAGGCTCTGTAGATCTGTGTTCTCCAGGGCTTGGGGGCAGTTTGATGTCTCTATTGGTGACCTGCATAAAGAAATACAGACTTGATGTATCAGACGTGCAGGTGGCATTGGCCAGGGCTGGAGAGGAGAGGGCCTGCCAGCAGCCTGGAAGGGGTCCAAAGCAAACTCCACAGACTGGAGAAGCAGCCTGGAAAAATAGGTTGTGAGTCTGTGGGCACAAACACAAATGCCCATGCTTAGGTGATGTTAACCAGCCTAAAAAGGATGGAGGGAGGCTGGCTAGGGACAGCATGAGGGGAAGGATCTGGGGTTTATAATGAATCACATTGTGAATATGAGTCAGCGATGTTCTGCTGTTGTACTATCCTGGGACGTATAAACAAACTAATACTCTATAAGACACGTAAGCAGCTTTTCTACTCCGGTAGTGGAAGATGTATTAGCTGACATATTGTCTTGAGGGGTCACTGTCCTTTCAAAAAGAGGTTGAAAGAGAAATGAAAGAAAAGCAATTCAGATAATAACACATGATCCATGATGACCAAGGAGAAGAAGGGGTAGTTTAGTCCAGGAGAGAGAAAGGCAGCCTAAATATTGGCATTTCCTATTGTTTGCATGGTTGACTCTGCAATCTTGCCAATCTCCTTTTAGCATAGCTTTTGTTTCGTTTCTGATGTCAGTGTTTCTCCAATTTAAGAAAGTAACTCCAAGAAACACAGAGACTGTCCCGTGACGTCACGTTGGCATTCCTATATCTCATCAGGGTTGGAGCACAGATCTGCTGTAGGAATCGTAAAAATATGCCTGGTTAGGTCTCCGAGAGGTCACTTGGCACAGCCTCCCTTCTGGAGGCAGGACGATCTGTGTGTAAGAGGCCTCACAGGTGTTTGGATAATCTATTTTTAAAAACCACTAGGACTTGGAGTTCAATCCCTGCAGTGACATTTGTATGTTAGTAGACTCTTACTACACCCTTCAGCTGTTTTTGTTGTTTTTTTCCCTGTAGAATCAATAAACTTGGTCTTTAAAATGTCTTTAAAACGTTGGTTTTTTAGACATCATCTTAACATGAAGGATTAATTTTGCTGTCTATGTGCAAGTTAATAGCTGCATTTGCCATGCTCTAGAGTTGTCCCACTGACAGCCTCCAAATGCTGCTCTAGAAAGGTATGAGTCTCTCAAATCTTGTGTGATACCTGACAGCCTTATGCACCCTCAAATGGTACGAGCTGCCTGTGCGTAGGCAACCGAATCATACCTTAGAAGAGCTGTCACCTGCCCCCTGTTCAGCTTTTGCACCAAGGGGGGCTAGGATTCAGGGGGAGAAATGTATGTGATAGAATGACGCAGGAGTGCTTCAGATTGCGTGTGCACAAGAAGGCTGGCCTGCAATTACTTAAAAATAAAAAACAAAGCATCTTCTGGAGGGGGTGGGAGGAAAGTATCTGCTTTGGCAGTGCATCCAAACTCGATCTCCTCAGCAATGCAATTTCCTTTTCTCTCCTGCTCTGTCAAAGTATCTGTCAAATGTTTTGTCTAAGAGACAAAAACTGATGTTGAAATGCAGATTTCCACATTAGTGATGAGCCCTAAATGTGCATGAAATCATGACTCCAGGTCTGCCAGGAGCAGCACTTGAGATCAGCTGGAGAAAGCCCCAACTACGCTTCTCAGAACATGACCATTCTGATGGCTCTTCTCATGGAGCTGGCTGTAGGATGAACAGATGCTGACAGTGAGCTAAAAATTGCCATTTCAGCTCCCGACCAAGAGTGTTTCCTTGGAACTGGAGGGAATTTTTCTCCCAGTTCTGCCCAGGGGTTTAATGGCACATTTGGACAAACTTCTGCCAGAGATGGGTTAGACAGATCCAGCCCTACCTGGGGACAGGTGACCTCACTAGGTGACCTTTCTCTTTCATGTTTTACTTGATCCTGTGGATATAACGGAGACATCACCTCCAGCCCCACTTTCCTCTACCCATTTCTCTTTTGCCCTCTTTTCCTTCTTTCTCACTATCAGTGCCTCTGCTTTTCCAGGCTCTATCCTCTACCTTTTCACTCACTAAGCACTAATGGCTTGGGTAGACTTGAGCTCAGGATCCAGGAGCCTTTTCCCAGTAGCGGCTTGAATCCTCAGTGTGGATGCAGATCCCCTGCCAAAAGAAGGCTCTCTGGAGCAGGACTGATAGCAGAGAATTGCTTCTTAAAGAGCTGTGGAATGAAGGAAAAAAAAAAGCATCAAAATCAGAGCCAGTGATATCCAGTGAGGAGCACTTTGGGCTTGTCTTAAGTGTCTTTTCTGAGTGTGCATGGGTCACTGTGTTTCCCCTCTTCCCTGCATAAAGAGAACCACGGCAATTTGGACAAAATTATTTCAAAGCCTCAGTGTTAGATGTTACTGGTTGCTAGCCCAGCTTTCTCCAGGAAGGTGACACCATGGGGAATTCCCAGACACTTCCCCAAAGTTACACGAGTATGACTTTGCAAGGAACATTTCTTGCACCTGATGAAGCCAGGATGCTTCCATCTTGGGTTCCTAAGTCTCCAAGTTAATTCAATCTTCTGAAGTTGACACCATGTATAGAAAGTATTTAAGTTCTTTCCCCACTGGTCTCATTCCAGGTTGACTCATCTGATACAAGCCGGATGATATTTGTCCTTCCAAAATGTGTTGGTCAGCCTAATGAAGAGCTTCACTTTACCAGGTACAAGTGGAAAGGAAACTTCATTTTTTCCTGAGGAAAAAAAAAAATATCCACAATTCTTCTTACCAATCCACTTATGCTTTCATCAAAAAGCCAAAAGCAAAAAATGTGAATATATAACATCATCCATATTATTATAAAGTGATCTCTGACCAGCCCTATTCCCTGTTTATTTTCCCTGATCAGCTTAAATATGTGCTAGTGAACTTGTTCCAGACTGATGCTGGTCTAGCTTTCTGGAGATTAAGGTGTACTGCAAGGTGGTTAGACAAGAAAAAGGACAGTAATGGGCTGGGGGTGGTCAGAGCTTGCAGAACATTAGCAAAGTGAAAAAGGTTTCCTAAATTTTAAGGTTACTCCCCACTGTGACACAAGACAGGGAGGCATCCCATCTGAATCAATCTCAGCTCACTGAGCAAGATCACATGTTTAGAGCAACAACAATATATGATAAATTGCATTGAATATCAGATTGTTTGAATGATAACATTTACATTAGAGTGGTTTGCCTAAAATTCCTTTACAGCCAAAAGTACTGAGTCCTAGACCAATTCATGTTACCTGCTTGCAAATCTTCTGGGGCTGAGTTGTCTCAGTTGGTGAAGGTATTTATGTCTCTCCATTAATCTGAAAAGGAATTTACAGTGACTTATGCAGTTGTGGATATTGACACTGCAATGCCTAAGCCTTCTGAAGCTATTCCCAATTGTAGTCTTTATTTAAACCCAGGTTGGAGAACCATTAGATGGTGGGAGTATCTATACTAATGGTTAAAAATATATACTTTCTGTTTAAAAATTTCTGTATTTGACTTTCAAATATTTATTCCTTCACTTTGTGGGGAGGGGAGAAAAGATGAAACATCAAGCTACGTATTTACATCAGACGAAAACCATGAAAAGGGAAGATGGAGTATAGCAGTGAGGCAATTCTTATAGTGAACATCTGAAGATGGAGTTTGGTGCTGTTAAGCAGCAGATTGTGCTGATGGAAATTTCAATACCTTTTTTTGGTTTTGTCACTGATAGGTGTGTCAACACCTGAAAAAACCCCAAAGGGTTACATTAAAGAAATAATTAAAAAGAAAATTATCAACCTGTTCTTTTCTTAATGTATTTATCAAATACATTTACATTACATCTAAACTTTCAGCCTTTGGGATTTAACTGAGCTGTCAAAGCTCTGCCTTTTTTAGAATCCTTGCTGTATAATAAAAGAAATTATTTCCTTAAACAACAGTATTAACTGTTTCCCCTGTTTTACATTAGGCAGAGGAGCTTTTTTTTTCTCTCTTTCATTGCTTTTCCTCCAAGTATTGCGAAAGCAAGGGGAAAAAGAAAAAAAAAAGAATTGGTTAAGAGAAGAGAAAAGACAAGGGAATTAAGAGTTACATTGTTCACGCAGATAGCCTGTGCCTTGCTCTAATGTGGCTATGGGCCAGTGTAATCATTTCAGTCTGGGATGTGATTTTCTCCTGCTTGAGCCAATCCTTATCGTAACTGAAGTTTAACTGGGATCTCTTTTTACTGATTTTACCAGTCCTACTGGCAATCTGCCCATAAAAACACATCCCCAACCAAAACAGTAACATCGGAAAAGACGAGTGGGATGCTCCTTTCTGGTTGTGGCTTTGTGCTCCCTCCCAAGAGCAGTGCACCTCTGTGCTTTGCTGTCCTTCCCCTACCGCATCTCAACAGATGCAAACGGGTCCTACCTCTGTGTCAGCCACAAATTTCCTTACTGTGTGGCTGAGCAGTGCCTTAGCACCGACTGCTGCCTGTGGCCCCTGGCGTTAGCTGCCTTACATAGTGTAGTCGAGTGTAATATTATCTTATGCTATACATTGATTGCTTTTCATCTACAACAAAACAAAATCCATAAGCAAATTCAAACTGGTGGCAATAATTCCCAGACAAGTGAAGTTTACTGGTCTGCTCAGGTAGCCTCAGCTTCTTGTATTCTCGCTGGCTCCATAAGTGAGTTTGCTGTAGGGGTTTTGAATGTTGATGAGGGAATTTGCTTTGCTTGTCTTAGGTACAGACCTTAGAATCATAGAATCATAGAATCACTAAGGTTGGAAAAGACCTCTAAGATCATCCAGTCCAACTGTCAACCCAACACTACCATGCCTACTAAATGGGCAAAGCACCCTCTGGAAATGTCTCTCTCCCTCTGTTGACTCATGAGGCTTGTCTAGAAGGTGAGCTTTGGTTAGACAAGAAAATTGGGGAGGGGTGGTGTTGACCTTAGTCTCCCACATTGCTCAGAAAGTGAGATCTCAAATGCCGAAGAGTGGTGCCAAGGGCTTGTCTCCGTGTCATTCCCCGTGACCAGCGTTGTGTTCACATTGCTGTAGGTTCATTGGACAACCAAGATAGGGGCTGCCACCTTGGCAAATCTCTCATTGCATTTCTTCCCCATCAGGTCTCTGCTGCTTCCACGTGACTTGGATTTGGGAAGAGGAAGGAGAGGGAAAAAGCTACTTGAAATTGCCCAGAATCCTTTGAAAGCAACCTCAGAGGATCTTGGGAAAGCTGGACAGTATCCCAGCCCTTTTCCTCGGACTTCTAGCCCTGCAGCCTGCAGAAGAGCCCTTGAGGGATGAGAGGAGGTTCCTGATGAGAGGGTGATGGGGAAGCAAGAGGAACCTGGCTGGCTCCCATTCCCTGCTCCTCTCGTGCACTCAGCTGCATGGCAGAGGAGAGTTTAAGGCAGTCCTGCCTCTCCGGTTCAAGGGGGCACAGAGTGTCATCCGAAAGGAGCGTGCAGCCCCCCTTTTCTCTTAGTGGGTGGTTGGGTTTTTCAGGATCATGGATGATTATTCTATTTATTTTGCCCCTGTCAAAAAAGGAAACGGGTCGGCTTCTGCCAAGTAATTTTACACCTAAGTATTTCCTTCTGTTTGTCTTAAAAACAGCTTAGTATGGATGTTACCTCCGGGTCACAGGGTCACTGGGGGATTGGCAGAGGCTTTTCTGGGTTTCTCGGAGCACAGCGCACTCCTGGAGGCCTGTTCCTAATTGTCTGGTGGAGACGAGGGAATCCAAATCGGAGCCAATCCAAAAAACGCAGCGCCGCAGAGTGGGGCTTTGTCCCTTAGACAAGGTGTGTAAGTGAACAAGCCTGCTTGGGTGCCTTGCTGCAGAGGCGCGGGGAGAAGCTGTGTATGCATGCATGCACACACATAACAGGTAATTTTTCACTTTTTGGAACATAAGCTCTGGTGTACGGAATCGCACACAAGGGGGTAATGAAACCATCCGGTCCAACAATGCTGCCTTTCACTGCACTGCAAGATAAAGGATCGTTCCTTCCTGGCTGTCTATTTAAAGGGGATTTTGAGCTGCTGAGAGGTGCTGGATGGATGGATAGTGAGAAGCATGTTTTATTTATTCATAGCACTGGCACCACATGGGTCCCCCAAACTTTTTTGTGAAGATACAGTCCATTCTGGGTCCTGCTCACCACTATCTGTGCTTCCATCTGCACAGTCAGGTTCAGGGAGCCACGTGCTACTTCTAACTGCAATCTGAGCATGATCAAGACCTCGTTTAGGTGTATGATCAGGCACCTCTGCAGCTGATGGTTTTATGAGCACGTTAATATGAACACACAGGACATGAAAGAGACGTGCTGGGAGAAATTGGGTCTCTCCTGCTGCAGTGATTCACTTTGCCCAACTGACCAAGTAGCCTTGTTTGCCACAAGCATGTTCATTGGTCAGCCCTTGCAGGAAAAGCACTCGTGGACATCCCCCATCAACTTAAGAATGAGATCTTCCAGCTCACAGAAGGGCTGGTCTCCACGGGGCTTGTCTTGGTCTAGGGTTTTCTGCATGCTTTTTATTTTCCCTATGGATTGAAATGGAATATGAAATCTCAGCCTTCTTTGTAAAACCATGGCCACGACCCTCAAACAGCCTGATGAAGCAGAGCAAGTACAAGATCCCACACACAAACACAGTCCACCTCGACAGCATGATGGTCTTCAAGCAGATCTTAAATGCCAAGGGGAACCCAGACATTAGTGATGGTAGTGAGGTGCGTGTGGCTGCATTTCAAGTAATGAAGTGTGAAACGAACCCTCATTGAACGTAGCCCGAGTAAAACCCAGTGAAATTTTTGCAGGCTAGATCTTCCTCAACAAGTGCTGCAAGGACCATCGGGGTAAAGCATGAGTTTGGCTTCTCTCTCCCCTGCCTATTTATTGTGAACATTTCTGCTGAATATTGGTTCTGACCAATATTTACTTGTTTTCTGATAAAGCATACCACCAAGTGTGTTTGCAAGAAATAATCCACACCATGACAAACTGCCATCTAAAGAGAAAAAAGAAAGATCAGAAATAATTACATGGAAAGGAAAAGTGATGTTGTGAAGGTGACAGTTTCAAGAAGCCACTTTTCTATTCCTAATCCAGCATTTCACCCAACAGAACTGTATACGTAGCACATATTTTCTGATCTCTTTCTCCCATCTGAAGCTGAAAGATGGCAAGTTCTCAGTTTTTTTTAAATAATTACATTCCTCCTCAAAGTGCCCTGTGGACCTGGAGGAGAGGCAGAAGATGACACTTGCAACCTTGAAGGACAGCGAGATTAATGTAACAAACCATCATCTCTGCCCATGGCTGTTATCAAGCTCCTGGGAACAGCTGCAAAAGCCAAGTTCATGGAAACACTGAAAACCCTCCTAAGAAAACTGTTGATTAGAGCCCCTGGCTCCAGGCGCGGTGCGGGGAGGTCTGTCACTCAGCTCCTAGAGGCGTCAGGATCTGCGTTGCTCACACAGCAGTTACAGATGCTTTACAAATCTGGACTCTATGTGATGCTTTACCCATGCTGCCCACGCTATTGCAAACCCAGGAGGCCACGAGAGTACAGGGAAGTCCTGTACCGGGAGGTGACAGGAGGTGATATTTACCTAGTGAGGTGGTGAAATGCTCCTTTCCTATCTTCTTCCTATCATTTTGCATTGCACACACAGCACAAGACACCTACTCTTTGCAGAGATTTTTTTTTTTTAATTTTATTTTTCCTTTTAAGCATGAGATGGTGCTGTACCAGTGTTGTATGATGGGGATGGTTTTGGCTCTGGAAGCAGTCATGGGGCAATGTGGCAGGGTGATACACCCTTCCCCCCCGCCACCCCCACTGCACTGCCCCGTCACAGCAGAGAACTCGGCCCATTTCTCTGACCCATGGGAAACGATATGAGAATCATCCTTCAGAGGCGAAGCTTAGCAAGGTTGTCTCTGGTCTCCCGAGGGATGCGGATGTCTTGTTTCTAATATGACAGACAATGCTCTTTTCCCTGACACCCAGGGGAAGAGACAGTTGGTGCAGCCCTCGGATACCTTCTGGAGTCCCCTCATGGATGGCATTGCAAGGTGACTTTTTTGGGCTAGGCTGGTGAAAGAGCTTTCTTCTTCAAACCAACACAGACCCTCTCCTCATCTGCCCTTTCCTTCTTGAGGAATGTCTTCTTCTCACAAGTGTCTGTAGAATAACCCAGGGAGAGCCTTCAGAAATGCCACTGGAGTCCCAGCTCTTCTGGGAAAAAAACAGAGGAGATAAATTTTTAGGTGGACAGAGTAAGAGTCCATTGCCTCTCAAGGGGTGGATTCAGACCTGCACAGCTGCAGGTCCTGGGCCCTGCATTACCAACGGGAGTTTGCTGCTGTTTTGTTTCGTTTCATTTGCTCATGAAATTGCTGAAACTTCTTGGAGATAAAGGATCTTACTGAAAGCAGCGGCCAAAGGATGCTAGCAAGAATGAAGTCCTAGATGCCAAAGCTGAAAACTTTTGCACAGAAAGCTTATAGTGACTTGCCCAAAGGTATTAGAATTGCCCTTTAAGGAGAGACTGAAAAGGTTGGTACTCTTCAATTTGGAGGAAAGGATGATGCAGTGGGTATAATTAAACTTTGGAAAAAGTAAATCAGTAAGCTGAACGCAAAACTGTTGTTCACCAAATCCTGTAATACAAGAGCTAGAAGGCAGTCAAGAAAACTAGTGGATACTTAAAATAGGTGAAAGAACTTCTGCACTGAGGGCAGTGAATGTCTGGAAGTGGCTGCCATAGAAGGGAGATGGGATCAGCAAGGGATCAAACAAATTGATAGACAAAGAATAAGTGAATTCTAAAGGGACGAGGCAGGGATGGACACTGTCACCTCCCCAGAGCAGCAATTGTAGCTGGGGGATCAGGGGGTAGAAGATGACAGAAGATGGCCAAAAATAGTCANAGTGATTCTATGATTCTAATGAGGACTCCACCACCAAAACACCCCTTTGGCAATCTCTCAGATGTGCTTACACTGCTCCTTTCGCTCCATCTTCTGACCGTGACCTGTGCTCAAGTAAGTGTACCCACTCTTGTTTGGGACACCATGATGACATCCATATTGGAGGTGCAAACAGAAGCCCCAGGAGACGACATTTCCCATGGTGAGTGGACACTGGGTTACTTTCAATGAGACTGAGTGAAGAGCCAAGGGCCATACAGAAACTCTATAGCAGGGAACATGCCTAAAAACCCATGTTCTCGCTTCCCAACCTTGTTCTTGAGTTACGTTTATGCACCCCTTTGAACACCAACTCCAGAACGGATGAATCACCCCCTGGAGAGGCCAGCCTCCCTCCAACAGTGTAGAAGAAATTTAGCTGATGAAGCCAGAATCTGCTCCTTGTAAACCTGGAAATAAACCCAAAAACTCTGTGGACTGAAACACACCGAAAAGCAGCCTCTGGCTCAGAAAGCAAATTCTTCAGCAGTGGCTGTTGCATCACTGTAGGAAAAAGGAGGAAAACAAACGGCTTGATGCCTATAAACAAGGACTATTGTTAAATGTACTTGAGGATTTTTGTGGAGACAGCATCAAATTTCAGGCTTCCTGCTACTAAGTAAACGCTCTCTGATATGTGGAGGCTGCTGCTGTCTCTGAGTTTGCAAAAAGAAGGATTATTACTATGTTAAAAATGTAACAATTATCTTCCTTCCCCGCAGTATCTGAACTTCAACTTGCCTTGAACCAGCTCCGAGCTAGAGAACCAGCCCAAGAGAAACACAGATGCAAACTCCGTGGCATGAAGAATACCCTGTTCCAGGCTGAAAGATGAGTGTATTTATTCACCCAGCTAGACCCCAGTTCACCTGCTCTGTTTTGTCCTGGTGCACTGGGTCTGTGTATAAACAGGGCTGTGAATTCCCCGTTGGATGTGAATGGGTGCTGGTCCGGGTGTCAGGGACCAGCGAAGTCTTCTGGATCTATGTTCAGTGCTACTGATCTGTTGCTCTGTCTGATTGCACCAGAGCTTCTTTTTGGATGTATTGGCACATTCATTAACAACCTGCAGGCCCAGACATGGCCTGTGTCCTGTCATTATACTGCACTTGCTCTGCTCTCTTCTCACCTTCTTCCAAAGATGCTTGAGGTAAACTTTGGCATGACCGAGACAAAAGAATCGACTGATGCCTATTTGAAGTTGTTTCCAACCTTCCAGTAGTTACATATAGCTCTGGATTGTGAATTGTTTCTATAGATTTGAAATATAATGTGAATTAATATTTTTCTGAAGGGTCTGTAAATGCCTGTGGAAGAGAAGCCATCTATAAAGTGATGGTTTGAAATTCACCTCTCTCTTTTCAGACTTTCTGCTGTTGCCCATGCCAAAACCTACCTCCTTCTCATTAAATGAAAAGCAAGACTTTCTTAGGGTAAGAGGTTTCCTTAGGCTAAAATGGGTTTTGGGAGGGGGACATGGAGTGAGAGAAAGCATGAGAGGTTATTTAGAGGAGTGCTGGAATGGAGAGAGGTTTAAATTTTGTTCCCTGCACAGAGTGGCAAAATTTTCCAGCATGGTATATAGCTGGCTTCTCCTCTCCCGTCATTTCATAGCTGGGTTCAATGGACTGGTCATGGTTTATCCTTAGCTCTCACCTGCATCCTGATGGTCCAGGCATGTGCTGTATTTCTAGATTTAAAGGGATCATCATAAAAGCACAGAATAAATTGGAAGTGACATCTGGTGGTCTCTGTTCCAAGTCTCAGCTAAAACCAAGTCCCCCCCAGTTTGGTGTC
>VZTQ01003457.1:0-117937 GCA_013400755.1 Pelecanoides urinatrix | reverse complement strand
TGAGGGCAGTGAATGTCTGGAAGTGGCTGCCATAGAAGGGAGATGGGATCAGCAAGGGATCAAACAAATTGATAGACAAAGAATAAGTGAATTCTAAAGGGACGAGGCAGGGATGGACACTGTCACCTCCCCAGAGCAGCAATTGTAGCTGGGGGATCAGGGGGTAGAAGATGACAGAAGATGGCCAAAAATAGTCACTGCCTCAGCCCAGAGTATGGGCTAGCTGAATGACAGATTTGACCCCACAGGGTGTCTTGTCTGTTCTTAGCCACCAAGCCAAGGGACAAGCCTGGAGTGACAGGTCTTTGGGGTCTAGTTCAGCAGATCTGTGCCCGTTCGATCACACTGCCTGGAGCACAAGTCTGATGAGGAGCGGCTGAGGGAACTGGGGGTGTTCAGCCTGGAGAAGAGGAGGCTGAGGGGAGACCTCATCGCGCTCTGCAACTGCCTGAAGGGAGGTTGGAGCGAGGGGGGGTCGGTCTCTTCTCCCAAGTAACAAGTGATAGGACGAGAGGAAACGGCCTCAAGTTGTGCCAGGGGAGGTTTAGGTTGGACATTAGGAAAAACTTCTTTCCTGCAAGAGTGGTCAGGCCTNTCTGCTCCTTGTAAACCTGGAAATAAACCCAAAAACTCTGTGGACTGAAACACACCGAAAAGCAGCCTCTGGCTCAGAAAGCAAATTCTTCAGCAGTGGCTGTTGCATCACTGTAGGAAAAAGGAGGAAAACAAACGGCTTGATGCCTATAAACAAGGACTATTGTTAAATGTACTTGAGGATTTTTGTGGAGACAGCATCAAATTTCAGGCTTCCTGCTACTAAGTAAACGCTCTCTGATATGTGGAGGCTGCTGCTGTCTCTGAGTTTGCAAAAAGAAGGATTATTACTATGTTAAAAATGTAACAATTATCTTCCTTCCCCGCAGTATCTGAACTTCAACTTGCCTTGAACCAGCTCCGAGCTAGAGAACCAGCCCAAGAGAAACACAGATGCAAACTCCGTGGCATGAAGAATACCCTGTTCCAGGCTGAAAGATGAGTGTATTTATTCACCCAGCTAGACCCCAGTTCACCTGCTCTGTTTTGTCCTGGTGCACTGGGTCTGTGTATAAACAGGGCTGTGAATTCCCCGTTGGATGTGAATGGGTGCTGGTCCGGGTGTCAGGGACCAGCGAAGTCTTCTGGATCTATGTTCAGTGCTACTGATCTGTTGCTCTGTCTGATTGCACCAGAGCTTCTTTTTGGATGTATTGGCACATTCATTAACAACCTGCAGGCCCAGACATGGCCTGTGTCCTGTCATTATACTGCACTTGCTCTGCTCTCTTCTCACCTTCTTCCAAAGATGCTTGAGGTAAACTTTGGCATGACCGAGACAAAAGAATCGACTGATGCCTATTTGAAGTTGTTTCCAACCTTCCAGTAGTTACATATAGCTCTGGATTGTGAATTGTTTCTATAGATTTGAAATATAATGTGAATTAATATTTTTCTGAAGGGTCTGTAAATGCCCGTGGAAGAGAAGCCATCTATAAAGTGATGGTTTGAAATTCACCTCTCTCTTTTCAGGCTTTCTGCTGTTGCCCATGCCAAAACCTACCTCCTTCTCATTAAATGAAAAGCAAGACTTTCTTAGGGTAAGAGGTTTCCTTAGGCTAAAATGGGTTTTGGGAGGGAGACATGGAGTGAGAGAAAGCATGAGAGGTTATTTAGAGGAGTGCTGGAATGGAGAGAGCTTTAAATTTTGTTCCCTGCACAGAGTGGCAAAATTTTCCAGCATGGTATATAGCTGGCTTCTCCTTTCCCATCATTTCATAGCTGGGTTCAATGGACTGGTCATGGTTTATCCTTAGCTCTCACCTGCATCCTGATGGTCCAGGCATGTGCTGTATTTCTAGATTTAAAGGGATCATCATAAAAGCACAGAATAAATTGGAAGTGACATCTGGTGGTCTCTGTTCCAAGTCTCAGCTAAAACCAAGTCCCCCCCAGTTTGGTGTCATCCACAACCTTGCTAGGGCGCAGTTTGTCCCATCATCTGTGTCATGAAACATCATGGAAAAAATAAGAGGCACAACATGCTTCTGCCAAGTTGCAGGGATCTCTTTTTTAATGTTCTAAGCTGAGAATTAAACCATTGTGGCCAGAAAGGGTGACGTGGTTTATTCACATTGATATTTTCTATGGAACAATGTTAATGCCTCAGAGACACATCAGCCACCAAAAGAAAATATTTTTCATGCCTTGTCACACTGGACCTTGCATTTGTCTTGCAGCCTAAATACACTGAGGAGGCAAGGAAGGTTCGTGGGAAGGCATTTGCCAAGAAGGCCTTTGGGCTGCCGTTCAGCCTGACCACCCAAAGCACTCTTTGACTGAGGGGAATCAGAAGAATTCTCCGTGGAGAAGAAGTCTCTGGGATGGAGAGCAGTGGCTGCTTTCACAGCTCTTTGCAAAACTCCACAGTAGCAACTTGAATATAACTACAACCTCCCCAAATCCGTACTGGGGGCTTTCCGGACGGGCAATGGGACAAATAACTTAGCGCTGGGGAAAAACACTTTGGAAGCCCAGTGACCTGTAGTCTGGGGACCTCAGGTCAGATGTCTCCTCTGGCCAACCCCGCTGCAACGCTACACTAGATAAGAGTGCTCCCGTTGGCGTGCAACACAGATCCCCTCTTCCCCTATCTGTTTCTTGAACCCCTTCCCTGGAAACCCAGCCTGACCTCGCTTAGCTGGAAGAAGCTTAACACAAGCATCTGAGGGCTTAAAGCAAGACAAAAGCAGTTCCTGTAAAATCTGTCAGGATTGATCGAAACCATATTGGCTGCTTCAACTTGAAAGGCCTTAATCTCCGAGGGACAGTGTGACTGAGGGTTGTAGGATTCTTAGACTGGTTATCTGCCTTCGCAGCCTGCATCTGGGGGGATTTAACCTCGAACCCGCCTGTTGAAGCAGCCACTGGATGTGTGCAGCCCATCTCTGAATCAGGGGGAGGGGAGGCTTATGTTCCTGGTTGTCTTGAAAGGAGCCATCAATCATCCCCTCAAGAAAACACCCCCTGAATCTAAACAGCATCCATAGCAGCTGCTCCAGCCCTCATCCGTTATTCCCCCTTGCGCACAGACAGAGATTCTGTTGTATTTAAAAAAAAAAAAAAAAGAAAAAAGGAAGAAAAAGAAAAACCCTACCGAAACCTGAGGTTCTGAAAGTTCACTCGGAAGACACGTTCAGGCGTATAAGACGCCCGTGGCGTGTGGCCAGCTCGGGGTGACCCACGGGCTGCTCCCCCAACGGGACTCGGATTACATTAACCATCCTGTTCCTTCCAGACGGTACCATTAGTGCTCGACGCCTATCGATCATCCCGCCGGCTCTCCCGCCGGAGGAGCACGGTCCCATCCGAGCATCGGCCACGCTGCACTACCGCCGCCTCCCCCCACCCCGTCTGTCCCTACCTCTCCCCCGGCCGCCCCTCGCGACGTCGTGTCCCAGCTCCAAGCCTCGCTCCTCCAGGCGCTGAGCTCATCCCTCTTTCGTTACATGGTTTGGTTTTCCTTTTTCTTTTATTTTTTTTTTTCTCTCTTCTTTTTTCCCCTTTTCACTCCCAGGCTGCTGACACGTAGATTTATAGCCAAATGTCAAAGCTCTCTGGGTCTTGGACTAGTTCTACTTACTCTGGGAAACTTCTGGAAAAAGAATTCATGGGCTGGAAGGGCTTAAATGCATCTGTGGCAGATTCAGCTCCTTGCTGTTAGCACCCTTCAGAAGAGCTGAATGCAGGCCAGGTTTTGTTTATTTTTCCTCTAAATCCCCTCCTACCACCACCTTTTTTGTCCTCCAGTGGGGAAAAAAAAAAAGAAAAGTCTGGTGGAACCTCCATCTCCTTACTCCATTTCTTCTGCTTTCAGCATCTTATCACGATTGCTTCTAACTCCACCGCCTCCCTCCCCTGCCTCCCCTAACACCTCCTCAGCATCCCCATAAAACGGGCTCGGTGGCTGCTGGAATTTCCTTCCCATCATGACGATGGCCATGGCAGTTAGCAGGTCCTAATTCACGCTCTCATGCATTGAGACTTGGCTACTGCTGCTCTGTTCTCACCAGTCTCAGGGTGGAAATTCCTTCAGAAGCTGAAGACCTCGCTGCTGCCAGCCGGCAGGGTAATGATCCAGAACTAGAGTCACCACATTCATGGCTAGTTTAACAACTTATTTTATTTCCAGCACCACGTACTCCTTCCCTAACTCTCAGAGGTATCCAGTTTTAGACTGGAAGTCCCATTTTACCCTGAAAAGGTCAAACCCCTATTCTTCATTAAGTTCTCAATTTTAGACTGCAGGTCTATCTCTAAAACCAGGGCAAAGTGGGGGCAGCTTGAGCTGGAAAGGCCACCGAGACACAGCAGGCAGCACAACCTGTTCTTTCACAAAGGTGTGAGTCCTACAGCTGTCCCTGATGTCTCTCCCCCAGACCTGTCCTTCGTACACTGACAAAACAAAATCATGGTCTTCCTCCTGCTCTGTGGAGCTATACCACAGATATATATTCAGAGCAGGTAATTTCCCAGGGACAGACCTTGAGAGGAGGACACCAGAAGATCCTGCGTCCCTGAGAAAAGTCATGCAACCACTTGTCATTCTGAAATCCGGAAGAAAACAAACAGAGGTTTCCACTTAAAGTGTGTTTCCTAACTCTGCAGACTGCACTGATTGGGTCTCTGGCAACTGTCTGGGAGCACAGGTGCTCGATGCACATATAGATATCTGCATTATGCACACCTTAACGCAGGGGTCTATGACCGGGAGCTGAATTCTATTGCTTAAGTAAGGTGGGAGGAATCCCAGCAGTCATCCTCACAGAAGTCGGCCACGTAAAATCCATTTTTGTGGCCTCAGGGAGATACAAGACCTACACTCATCTGTTAATGATACTGCATTCTAGTGTTATCTTTTTCATCACACTAGTTAAGGTCCCAACCCCTTTATTCTCTCCAGTGGTGTTAACATCTCTCCTGCAACAGCTGCCCAGCAGAAGGTGTAACAGGTCCCTGGTTGAGAAGGTTTCAGTCCAAGAATAAATTCTGTCCTAAAATAGACCCAGAGTGTAGCTGCTGCCATGTCTGCACCGGCAGGATTTGTTCCTTGGACTGCAAACTTTACTGAATGAGACTTTTTCTTATTCTATTGCTCCAAGAGCTTCACTGAGCTCTGAGCTGGTTTGTGTGTGTTTAACTCGTAACAGACCTGGAGGCAATGGTGGGATATGGGGAGAAACCAAAGGAATGTGGACGTGAGAGGGACTGGAAGGGAATTTGAATGGGCTGTAACTCACCCCAAATTCAGCCCAAACTGAATTTTTTTCTACTTCTACTCTGAAGCACCTCACCCTGCGGAGTCCAAGGAGGAGCCAGCCCTGCAGGACAAAGGGGCTGGATGGAACAGGCTGGAAGAGCCCACGATGAGCCGCAGCCAAGACTGGGAAACCCAGGTGAAGGAAGAACCAGCTTGAGGGACCAGCAATTCCACTGCTGTCTTCTCATAGAATCATAGAATCACTAAGGTTGGAAAAGACCTATAAGATCATCAAGTCCAACCGTCAACCCAACCCCCCCATGCCCACTAAACCATATCCCCAAGCGCCTCATCTTCACGTCTTTTAAATCCCTCCAGGGATGGGGACTCCACCACTGCCCTGGGCAGCCTGGGCCAAGGCCTGACCCCTCCTTCAGGAAAGAATTTTTTCCTCATGTCCAACCTAACCCTCCCCTGGCACAACTTGAGGCCGTTTCCTCTCGTCCCATCGCTGTTACTTGGCAGATGAGACCGACCCCCCCTCGCTCCCACCTCCCTTCAGGCAGTTGCAGAGCGCGATGAGGTCTCCCCTCAGCCGCCGCTTCTCCAGGCTGAACACCCCCACTTCTCTGCATGTTTTACCACTGCATCATCACTGCAGAAAGGGCTATTTGTAGACTGGTCCAGTCACCTTGGCATTTTCCTCCTCCTCTTCTTTCTCCTCTGCTGCCTGACAGCCCTGGTCTTGGTGGTGTGCAAGTAGAGGCAAAGATTATCCTGTCCCCAGAGCACTTATCATCAGTACCACGCACGTTACTTATGACCACAAGCTGGAAGTTCAAGGAAACAATGCCCACTCTTAGCCAGCATGACAAAGGTTTTCTTAGCAGCCCAGCAGCCTTGTTATTGCCAAGGGTCTGCACCAAAAGAGCTTTAGAGGGGACTTAAACCAGGATGCTGAGGAGGAACCTTTCTGGACGAGGGGAGCAGCATGTGCTAAAAGTTTGAGAGGTTTGTGAGAAGTTTCACCATGAGCTACAGGAACACTGTCCAGAAAAGACCTTGGGAAAGGAGGAGGAAAGATGGGTTGGACAGAGAAGAGGGAGCCAGAGGGAGGGCGGATAATATAGCATAAAGTGGCACAGGTCACCTCTGTCTTTGCTTGCCAGGGGAATATGCATTGAATCCTTTGACTAGATGACTCTTCATCTTGTCTCACCCTGGCAGGCTACTTAAATGTTAGTTGGGCTTTCCCACACACGATACTGCTGCTTCTGAGGGGAACAGAAAGCTTTGCATGAGTCACCCTCACCTGGAAATCATGCTTCTACCCAGGCCAGCTTATGAGGTGAACAAAATGACTTTAATCGACCCAAGCACAGGTCAAACTGCGATTGTAATGGACAACCAACAAAGTCACAACAGAAAACCAAGAAATGTCTTATTCAGCCTACCCAAAAGCAAATCACAGGTCCTGCAGGTGTCATTGTCTGACAATCTCCCCAGCAGTGTCAGTGCTAGCACTGCATAAGGCTGCAGGCCGTATGGATACTTATACCACGTGCAATCCCTCAGCAGCACCTTTGGCACTGTAGGGAAGACGGGACAGTCCTGGGAGTAAAACAGGCTGCAAAACCTGCGTTAGCCTCCTTGCAACCAACACTAGATCTTAAATCCTAAGACATCTTAATGCTAGTGGAGCACAAGTCTGATGAGGAGCGGCTGAGGGAACTGGGGGTGTTCAGCCTGGAGAAGAGGAGGCTGAGGGGCGACCTCATCGCGCTCTGCAACTGCCTGAAGGGAGGTTGGAGCGAGGGGGGGGCGGTCTCTTCTCCCAAGTAACAGCGATAGGACGAGAGGAAACGGCCTCAAGTTGTGCCAGGGGAGGTTTAGGTTGGACATGAGGAGAAATTGCTTTCCTGCAAGAGTGGTGAGGCCTTGGCACAGGCTGCCCAGGGCAGTGGTGGAGGCCCCATCCCTGGAGGGATTTAAAAGACGTGGAGATGAGGCGCTTGGGGACATGGTTTAGTGGGCATGGGGGGGTTGGGTTGACGGTTGGCCTCGATGACCTTAGACGTCTTTTCCAACCTAGGTGATTCTATGATTCTATGATTCTAGTGAATATCAGCCCACAAGGAAATCATCCCTTCCTGAGGAACGTGGAGTCCTTGGTCTCTGTCTCTTCCCATTTGGCCTTGGAGCAGCTGCCCTGTGAGGGTCTTTGGTGGCCATGCCTGCTACTCAACGTTTCAGCTCCAGTGTCCTACCAGCCCCTCAAGGTAAAGCCCAAAGTCACACATTCATCTGAGCAACCTTGCAGGGCTTGATTTATAACCTGGATCACACCAGCTGGAATTCATCTCATCCCAACATAGGCGTCGACAGTGTGGATTTCCCTACCTGTCATCTAGACTTCCATGGCAGAAACAGGAACTCACAGGCTGCAATTAATCCAACTTATTTTAGGTATCTACATTAGAATGAGGTGAATCATGCCTGAAATTTCCTTTTTGTTTCCCCATTAACTATAAAAAAAGCCCAGTCTAGACTAGATTTGTACTGCTGGCAAGACATCTATGAGGAAAAGCCAGGAGGACAGGTCAAGATTTCAGTCCTGACAGAAAGAGAGACGTATTGGAAGACAGAGGTGGATCTGTGAGTCATCAGTACAGATGGTGTGTTTGTGGATGAGATTCCCAGAGAGATGGAGAGAGGAAAAAGAAACCATGTACAAAGCCCTATAACAGTCCCGCAGGCAGTGAGTGGGGAGAGCAGGAGAATCCTTCGAAGGACACCAAGTAGGTGACTAGAAAGGTGGGAGCAGAACCAAGAGGGGGAGGAGTAATAGAAATCAAGAGGAATAAGATCTCAAAGAGAAGAGTATGTCCAGTGACCACTGGACCACATATGGACCACGTATGGATGGGGCTGGCAGGTCCAAGCCATCCATACATCCAATGTGGGCCTGAAGCTTGGCTGGGAAGAGGTTGATAAGGAGTGTAATGGGAGCAGTTTCAGTGAAGGGCAGTAGATGGATGTTGGATTGTAAAAGATGTGTAGGAGAAGAGATGGAGAGAGCCGGGTTAGGCTTCAGGTTTGGGAGAAACCAGAGCATGTTTGCACTGACAGGAAAGGGACAAAAGAGATGAGAGTGTTGAGAGAAGGCTGAAGAACTGGATGACAGGGAGGATAATGGGAATGGGACACAGGGAAGGTGTCAGTGGAGAAGGCAAAGCCAGAGGAGATGAAAAAGAAGATGACAAATGTCTATGACAAAAAAAGGGTAAAAAGCCATGTCTGTCTAATGACAGTCTCTGCTTTCATGATTTGACTATGCCATGGAGCACTCAGACAGGTGTTTCCACACGACTATGCAAAGTTAAGGTTTCAAAAATATTGGGGTGCAATATAAAACTTAGTGCTGAAAGCTTATCTCTAAAAGGAGTAGCACAAAATTATTTTCCTTACAGAAAGATTATTCCACAAAAGTGAGTTTCTCTAGTGCTGCCCACTCTCAGAGATGGGGTAAAAGGCTCCACTTCTGACCTGATGTACTCGAGCAATTTTCCTGTTTCTCAGTGCTCATAACAAAAGTGTAAATTTATAGCTGAGACATCAGCACAGGATTGAATGCTAAACTTAGACTCTTCTTGCTGTCACAGAAGTCTCACTCACTGATCTTTACAGCCAAACCAAGAAGCAACAAACTAAAATACTCCTATTCCTTTATGTTTCTCCTTTTGTCACAAGATAAATATACCCATCTGCAGAAGTCAGAGTATTTTTGGCAGTAGTCTAAAAAAAAAAAGAAAAAACCCCACCACATCACATTTACAGAGATTAATAAAATAGGTAAAACCAAGAATAACAATTACAAAGATTAATAAAATAGGCCAGATGTTCATGACTTCTGCAGAATCACAAGCAGAGGAGTTCAGATCTCAGGGAGATGCTCTACCTGTGCGATGTCCTCTGCCCAGCTCTGCCTGCTCTGTGCCACTGAGAGGGGCCTGAGCGTGGTGTGAATCAACCAGAGCTGGACTGGTGACACTGGGGAACAGCCCAGTCACACGTCCAACCTCAGTATTACCTGCCTCTCCGCCCAGGATGAGGGAGAGCTCTGGGAAAGCACCAACGTAGAGGGAAGAGTCCCCCCAGGACAAGTCCAGTCTCTGGCTGTGTTGCCCGGACTCTGATAAACTCAAAGCGATTCCTTTGCTCCAGGCTGATCTTTCTGCTTTCATCTGCAGGTGAGCTATTCAGGCTGGCTGGAAATTCTTGGTCACAGCAGCCGTGTTTGCTTGCGTGTATCCCCCCTTCGCTTTTCTTCTTCCCCGAGCAGGAGTGATGGCTTTGTGCATGTGTCTGAAACTGCAGACATCTGCCACTCGCTGCTTGCCAGGGGCTAGCCAGAAAGCAGAGAAGGGCACGAAGGCACAAAGGTTGTTTGGGGCCATACATGTATTTTCATGCATTTAATAGAAGGAGGTTGTTCCCTCACCCACAGCAACCGACGTGATTGTACTGAGAAGGGATTTATAGGACAATTCCTGCCTTCATCAGGCTCGGATCTGATCCTGGAAACAGCCTGCCGGGAGGCAGTCTCCAAAAAGCCAGATGCAGAAGCTGCTCGTGTATCCCAAGGAGTGTCTGAGAGCAGCCCGAGTGTGAAGGGATCACCGTCCATCCCAGTGACAGCCTGGCAGAATCCTCCCCGCCGTCCAGCGAGCCACCGGCTGCTGCCTGGAGAGGGGCTGCTGCTTCTCGGGCCGCGCGTGCATCGCTGCTGTGTCTGCTTGTTTTTTATTTATTTTTTAAGGGGGAGTATAACCAAGGCGATTTGGCTGCCCTCAGCCTCAGCAACCCGCTTTCCTCCACCTCTGAAGCCTCCTTTCACTCTGCTGACATCCAGATGCTAATTTGTTCTCCCCCTGACCCTGCTCCTTCCCCTCCTGATTTGAAATTAGCTTACTAAAACATGTTTTCTTTTAAGAATCCACAGCCTAATCCAGAACAAACAAAACACATTTTTGCAAACCACCAACTGCATGAACTTCTGCCCTGGCCTTGACCGCGCTCTCTCCGCCCCTCGCCTCCCAGCCCCCCCACTCCCGCCATCACCATCTGAGTGAGGTTTCCAGGAAATTTTTTTTCACTGACGAATACAGTTGCAACAGCTCAGAAACTGTGGAATTTTTTGGCAGTTGCCGGAGATGTTATTTTATTTACTTTCCTTCTGCATGCATGGATTTGGAGTGGTGGGTTTGGAGACGTGCGTGGAGAAGATGAATTCGCACACGTTGGCTTTCTTTGGCGGACCGTGCTGTAGGTGGAGAAAAGCCCTGAAAAGGAGAGCTCTTCATTCTTATTAATCTTAGGGGAGGAGCTCTTAACGCTTATTAACCTTAAGGTTTCAGAGAACGGATGGTTTGGGACTTGAAGAATTGAAACGAGACTGAGATGAGGCTGTTTGAACAAAAAAGTCAATTATTTCAACAGCCCACAGGTCAACAGTTGCCCTTTTTTCAGCATTTCCTATGAATGGCTGGCTGTTTTCTTGTTTACCTTTTTGGTTCAGAACACCCCCGCCCCCCTCCAGAACACACAAATTCAGTCCCAAAGAAAGAGGTTGAATGTTCTGCACCTCGATCCCCTCTTAAAAACCTTCTTGTGACTTGCAAACCAGGGGGTGAGGGTGGGGACGGTCCCCCTTTCTGCTAGGATTATCACTTCTGTGTATCTCAGCTGCGACCGGGGCCAGGGCATGTCGCAGTGGGGGTGTCACCTCCTCCATATCCAGCCAGGTAAGAATTGAGATGACCCTCTGCTCAGAGGAGAACCCTCTGCACACCCAAAAAGTGACGTGCCCCGGCTGCCTACCCACTGCTGCTGCACGAGGTGGCCCCATCCTGCATCACCTGCACCTTCTTGTGCATGGCCACAGCTCGGGTCTTCAGATCCTCATTTTTTTTCCTGGTAGGAGTCATCCTCTGCCCTCTGTAGTAGCCTGTATGGTGAACGGGGAACTGCAGCCTGTCACCCTGTGGTGCCAGGTGGGTGCTATTTGCTTGCAGTGTGGGTGACTAGGTGCACAGCTATGACGCACTGCAATGAATAAAAATCTTTCCTTTGTAATGGATCATAATGGATCCATCTGAAATGGGGTAAAATCAGGAAGAACCAGAGGAGAATCTGGTATAATACCTTCAAATGACATAGATCGACGGCTGAGTTATGAAGAATTGAAGAATTGATATATTTTCCTTATAGAATCATAGAATCACTAAGGTTGGAAAAGACCTCTAAGATCATTGAGTCCAACCACGAACCCAACACCACCATGTCCCCAAGCGCCTCATCTCCACGTCTTTTAAATCCCTCCAGGGATGGGGACTCCACCACTGCCCTGGGCAGCCTGTGCCAAGGTCTGACCACTCTTGCAGGAAAGAAATTTCTCCTCATGTCCAACCTAAACCTCCCCTGGCACAACTTGAGGCCGTTTTCTCTCGTCCTATCACTTTTTCTTTATCCTTCTTTCTTTCCTCCCTCCCTTACTCCCTCCCTCCTTTCTTTCTTTCCATCTCTCTTTTTCTCAGTTTGCATCTCCTGACCCTAAGCTGCAGCAGTAAAACATTTCACTTCTGTGATGAGGTGTTGATTTTTCAATGGCACTGTATGAAGCCGGCTGGTCCCGCTGGAGACACGCTGCTCAACCGCAACAATAGATAGGTACAGAGGAAGCTTAAATGTTGTTTTTCTGTGGTAGCTGTGGCAAAGGGAGTGTGGTATTAGCTGTGTCATGGGAAGAGTGACAGGCTTAGCTCATCTAAACCGGTATTATGACGGGAGGAAGGAAAGGGAAGATTAGAGACGGGCAGGATTGAATTACTCTGAATCTTTTACCGCATTGTTAAAATAAGCATCTCCAAGGAGACACTTTCACGACCTAGCGATCTTGGTGTCTCTGGTCTTTGGCAGTGACCGATACCTCTGTTAATGATTAATACAAGTCAGGAAACACAGGTTCTTAAATTCCTCTTAGGGCTCCTCTACCTTTCTGTAGAGGGGTACACCAAAAGTACCTGCAGAGTATTTCAACTCACTATAAAATATGACTTGAAAACAGTTAACCCAAACCCCAGAGGTTTCTCCCTATCTGAGAGTCTGTATGATACCTGCCTGCAATAGGCTTTATCCAAACCCAAATCACGGAGCACAATACCGAGTAAACAGACTAAATTATTCAGCCTCAGTTAGAATCAACAAATAACATTAAAAGGTCAAAAGAGACAATTCTCATCTTTTAATCCATACACCTATAAAAAAACAAAAGCAAAAATACAGCCAGGTTGTCAGGGAAAGCAAATATTGTTTTGCTAAACGTTTTCATGTGTTAGAAATCCAATTTTCCGATGCAAAACAACTTCAAGGGAACGTTTTCTGCCTGTCCTGTCACCCCCATTCAGAACAGCACACATGCTCTTGAGAAACGGGATTTCAGGGGGTGGCAAGGCACTCTGCCTGCCCCACTTGCTCCTAGCTGACCCTGCTCCATTAGTTTCAAAATTCGTGCCTGCCAGGTTACTTCTCTGAGCTGCAGAGCTGTTTCAGATCATCTTTCTCCAGCAGTCTTAACTTTCATTTTCCAAGTGGAAGATTTTGTGTATTCATTTCCTGACCATGCTACTGATCTCCAGAACATTTGCTTTATTTTTTTTCCTATCCACATCCTTGTTCCATTTTTGAATTTCATTACTGGGATTTCTTCTTCCCCTTTCATCTCGATCCTTAACGAAGGTATTTAATAGTAACAGGTCAAATTGATCAGCCTCTCTCTGAGAATCCTTGATCGACTGGTCAAATGTAATGCTTTTTATATGCCTAAATACATACATACATAAATACAGAGAGACTGAGTGGCACAGCAGTCTCTGGTACTGGTTGGAGGCTGTGGGGTGTGCTAATTAAATGATGGTACTTTTGTGTAGGGAAGATGACAGCAGAATAAATAAATAGATGGACAGTAGTTTTGGCATTTTGCGCAGACAGAGCAAACAGTGCTCACAGCCCCTGTAAGGGAGAGGATTCAGGGAGACTGTCCTGAAATCTCAGCCTCTCTCTTTTCTTCCGATGGTGGAGACAGAAATCACAGTGGCTGTAAAGAGCTCACAGTGCTATGAAAAGCCTCCCTAATGTAAATCCTAATAGTGCAGGTCCCTTTGCAGCTTAGTAAGGCTGGATAAGACAAATATCACTGGAGATGCTCTGGCTGCTGTGTGCATTTGATGAAGGAGCAACCGGCAACCAGGGAGGTTTGTAGAGCCCTGGGTCCTGGTGGAACAGCCCTCACCGGAGGTCTCACCAGCACCAATGCCATCCCTTCTTGCTGAAGCAAGGACATAGGAGGGAGAAACCAGGCTCACGTTGCAGGCTGGGCAGCCAGGGGAAGCCCTTTGGAGAGATCCTCTGAAACATGATTTGTCCCAGCTCTTTGGCAAACGCTCAGGAAGAGTGAAGCTGGTCCAAGTCAGTCTGGTCTGGCTGGCAGTGGGCATCTCCGGGAGGAAATGTTCTCCATACGACACAGCTCAGCCTGCTTCGGACCAGCACGTTGCCAGCATGCCGACTCAAGCACTCTTGGATCATCAGGATGGTAACTCATCTGGAGCATCCCAAGTAGACTTTGCCTGGAGCTTAACTGGGTCATAGCATCTGCTTTGAATGAACCGCATGGGTAAAACATTAAAAAAAAAAAAAAGGGGAAAAAATAAAGGAAAGAAGCAATAAACCAAAACAAGATATGTCACTTAAATCTTGCATAATTAGATGTGATCTCTAGGGCTGTAGAAGGAAATGAGCTTCTGCATATCAATCCCACATTTTGCTGTCAAAGAGGTCCTGTGTCCTTCTGACCCAGGGCCCGGCCACCCTGTATCATTCTAAGTCACATTCATCACCTCTCTTTCCCCCTGTTTATTCACAACCTCTGAGGCAGTGAATCAAGTGTCCATCGGTCAGCAGCTGGTGCATGAAAACGGCTCCCTGGAAAAGTTGAAAGCTGAGCGATATTTGGGGGATGATAGCATGTCCCTCATCGTGCTGCAGTTGAGAGACGGTGAGTCTCCGAGGCTTGTTCCCAGCAACAGCCTCACCAAGCTACAGACTCCTGCAGGTCATGGGACTGTGTAGAGCTTCTCTCCCCCCTCATCCCACCATCAGATGTGGGGATCAGATGTGACATCCTCCACATCTGATTCACCCCCATCCTTCTTCTTTTTTTTTTTTTCTTTTTGCCAGTATTTGGGATTCAACCCCATCCTGAAACTCAGAGGTGCAGCACCAGCCAAAAACAATATGCTTGTGTAACCCAAGGATGGCAGCATTTACCAGATGAGGGTTTCTAGCTCCAGGAGCTGCTAACCGCTGGCTGCTGGGAGTGCTGGTCACCCTAAGGTGGCTCCAGCACTGGGGCTTTGTCCCTGAAGGGAGAAAAGCCATCAGGTAACAGAGACCTCAGTGTGGCACCTCAAGACCAGCGTTTCTGCCGGCATCATGGTCATGTCAGAGCAATTTTTCACCCATTTAAGGAGGGAATGGAGGTAGGCAGGAGGGGGGAGCTTGTCTCTGTCCTGGTGGTTCCCACCACCGACGGCAATCTGCTTCGCAGACCGCGGCATCGCCACCCCACCGCCTGTCAGAAGCCTCCCAGCCTTTCCCTGCAAGAGATCGTTTCGATCTCCGCCGTTTCCAAAATCACAACCAGATGGGCCCTGCCTCTACGACCGCTCAGCCCGGAGAAGCTCTGACTCAGTCTCGTACATCACTATCCAGAAATTCGGGCTCCTTACAGGACTTTTCCCAGCGATTCCACGACAGGCGGCGCAAGGGCCGGGTGAGCGCTGGCCGTGACGGGACCTCGTCCCGCATCTGTAAGCAGGGTGACTAATAGTGCTTGATGATCAATATGTCAAGCCCGATTACTGATCCTGCCTTCAAATGGGGTGAGACCCATCTTTTTCAATGGAAATTATTTTATGCTTCTATGAAATTCTTGGAAAAAAGGGGGAGTGTTACTTGGTAGCGGTCAAATTTGTCATCCCAAGAATGGGTTCTTGTTTCCTTTTTTGTTTTAATGATTTTTTTTATTATTTTATATTCTATTCTTCTTTCTTTTTCTTCTTTTTGTCTTCTTTTTTTTTCTTTTCTTCTTTTTCTTTTTTTTTTTTTTTTTGAACAATCACTGCAAGTTTCTACTTGGACACACTTTCTACAAAATAAAGATTGGTAAATTTTTCCTGCTTCTAAAGACCAGGGATGAAACCCTGGCTCCCCAACTTTGACAGTTCAGAGAACATGCTACAGGCTGCCGATCCTTTTAGTACATGGCCTTTTACCAGCAAAGCCCTGACTGACTTCCAGTAATTTGGCCCCAGCTGCCGATCCAAGTCAACAGACCGAACACGACCGTGGCTTCACCAAATTCCTTTGGCACACGCATCCAGGCTGCAAACCTTCCTGCTGCATTGCGTGGCTGCTTTGCTGACTGACTTAACAGAGGCAAAGGTTGGACTCGATGATCTTAGAGGTCTTTTCCAACCTTAGTGATTCTATGATTCTATGAAAGGGTCACCGAGAAAAGGTTTTACCTCCGCAGGTGCTGATGATGGAGGCAGCTTTGTCCTACGGCTGTAGCACCAAGCAGAAGCTCACCTGTTGCATCGCCCCGTGCCTGGGAACACTTCTGCAGACAGAGATCTCCTGCCTTCCATGCAGAGGAAGGTTTTGGTCCTAGAGGCTGCGCTTGCACAGGCTTTCCCAGCATCACTTCAACAAGTGGCCAAGCTCAGGTCTGGAGGGCTCTGAGTTGTCTCCTACCGGCATGGGAATCCCTTGGGAAAACCCTCCTGGAGCAGCCTGCCCTGCGGCTGAGCTCCTCGCAGCTGAGACAGCAAGGATTAGTGTGGCTCTGCAGAGAAAACAGCCCAACTCGTCCCTGCGCTCCGCTCAGGAACGTGAGCGGCTCAGCCTCTGCCCTGGGGGAAGCCAGGCGGCTTTCCCGGGCGTCGCTGGAGCATCCGAGCTTGGGTCGGTGTGCTTTGTTCAGCGTTCCCTTCTTTTCTTTCTCTGCTGGGGTAAATCCCCTCCCGACCGCATTCCCCGGACAGGGAAGGTACCAGGGGTGGGGTCCAGGCGCTTGGAGCTGCACAAGCATCAAGGAGTTTCTGAGAGCTGCATCCCTGCGCAGGGATGGAGAGAGCCGTCACCCAGAGAGGCACAAAGAGACCACTGGAGGGCAAACAGGTCCCAGACGGCATGAGGGGCTCAGGACCAAGAAGTCCTGGAGCAGAGGTGTTTTCCTTTGGATAGGAAAACCTGCTATCTTAAACTTGGCAAGACCTCCTTCAGCTTCTCAGGGACTAACTCTACCTTCAGCCTTTGCATTTCTCAGGAAAGCGGTGGTGGGTCTCTGCAGGTGGCCCAGGGCAGGTTCCTTGCTGGTCCATGGCTTTGCAGCACGGGTGTTGTTCCCTCGGGGGCACAGCTGCCATTTTGCATCAGTGGCATTTTCACAGACATTTCCACAAAGGAAAGCATCTGTTCCGAGCTGCGGAGGCCGTGTTTGGTCAGAAGTATTCCCTGTTTAGAGAGGAGTCAGACTAGTAAAACTGCTATTATCTCCCTGCTTATGTAAAATGCCCTGCGATGCCTGTCTGACCACAAATGGCCGGGGACCGTGTCCCACATCTCATTCCAGGGATGCCCCACTGTCTTTTCCACACCGTCCTGGGTCACTGGTCCCATCCCACAGGCACTGGGGCTGCTGGGCTGGCCCCTGTGGTATCTCCAGCGGTCAGAGAGATGCTGTAAGGTACAGACCGTGTCGATGTGCCAGCAAAGGGCTGTGTGGGAACCCCTGTGTGTGTGCACACTGTTTGTGTGGCTGGGTAGGCTTGCATACGTCATCCTCAACTGTATAGGAACATTCCTGGGTTAGCCTTGGTCAGCACATCTCAAACACGGCTTGAGCGTGGAGGGAAATCCGCAGCCTGATCCAAGCAGTCAGCTTTGCCTTTGGCGTTAGGAAAACTGCATTTTCTCTATGGCTCGGAGAGCCCTGAAGCGTTTTCTCCTCCCCGGGAGGCTCCCAGCTCTGCGTGGCTGGGCTGTGAGTGCAGACGGGCAGCCGCGTGTGTGACTCATGTGCGAGCATTGGTGTGTACATGCCTGGGGTGGGCTTTTGAAAGAAATTTTGTCCCCTTGGGCTCGCAATCTTTTCTGCATTAGGTTCCTTCTGATGTTGCAGCCAACGGGTTTTCTTGGCACAGGCGTTCAAGGAAGAAGCATGCGCTCAAAGGGTTTCAAAGAAACCCCACTGGAAGAGGGGAATTTTGCATTCCCAGACTCGGAGCTCCTCCCGTCGACGCACCCTTCTCCGAACCCTTCTCCCAAGAACTGCCCTCGCCCAGCCAGGGCTGGCCTCATCCCACCCTCTCCGCTTCTCACCCAGGAGAAATTCCCCGCAGAAGTTTTTCTGCGAATGAGCTCCCGTGGGGGACAGTTGCTTCTCGGGGAGCTGCTGCACGTAATCAAGTCAGGCAACTCCAACACTCCTCACTGATGGTTGGAAACAGCGTTTTCAGATGTTGGGGGCTGACGGCTCCTTGCTGTAAGAAATAAGAAGGCTGGGGGACAGTTGTTTGGATGGGGCTTCAGAAAATGTTAGTTCACCCGACCTTCCCCTCTGTGATCTTGGCAAGTCCCCTTAGAGGAGCTTGTCTGGGACAGGCTCCCCACTGCTGCAACCAGGACCAGCCTTGAGGAACACTTTGGTGGGTTGCTCTTGAGTGGGGGTGTCCACCCTTTTGTACAAGCAGGAGAAGGAAATCTAGGGAAGTCAGACAAGGCTTGAGATTTGGTGTTTCTGGGCTCCTATTCCTTGTATGCGAAATAGAGGGCACAGGATGAGGAACTCGGGTAGGAAACTGCGGGGTAGATGCTCTCTGAAGCATCACTCCCACAGCTTGATCTTCTGTGAATTTAATTTCCAATTAAATTTTTCTCCCAATTCCAAATACTTTTTTCCCCCTTTTATATGTCCCTAAAGGTACCAACCCTATAAGGATTCACCCTGATCAGGTGAGACCAGGTGAGAGTAATTCTTCAGATTTTTAGGCTGGTTTGTTATGGAAGGTTACTCTTAAATCCCTCGTGAAAGCCCTTTTTCACCTGGTTGTGGTTGTGCCGTCTGGGTAATGTGGCACTTCCATATGTTCTGTTCACTGTATCTGCTCTGCACCATCCTTCCATCATCTGTGATTTTTACATCTTCCTCATGCCTTTTTTTTATTGTTGTTTTTTGCTTTGGGGGTGTGTATTTTTTTTTAGCCGAGTTGCCAGTGCTTTCTCTCCTTGTTAACCGGGAAATCTTTTTAATGGAGGGCAGTGTTTTGTTTTTTTTTAAGAGGGAGGAAATGGGACAGGCTCCGGATTATGCATGACCAGACTGATTGCATTCCCTGCTCTTACAGACCCACTCGGAGGAGAAGTGGAGGAAGAAGAGGATGGGGTGCTGAGAGGCTCTTCAGCCAACTTGACTTTTCCATCAGTGCCTTGTTAACATAGCAGATAATTTTCTCCTGGAAATAACCAGAAAAATCTGCTTGGGCCAAAACAGTTCAAGAGTTTAGAAAAATGAGGAAGGAGGGGGCAGCTGCTCCTTTGTGAGCATGTGGTCCTGGTATCAGCCCCCGGCATCGTCCATCCCTATGGGGAAAAGAAAATGTTTGGGCATAATAAAGAAAATAGAATAACTTGAAAAACAAACCAGAGCAGTGTGAAGTGTAAGAACCAAAGAAAGCAATGGCAATGCTCCCACTGCTGCAAGCAGGCCTGGCTTTACAGCCTTTCTTCCCAGACCCCACCAGCGATGGGGCCTTCCTGAGGCACTGATTAAAAACCAGCCCTAATTTCCCAAGACGAGTCAGTCCCAGAGCAGGATCTAAGTGGGTAGGGCTGGACACTTGCCACCAGCAGCCTCCAGTGAGTTCCATGAGGAGAGGAGAGGAGAGGAGAGGAGAGGAGAGGAGAGGAGAAGAAGCATGGAAAGTCCCTGCCCTACAGGATCACAGTCACTGTGTCTGTCCCCTGCTACTCCGAGTAGAAGCAGGTTCAGGGACCCATGCCTGAGGTTCTCCATGGCTTCCTCCTCCTAACATTTCTGCAGGAAAGGGTTTTCCATCTGAATCCCCTTCGTACACGTAGGTGACCAAGGTGCAGCAGACCCAAGGCAAAGCCTTTTTCTTGCCTGTGTGTCTTTCTTATGCTGTCAGCTGTGGTTGGACTGAGTCTAGTCACCTGCAGGAGGATCAACAGATCTGTCACAAGCCAGGGCAGCCCCTTGCATGAAAGTACCCATCCCAGATCACCAGCTGGTGGTCTGAAACCTTGGCAGCTCTCAGACAGCAGGTGGGAACTATCATAGACGTTTCTGTAATCCATGTGCTCTATCACGTGCGATCGATTCAGCTGACTGAGAGAATTCAGTGCAAATCATATGCAATCGCCAAGCTTAGTCCAGAAGTAGCTAAATAGTGTAGCACAGCCTGTGTCAAGATGGAAGATGTAATCATCCCCCCCGGTGCTCAAGTGCGTAATTCCTTAGCATCTCTCCAGTGCATACAGGTTGTCATCCTCCCACTGTGCATATACACAGTTCAAGCATATAGGAAATTTATGGGTGTATTAACGTGCAGATTCACAGATGAACATTCACTTCACAGATGAACATTCATGTCCTTGTGTTTTATGAATTTCAGCCAAAGCTGCTAGCAAGCCAAGTGTTTGCTCTGTGAAACTTTTGATCCATGATTTCTTGCAATTATTTTCCATTGGGTAAAAAAGAAATAAAAATAAAACACACAAAAAAAGTGTAACTGAATTTGGGTTTATTTCTAATGAGCTCTTTCTGAAACCGTGTCTGACACTAGCAGCTGTCAACAGCCTATCATTGCAGGCACCAAAGGAGAAGAATAGAATACGTGCGCATTCAAAGTGTATAACGTTTCTCCAGTCCTACCACAATGTTGGAAGCAGCTATACGCACTGCAGATCACGGGGCTCTGGGACATCATGCAGAGGGAACAGGGGTACTTTGCCCTAGGGTAAAGTTTGCACTTTTTAATTTTTTGCTTTTCTGCTTGGATTCTGTGGATTACCAGCTTTGCCTGGGTCAAGCCTTAAGGTAACAATAATGGCACAAGTAAGAACTGTTCTTGTGGGATTTCTGGTTCCTCCAGCTCAGGAAGTGCTGGACACTGCAAAAAATTTCCTGCCTTATTTTCTTAATCAAGGATGTTTGAAGCAAGTGCAACCATGATAAGCAGTCAGGGTCTGACAGTTGTCCAAACCTAAACCTCTAAAATTTCTGAGATTTACCAACTGTATGAAAAAACCCTTAACTTGATCTTCCCATTTCTTAAACTCTGGAAAAAGGACTTTCTGACTTCCAGCTTATGCTGTAGGATGGTTAGCTGCTTTGTATTTTCCATAGCTGGAGTTCAGCCAAAATATCAGAATTTGAATCCAAACTTCTTCAAAGTTCCAAAACTTTGAGGATCCCTTTTTTTTTTTTTTTTTTTTTAATGAACAGATTTCTAAAGGGCCAGTATGATCATCCAGCAGCAACTTTCCTCTTAACTCTAGGATTTCATCCATTGATTCCTACCTTGAGGTCACTGCTTTCTTGGCTGAGCACTTCTGTTTCAGAGAGATGTGATCCAACCTGGGGAGAGACGGCTATTTTAAAGCCAAGACCCAGTCATGAAGGTTAGATCCAAACATAACCATTCTCCTGGTTTTGGACTGTTCAAATTTATATATTCTGGGGTTTCCAGCACTTTTATTTAGGAAACCTTCCCATGGCTGAACGGGAACTGCCAATTCTCCTTGTATCCAGACTCCATGTCTCATCCATTCCACCCTTCATAAATGATTCCCCCTCTCGACTCCCCTTTGTGGCTCCTGATGCTCATGTAGACCAGGCTTTCCAGGAACAACGGGATTGTTGATGGCTTGTCCTGATTTCCTCATAATGGGCCATGTAGACTTTTGTCTGCATCATCTGGCATCCATCTCAGGTCCTGGACACTCAGCAGAGACTGAGCAATCTGCTGGCTGCTCTAACTGGCTTGAGTTGTAGGTGAGGGAGTCAGTGGGGTTTTGCAAGGACCAGGGTGATTTGAAGCCCCTCAAAGCCAATAGGTCTATATGCATGGTCCTGGTTTTCATGTGCATTTCTTTTTGCAACGCTGCTGAGGACTGCAGTATTCAGACAGGATTGAGATCCAAGCTGAGGGGGACCTCCTAATTCAATGGGAGAAGGTCAGCCTACTCACTTTTGCACAGAATGTTTAGTACTGAGGTATCCAGAGAGGAAATTAATTCAATATGAGTTCAGGTTTTGATTGATTTTCACAAAGGGAAAGACAGAGGGGAGAGCAGAAACTGCAAGCAGTGTGGGCAATGAAAGGCCTTTGCAATCCAATACACTGTAGTGAAAAATAAGACAAAATGAAATAAAAACCTCAAAGCAGTTTTGCGTGGAAATGCCAACCTGGGAATCTGTGTCCTTGAACAGCACCTCTGAAGAAGACATATGGAACAAGGAAAAGCCATTGCAAGCTCCCACAAACTATTTGTTAGTGTGCTAAAACCACACTGTGGGGACTTTGCAAGGACTTCTGCACTAGGAAGGCTTTTCTCAGTCCCATCCTTGACTGCTCGCATGGTAAAGCCATGCCATGGTTTGAAGCAAACCTGAGTGATTGAAGTGATTTGAATCAAACCTCCAAGGGAGGTTTAGATTGGACATTAGGAAAAAATTCTTTCCTGACAGAGTGGTCAGGCCTTGGCCCAGGCTGCACAGGGCAGTGGTGGAGTCCCCATCCCTGGAGGGATTTAAAAGACGTGGAGATGAGGCGCTTGGGGACATGGTTTAGTGGCCATGGGGGGGTTGGGTTGATGTTGGACTGGATGATCTTAGATGTCTTTTCCAACCTTAGTGATTCCATGATTCTATGATTTAACTTAGCAGGCAGTGTCCTTCCTCACTGTTTCTTCAACAGGGACAATGGGAAGGAAGCAGAAATCCAATACTCATGGAGCCCTTGAGTATTAATGCCCACGTCCCTTGGTAATACCCTCTACAGGAAGAGTGTCTGCCCATGACAATCTTCTAGACTGGGTTGAACCAGCAAGTGACAGGATTAGATAAAGCCACAGATCAAGTGGAAACGCTACACCCGCGTTTTTTCTGAAATACCCCAGGCAAGGAAGGGGTGTTTTGAACTTCTGATTTTTCACATGAATTAAACACCAGAGTGGCTGGAGATATGCTGGGAGGAGACATGGGGGAGAAAAAAAATACAACTGTATGCATTTACATCAGAGTTGTGAGATGGCATCAGCTTTCCTGTGGCAAAGCCTCAGATTTTTTCCGTGTTATTACTGGATAATGCCAGGGTGTGTCTCAAAGTGCTTCCACGCAAAAGTGTTCAACGCTTCTATCCAGGCCTTAGTAAATAAAACTCTCCCCACTGCAGATTTATCTGGTATTACAGGAAATCCCCTGGCTCTGCAGAAGTCAGTATTTCTCCCATTGGACAAGAAATTCTGTAACAAGAACGTCTCAGCCACCACATCTGCATTCGAGTACAACCTCTTCTGTGCTAGAAAATGTTTCTGCCTTCAAACAGAGCGTTTTAAGGGAAAAGAGGAACTTCTTGATTCACATCAAATTTTAAGTATTGAAATTGCTTTGTTTTGATATTTCATATTTTATGAAAATGGTACTTTAAATGGCCAAATTATGTCGATTTTTGTTGAAATTACGACTAATTGCAATAAAAGTGTAAACATAAATCAAAATATTTGAAATAAAAATGAAAGCTTTTACGCTTTCTTTAAAAAGTTCAAACCCACACAATTTCAGTGAAGCCCACAATCCTCCTTTCCCCATCACTAGATTTTTGGGTGTCAGCACTTTGAATACTTCAGTTTTTTATCACAATTTATGATGGGAAGCTTGCTGAGATTTTAAAATAAAATTCACAGAATAGGAAAACCATTTCACACCCAACTGTAACACCCCGCAGACAGACTGTGTTCAGTTAAAGATGCTAATGTTGTGAAAAACAGATTTCTTCACTGCCTTTGACTTTTGTAAAGCAGACAGAAGTGTGGGATTTGGAGGGATCTGCAGTCAGGTCGCTCTTCTACATCACCAACAGAATTGTTTACTGAGTTGGCTTTACATGAATACCTTGTTCACATCTGCTAATAGCCCAAAGGTAATGGGCTTACATCAAGCCAAAGTCTGAAGAAAGTGATGTCTCCCAGGTGTCTTTAGTATTTGTAAGGAGGCCAAAAATGAGAGAAGCAGAATCTACTGAGAAAGTGAATGTAACTTCTCTGAAAACTTCCATGGAAAATGTAACTGTCTCCTGTCACCATTACTGTGCCATGAGAAATGGCATCCGCCTTTTGAAAGTGCTGTCCCCAGCCCACTGAGCAGCTCGTTGAAGAAAGAGCGTTAAAAATGCTGCCTGTTTTGGTTATCACCACCAGGAAACACTCATGAAAAAAGTCTGTCTCAGAAAAAAAGAAAAAAAAAAAATTTGACAAATGAAAATGGACTGGTAGGAAGCTGATTTGCCCAAAAGATGGTGTATCCTGAGCTGGAAAATCAGAGTGCATTTAAATGGATTTTCATCTCCCCTTTAGAGATCTGTACTTTGAAAAGGATGGATAAACAGGGATACCAGTAAGAGAACTTCTTTGGCCAACTTTGACAGAACAACTGTTCCTCTAAAATCCAGAGTCAGAATGAGAACTTTATTCAGTACAGCCTGAAGCAAACTCCTCATTAGCAGGATGAGGTAATTGCTTGAGGAATGGGACCCCAGACAGTCGGCTTGATGCCTCCACAAATGGCCTTTTGAAGCTTTCCATTTTTCAAGGGAAATGTGGAACCTCTATCTCCTTTTACTAGAGGTTTTTAGATGAACTCCAAACAAGCTGCAAGCTGGCCTGATGCCACAGTATTACTAACAAAATCTGGCAGGAGGGCAAACAAGCTAACATTAAAAAAAAAAAAAAAGTCCTTGTGTTATAACAAGTCGATTCTGTTGGAAAATTGCAGTCTATTGTCCTGTGCCAAGAACATCCAAATCAGGTAGATCATTGGCTTTATTTTGTGGGCAGCTTTAATTGTGTAAGAATTTAATACTAATGTGTTTGGAGCCGTCAGCACGGAGCTGAACTTCCCCCCGTCATCTTATAACGTCTGGGATCTCACAGCAAAACACCACGAGACTGTGTCAGGTAGAGGGACGAGGAACAATAGGATTACCTGGTGTGAGATCTTTTCCGCCACGTGGGCCAAGGAGGCCCAGGGCTTATCCCTTTGGTCTTTCCAAAGAGGAGAGATCAAATGCTTTGCTGTCTTAAGGATTATGGAAGGAAGGGAGAGCGGTGGAGGACTTTCGGCCGTGGATGAGTTAGCCCTGGAAGTAGAGCGGGGGAGCAGGGGGAGTTTATGATGGAAAATAAGAAAGGAAGGTGATACGGCTAATGGCTGGAGCCTGACATGTTTGGTTTGAGGTCCTCCTCGGGTCAGAAGTGAAAGCAGCGTGCTCACGTCACAAAATCCTCTTGGATGGGTTAGCAAAGCTCTGGGAAGTCCCAGGGTGAAGAGCAGAGGCAGAAGAGCGGTAGGCGCATGGTCAGGTTACGATGGCTGAGCAAGACACTGCCCATGACCCGAAAGCAGGGTGCTCTCATTAGACGTTAAGTGAAACAGCTTACCCCACGTTTGCTCTATGTGGAGGGAAAGTCACGGTGAATAAGGTAAGGCATGCAAAAAAGCAGCCAAGCATTACTACTTTTTGGGAGGGAGGAGGTGTGTGGGACACATACCTCCATGCCAGCAGGTCCGGATGGTTATCTGTTATCTATCTACGTTACTGCAGGTTATCTGCTGTTATTACTGCAGAGAACCAGGTAGCATCACCCTGCGGATGGTGAAAGTGTGGCTGAGCTTTGCAATTTACAGGGTCATGGGATAGTTCAGGCTGGAAGGGACCTCAGGAGGTGTCTAGTCCAACCTCCCGCTCAAAGCAGGTCAGCTAGGAGACCAGACCAGGTTGCTCAGGGTTTTATCCGGTCTGATCTGGAAAACCTCAAATGACCAAGACTGCACAACCTTTCTGGGCAATTTCTGGTGCATCTGGATTCCAAAATAATTAACACTTCAGTGATAAGTTCAGTGGTGAGTTCACTTTGCCTGTGTAACCTTCTTAACATCTTCTGCTGTGTGTGGAGGGAAGGCATGGGATGCTCAGGGAGAGGGGTGGACCCTCCCCAAATGTCTCCTGTGAACCTGTGCAGGGCTGGGTGAATGCTCCAGCCAGCAGACCCGAAAAGCCTGAGCAACTTCTGATTTCTGCCAAAGTGGGAGGCGTGTGTGACTCCTGCATCCTGCCAAATTCCATCGGCGTCTTTCCCTGGTTGTTACCTCATCTGGCGAACCGCTCCGGAGCACAGTTTGGCTGTTCTCTCTCTGACACTTTTATCTGATTGGGTTTTGTCCCTGGCACAGCTGTGGGGCTGCTGGGTGACCTGGGGTAAGTCATTCCTTCTTGGTCAAATGGGGGTGGTGCTCACTGCCTCCTTTCAGTGCAGTGAAATGCGTTGGGATAATGGGGTACAGCATCGGGACCTCTATTTCTGGCTGGTGGCATGAAACAGGTTGAGAAGGCAGAATACAAGTAGATGGATGTGGATTGTGATAGGAAGAGCCCAGAGTTGATGAACTAGAGTTTTTCATAGCTAACCTACCCTTTGAGCAGAATATGTCTGCTACATCCTGATCTGCTAAATCAAGTCTGCTCTTCTTCCTCATCTCCACAGAAATCTGACTCTCACCAACTGCTCTTGGGCTGCCAAGCTCAGGTCTGCCCTGTCTTACAAACTTCCCTCTGATGTCTAATACCCACCATAATTTACCCCATCCCAGCCTCATCCTGTAGTGGGTATAGTTGAACCATTAAGACCTAACGGCCGATTTCCTTGTGGAGTGGGAACATAGAGGGATCACTTCTACAGGCTGGCTGGGGTTCTGTTCCCATCCCATCTACACCCTAAAAGACTCATCTTTAGGCAACTCTAGCACCCTGGGTATCTTTCTTAACACGGGGATATGGGATTGAACAGGAGGACAGACCAGCTGCCCCACTCTGTCTAAACCTCCCTCTCCATCTCAGGTGTTACTCAGTCTTCAGCCGTGTTATTACTGTGAATTATTATCTCTACTGCTGTGGTGAGTAGGATCCCTATTTGTGATTTGAGATCCCATTGTAGAAAGAGCTGTATAAATGCATTTCCCCTGTCGAATCTCAGAATCAGTCTGTTTGCACCCTGGTCTTCGTATGTTTGTGCCTGCACTTTCCTCAGGTCACAAGGGAAAAGCATGAACACGTTCCCAGGGCAGTGAAGTGAATTAGCTGTTCCTGCAGCTCCCTCTTTCACCGTGTCAGCCCCTTCTGTCTGGTAAGGGTAGAGGTCTTTAGACCTCTCCCCTAATTCGTTAACTAACTAGATTTTTCTTTTTTTGCCTGGCTGTTTTAAGGCAGGAACATAATTTTTTTAAAAATGCAGTCCCACTGTGGAATTGAATTGGAATTGGTCAAAAGGCTCAAAAGTTATTAACTGAAGAGGAGAATGGTTTGGCAGACAGGCAGATATACACAACCGTGCACAAGATGTGTGCTCACAAAACTCCTCTTTCATTGAAAAACCCTATCACAGGACAGCCAGCAGCTTCGACCCGCTAACTGGGCAAGCCCATTAGGAGAAGATGCATTAGGATTTGATTATTTTTCTGTCAAAACCCCGTGTTCCTACAGGTGTGAAAGTTCCCTCTTCCCAGAAATCCTGACGAATGGAAAGTCTCTCGTCAGCCAGGCTGATGCTCTTTAAATATAAATATCACTTGAAGGGTACGAACGGGGAGACAGCCTGAATGTCAATGAGTGGAAATGACCTTTCCCTGCTGAGGCTCAGTGTATCCATTCAAGTTTGTGGATGCAAGAAAAGATCTGAAGTCTTGTCCTGCTGAGGCAGGGAAGGCAAAGCGTGTGCGTATGTGCGTAGGTGAGTCCAAATATGTGTCCAAAATATCTAGGTGGCACAGAGTCCTGGCTGCAGCCTCCAGTCTGGATTTTCTTGATGAGACATTAAGGCACCAGGATTATGTGTTTGTGTAAGAAAAAGAAATGGAGAAAGGGTGCTTTGTTTTATTATTGTTATTTTTATTAAAATAAAAGGGAAAAACATATTATGTTAGGAAATTAGGAAAGAGTTTAAGTTTATTTCTGGAATGGAGCACCTTGCCCAATATTCACTCTCAATGTGGAAAGCGTGGCTTTTACTGCACAACTTGCAAATGAGAAAGTGGAGGGGAAAAATGAGCCGTGCCACAATGGTGCAACTCACCCCAGGGAATTTACCTTGCCCTGAACAAGCAGGAGGAGATCCCAGAGTGGCACAGGCAGCAATGATGCTGTGGCAGAGAGAAAGAGAAGTAGTCCATGTCCCAGAGTCATGCCAGAAAGATAAAAGGATGTCAGAGGCTGTAGGGTTGGTCTGGGCTGTAGGGCAGTTGGAGGCATCTCCACGTACAAGGCAATTCACCTTCAAGGGAGGTCCACTCACTGATATGCTCTTGACCCTGGTGTCCCTGGCTGGCCATCGTTGCAGCCTTCTGCAGGAATTCCTCTCTGGTTCAGCTCTGAAAGCAGCTTTTCCAGCAAGGACTGGGAGTAGGTTACAATTCCAGTCTCACTGCTGTGGACACCTTTGCTTTTACTGGGCTCTTCCAACAGTAGAGTATAATCAGGATCCTGGTAAGCCATTTCTTATAACGTTGCCTAGTGAAATCGATCTCTCTATCAGCATCTTCAACGTGTGTGTCTGTTCCCCTTCCTCCTCCCAACTTTCAAACCTTTCAAAAATTAGTTAGATAGATAAATAGAGTACAGCAATGTTCAGACCATTGAACAAAGCAGCGGGAAGTGTCAAAGATGCCGAGTGTGGGATTGATGCCTCCGGGGCGCAGATCCCTCCGGCAGAGCTATGGTAAGTGAGAGAAACGATGACTTCTACTATGCATTCGTCTCATCAGAAAGCAGAGAGACAAGAAGATTCAGGGGAGTCACACGCTATTTCTCTGACTGCACAGCTAGTGGAACGTGGGTCATTAGCACAAGAAGGGATCAGCATCGGCAGTGTGGGTGTCTACATGCTATCGATACTGCTTGAAGTTCTTACAAGGGCTGTGAAAATTAGCAGCCAGGCAAAGGAGAGAAAGACAGACCCAGATTAATGTCTCTGTGGAGTCAAGGGCATCTCTGAGCTCAGCCACCGTTCCACGTCCAGTGGATATGTATGAGGGATGCTCCACTGCAGAGTGTGATCTGAGTTAGCATTTATCTGGAAACCAGGGAAGAAAATGGCAAGATCTAAAGGAGGATTTGGGGTCTTGGGGACAATTGATTTTCCCTTCTTGTTCTGAAGTGGTTTTCACCCCATTACAGGGCCCAGCCCCAAGCTGCACACTAACATTGCACCTCATCTAAGGACAGAAGAGCAAATGTGAGAGAAAAAGCAGTAATTAAAACAGAAAGGGAAAAAAGAAGGGATGCTTGTTCAGAGAATTGCTTTGGCCTCATGCTCCAGTAGAGCTGTGCTTGGCACAAAGTTGGGCAAAGATGGCTTTGTGCCTGCTCCTCTGGCCAGCTCAAGTTGGTCTGGCACTCAGAGGACCTCCAAACTGGTCTCTAGGGAGCTCTAAATTATGCTCACAGCTGTCTTTGGCTCCCTCAAGGGTTGCTGCAGCAGCCAAGGATCCACAGAGCACAGTGATTCACAACCTCACGGACACGAAGGAACCCTTGGATCACAGAACTCGGTGTCCTGGATAAGGCCATTTGCTTTCTCTTCTTCCTTGTGCCTTGTTCTGGAAGCCTCTGAAGTCATTGATGAACTGCAGAGAATATGAGCGTGGGAGTGATAATTGGGTACCATTGACAGCCTTTTGACAGCAAAATGGGATGGCCTGAAGTGGCCACGAATATGATGCCACTTGCGCTTGAGAGGATGACAAGCAGGAAGGGGGTCCTTTTCACAGTGTGCCATGAGATGTGGACCTCCCTGAAAAAAGATGTTGCAGAGACTAATAATTTACATGCCTAAAAAACAAAAAACTGGAGAAGAAATGTCCATGTCAGGTTATTGAACCAAAAAAATGGCTCCTTTGGTGCAAGAAGGCCTAAGACAGAATAGACTGGTGCCTGGGAGAGTATTCTAGAGAAGCACCATCTTGTGTTTCCCTTCTTTTTTTATTCCTCCTGAAGCACCTGCTGTTGGCCAGAGCTGCAGACAGGATATGGTATAATTGAACATTTTGGCCAACTCTGTACTGCCCCTCTTGTAGCCTGTGTCCAAAAGCCCACGAGCGAAGCTGGGACATACGGAGGATGACCGTGAGGGAAACAGAGCTCAGAGGACACCCTGCTCATTGCAGTGGGGTTGGACTAGATGACCTTGAAAGGTTCCTTCCAACACAAACCGTTCTATGATTCTATGATTCTGTGACATGGGCAGAGTCATTAAGTCCCATGAGCCCACACTCATTTGCTGGAGGAGCGTGGGAAATGCTGGTGCAACCTTGGAGAGACGGAGCCGGGGAGGTCGGGGCACAGGCAAGACTGTCGTGGCTGGAGCAGGGCTTCTCCTCCCGGGCTGCCTGTGCGGCGGGGAGGGGGAGCTGGGGAGGCTCAGCAGCATCACCCAGATGGCTTCCAGATGTGGGGGAGACAAACAGGAGGGCTGGGCAGGGGTGAGTCATGTTTTGTGCTAAGCAGGGATTGGAAAGAGGTGATGGAGAAGCACACAAGGCTTTGCCGAGGACACAAGGAGCACGATGAAGAGGTGCTGGAGACAGGAGAGAGCTCTTTGAATGCACCTTGTGCCTACATGGGAAATGTCACTTTATCTCTATGCCCCCCAGCACCCACAAAAAACACAAGTGCAAATGGAAATGTTAATTTTAAAAGGGCCTAGACTGTCTAAAATGCTTGTTCTCCCAGGGATCATCTCCCACCTCCTTGGAGATGGGACTTTAGCTTGCTACAGATGTCCCTCTCCCGAAGGAGTGACGGTGACATGCTCCCGCAGGAAGCAGGATGGGGGTGTCACCGTTTCCTCTCTGGGTTCCTGTGCCATTTTAGGGCAATTTCTTCCACCCCACAGAGAGGAGCCGGTACCTTGGTTTGGAGCAGGAGCCAGCAACAGGAGAGCAAATGTCCAGCAGCGACACTGGGCTCCTCTCCAGGAGAGCTGGGAATGCCTCGTGGCTCTGAAGGCCAACTGTAGGGTGTCTGAGTAGGAACACCGTGGTGGTTCATCTCCCAGATCCATCATTTACCTTCCCCAAACACGTCTCTTTAGACCTTCCTCTACTTACTGGATTCTGCCTTCCAATCTTCTAGGTATGCCTTTGGTGGTTATTAAAGAAAAGTCTTTGTATTCTATTTTTGCCCCCTTTAAAAGCTGTTACTTAGCCTTTGGGTTGGTGAGGATATTGTGCACACAGAGATAAAGTAATTCCAGGAAAGAAGGTGCTTTCTTAATGGCAACCTAAAAGTAACATGCTTCAGGATATAGCCACATCTGGTGTTAATTCATCCAGTGACCTGTAGTGAGAGCTGAGTGACTTTTTTTTTCAATGGTAATAGGACTAAAATGATACAGAAATTCAGGGAATTGTTTCCTCTGGGAGAAAAACAGTGCAAAGACCCTTTTTTTTTTAAAAAAAAAAAAAAGAAGCATTTGGAATTCTCTGTTTCAAAACCATTCCTTGTCTCAGCATGGAATTTAAACAATTCTTTGCAAGGATTAAATAAGCTGAAAACAAAACAAAGCACCTTGGAGTGAAACAAAACAATATGAGTTGCTCTGAAATAAAAATACAGTATTGTTTGTTCTGCACAATAAAAATAGAAACAAATCTCTGTTTTGGTTTGATGCTAAGCTGGTCCACTTTTCTAGCAGTTCAGCTATAGCTCTGCTCACTGCTTTTTGGAAAAGATGTGGAATTTTAAGACCGAAGGTACCTTTTGCTAGCACAGACAGGATGGGGCAGTGGGGTTGAGGGGGGCTGCACAGAAGAACAACTCTTGTCTCAAGCTCAGAGCACCCCTATAAAGACCTACTGGTGGAGTGAGTACAGGTGAGGAAATTCCTACACGTTAAATCTGTCCTATAGATAAATGAAATTTCACTGTCTAGGCAGCAGAATAAATTTCTCCCAAGTCCCTGTGTTTCCTGTGGAATTGCAAGAGGGAGCAGTGCAGATCCAGTGGAAATAGATGTTAGAGGCTACAGAATGATTTTTTTCACAATACTGTGTATTTAGACCTTACTGGGAACCGTATCCGTTCACCTTTTGCTTTATCAAACGACTTCTGTTTTCGGGACCAGCTGCTGAGTGTGCAGAATTTGTCGTGACACAGAAATCTTTCTTATTTTTCTTCCCTCTTGAATTGGGATAAATGACTTTTTTTTGAGTACCATATCCACTAACACTGTCAGCTCTCCTCTGAAGTGATGATCATTTACTACCTTCCCAGAACAGCCAGACCCACGAGTAAGATGCAGTCCATACCCACAGAGAGCTGTGCTTTCGGTGGCCAGGTCTGAAACATTATTCTCTCTGTTTTAAAGATAGGGAAGGAAAAGTTATAGAAAATAAAGCTCAGCTAAAAATCTGGCCAAGTTCTGATGTGTAATTTTTCCCACAGGCCAGGCACTTCTGAAAGCCTAAAGCTAGTCTCCAAAAAAAATTTAGACATCAGGAAGAGACTTGGGCTGGGCATATTCGGGTCAAAGAAATTTGGCTGAGATGATAACAGAGACTGGAGGGTCATTAGGACTTGCACTCAGATCTCCCAGCAATTTTTCCACCAGCTGAACAATGTGCCCTTTCTCCGTCTGCAACGTTTCTAAGTGCTAGATAAAAGGGATGCCACAGAAGACCTCATCATGATTGCGTTTCTCTTTAGGCAGTGCTTGTGTAACAGGGCTCTCATTGCTGCAGAAAAGGGGATACAGAAGGAGAGGCTTCTAACCTGCTGGTAACCTATCTCTGAACGAACGCTTACCCACCATTAAGCTAAAGTGATTAACAACAATGAAGCCTCTTCCAGTCCCAGGAAGGAGGATGCTCTAGGAATGCAAAGTATTCTTGAACTTAGAATTGTACTTCCCTATCCATGCGTAATTTCAACTCCTGAGCCTGTGGAGAGACGGAGCTAGTACGTATTTTCTGGCCTGAAAAAACTTCTGTGCCTGTTGATGTGCTCTGAGCAATTCACAAGCATCTGGGAAAATCCTCTCAGCTCTAGTGGAACAAGAACAACTGTAGGGTTGGTTTGAACTCTCTGGCAAGAAACAAGTTGAGAAGTGAAGAGCCCAAGAGTGTGATTCTCTGCTGAATACAGAGCGATTTCTAAGAAGGAGCTGGAAGCAATTCAGACCTTCAGCAGAGCTCTGGAGGCCTAGGAGCCCGGCTTGTAGCCCAGTGCTCATATCCAGTTCATGTTCGAGCAGGCTGTAATGGAAAACAGCAGCCACTGATAAGTAACAATGGCCACGCTAGCTCTCAGCTTGAACAATAGGAAGGTTCGCACAAGCTACTGCTCTGGCAAGTCCTGACTCCCAGGGGCACCGGCTACACGGCAGTTTCGCTGGCAGCAGGAGCAGAGCATCTGAAATGTTCATTAAGAGGTGGTGGATGCATGAATGGCGAGACACTGCAAGATCTAAAAGGTATTGAACAGCCCGTGGGACCCTACCCCTTGGGCCAGGGGAGACAAAAAAGGCATGGCTCTGCAGCCGCTACCAATGACAGGGGACAGAGTAAGAAGCCAAGACTGATGGCGATGTCCACCAGCAGCATTATAATCCAGAGCTCTGACCTCTCCTACCAGGGATACCTCCCCGTAGATACGGGGCTGTTGTCTCATAAGCTGCTGATGGGGCAGGTCTACAGAAGGGCCTCGTGGAACTGGAGAGGCATTGGCCATCAGACCAAAAATTGCAATTTTGCACAGCCCAGCCTGGACAAATCACCAAGTGTCTCCTGCATTAATCCCGTGCCTTGTGGTTGAGCAGTCCCCATACTCCTTCAGAGCTCAGCTTTTGTGTGCAGCAAAGGGCTTGACCACCAGCTCCATGGAGACACAGACACATGCGGTACAAATATGGGGATGGAGATGTAGTAGCAAGACCCTGACCAAATCTGTGTCCATCCTTTTTTTCAGACAGAAGCAATTGAAGATGATTTTTCATATACTCTGGATCTTTGAATTCAGGGGCTTTCATTACCTGGTTTTGAAATAAAGCTAGCAGTGATGCTGAGCGGCTTCTGAAAAGAAAACTCTGTTGCCTACATGCAAGTTCATTTCTGTACAGAAAGTGGCCGAATGACCAACTTCACATTGAAGTCTTACTCCATACTGACCAATTGGCTTTGCCTGGGAGTGAATCTCCGGCTTGGGGATATTAATTTTCTGGAAGGTGTTTGTGACACATTTGGATCATAGACTCATAGAATCGTTTAGGTTGGAAAAGAGCTTTAAGATCATCAAGTCCAACAGTTAATCAAGCACTGCCAAGTCCACCACTAAACCATGTCCCCAAGTGCCTCATCTACATGTCTTTTAAATACCTCCAGGGACAGTGACTCCGCCACTGCCCTGGGCAGCCTGTTCCAGTGCTTGACAGCCCTTTCAGTGAAGAAGATGCAAGAAATATTTCAAGAGGAAGCCTGATTTCATGAACTTTACAGTTCAGATTAACAGAGGATTTGGTTGGCATTCCTAGCCTAATCCTGGAAGAGCTTATGCGGGCTTTGTGCTGGCTGTTTACACTGGATTTGGAAAATTGGATTGGACTCAGAAGTATGACATGTTATTCCAGGTCTGGCCTGCTGAAAGGAATGTGGAGAAGCTTGCTCACTGTGCCTCAGTTTCCCCTATGCAGAATAGCCTCATCTGGAAGCTGTTTTGTGCTTTCCAGATTAAAGAAACTTCTGGATTAAAATCTACTTCCTTAATTGGTGGGTCAGCAAAATCTCTCATGCTGCCATTCTTAAATTAAATGAGGATCTACTGCTGAGTCTGCATGAAGAGCTGAGCCCATACTTGACCACTTTGCTTTTTTTCTCTTACATAAGTCTCCTAGTGCACTGTTGCTTATAGTTAACGCCGGTGGATGATCCTCAGCAAGAAAAGCACGGAGTCCCTTGCTGCATTGCCCAGCCGGTAACGATCTGAGCTCGGCCCTTGGCTGCAGAGGAATTTCTCAGCATGTGATGCGTGTGGCTCCCTGCTCAGATTTATTGGAGCAGTGGTGGGGGGAAGGCATTACAGCAGCAGACAACCTTTCTGATCTTTCCTCCAGGGAGAGCGAGAAAATAGAAGAGCAAAGAGACTAAATATACTCCTGGAATGACTGGCCTTTTCCCTACCGATGCCTCTAACACTCAGGGAAAACACGTAAATGCATTTAAAAATGTTTCTTATTGGCACCATTGGCTGTAGAACTGCTGAGTTTTCCATCCACTGAGGGTTGTCATTTATTTCAGCCTCCTGCTCTAGAAACGGGGTCAAACTTCCTGAGAGTCTATCTCCACCACAGGTCATGGCCTATTATAGGAACTTGGGGCTGCCAGAGCAGCTCCAGACCAATTCTTGAAGGTCCTGGGGCTGCTTTGATGCTGATGGAGGGACCTTTCCCCAGGCATTGCAAGACTCGCTGCTTTCCACCTGCAGAGCGGTGCAGAAGCCGGCGAGGAGCTGGCAGGCAGCAAGATGTGCATCACCAGGCGTGGGGATCCTGACCCACGGGAACGGCAGCATTTGACGTTAATCATCTGCAGATGCCCTCATGACGTGGAGCTTCTTCACCCTGCTTTCTGCTGCTGAGGGCAGCTCCAGCTCCTCTGCGTCCACCGGGAAGAGCCTGCACAGCAGCCTGTTTGTAGAGCAGCACAGGACCTTAATCTGGGACATTGGGGAAAACAGAGGTGAGAGTCGCCGTCCCCTGGATGGTTTGCACGGGCGTTCCCCCCGCGGTCCCCTCCGGCNACTCGATGACCTTAGAGGTCTTTTCCAACCTTGTGATTCTATGATTCTGTGATTCTATGATTCTGTGATTCTATGAAATGGGTGGAATTCGGAGATAGCATTTCCTCCCCCCAGTAAAACTGAAACCATTCAGTGGTTCTATGATTCAAGAGAGCATTTAGCGCGTCGTTGCACCTTTCAGCTCTCCACCTTCCCGTTCCCTGCTTGACCCTCTTTGGAAATTAATCTAACGTGGAACCAGGAGAATGGGACCCTCTATGGCCATCGGGTCCCTTGCTCTGCCCCAAAGGGAGGGATCAGCTCTGCCCAAGACAGCCCTGAGCACGAACCATCTGGCCCTAAATGACTTGTTGACAGGGGAAATCCAGGCCGGGCTGGAGATCTGAGGCGAGACCCGTGCATTGTTCAAGCCTGGCAGTTAAACAACACACTGGCTTTTTGCTGGCATCCTTCACAGGGTGATTTTTTTTTTCTCCCAAGTGAGTTTATGGCTCAGCCAGAGGCAGTAATACCGTGCCAGCATTTTAACAAGGCTTTCCTATAAATATTTCTCTTTTAGCTTATGATAAAGGCAGTGTCTACTCAGATGGAGGGGAAGGGAAAGGCTGGGGAAATCTATTTGTTTTCCCATTTAAGCAAAACCACACATCCTTGTAATTATAAGCAGGGAGGGAAGCAGCATCCTCTGGCAATCATGTTCCTCTTAATGTGCTTTTTTGCTGGAATTATTTATGTCCTGTTAGTGGGAAATATACAAAGTATGGTGATAGTAGAGAACAGCCTTCAACTTCTGTAATGTGAAATGGTTCCCATTTGTGGCGAAAAAGAAAAGCCTTAGAGAAACAAATAGAAAACAATTGGTCTTATAGTTTGTCTGAACATCTGTAGCATTACATTAGAACTGCTGATTGGAAAAAAATCTTTACTTTTTCCAAATATTTTACTTATTTTTTCAAAATCCCTATATTATGTGTGTGTGTTGGGGTTTTTTTTTGGGGGGGGGTTGGGTTGTTTTGTTTTTTCTTGAAAAATTAAGTTAGTTGCATAGCTGGCTAAGGGAGAGCTAAAAAAACATATGATGATGATGAATATTGCCAGTATTTCTCAAGGTGGGTAATCTGTGCAGAGAGGAAAAATCAGCTGAAAATCAGAAATACCTACAGTGATTTCACATAGGGTATGAGCCTGCAGCCCTGTGGCTGGTTTCGTGAGCATCTCATAGTATTTGGCATGATTTGCCTTCTAACACCTCCAGGAGATACAAAACCAACATTATCTCCCTTACAGACCACTGAGGTCCAAATAAGGGGAAAACTGGATTTTCAAAAGATATTTGCACAATTAAAGGATGAGGCAAAGCACTTGGTGGACATTTACGGTGCACAGATGCCCCGCTTCCACGGCAATCCATGAGTTCAGGAAAGGAGGCACAAGGAGGATTAGGAAAAACCCACCAGGGCTTTACTTCCATTTTTAGATACTTGGGTGAAATTCTTCTTCCCTAACATCACCTCTAGAAGTTCGAAGTCCAGCTGAATCTACTCCTGAGTGTTCCCTCCGTACTCCAGGAGAGGCACCTTCGGCAGATGTGTCACCACACCTGGATTACTCCTGGTTTAGGGGGCAATGAACAGCTATAGGGGGCTTTTGGTCTGTCTTAGTTTATAAAAAAGAGGCATCTACACAACTGGCTTAGAGCTGGCTATAAGCAGGTCCCCTCCTGCGATTTTTTTTCTTCAAATAGAGAATTGTATTATTGTTAACGAGATATACAAGGACATCCTTTATTCAACTCTCAAGTTCTAAGATTCATTTTCATAGAGTCCTGCTAATTTCTTGTATCATCAGATCAATTTTTCCTTGTTCCATTTTATGGGAATTTTCCACACTGGAAAAAACCAAACAACTAGAACCAACGATGACGAGAAACCGTGCAGACAGCTGATGGCATGTTTCCGACAGCTCGGTCCTTCTGAAGCATCTGGCTGCAACTTCGAGAAGCACTTCAATAGTTTAACTCTTTTCAAGTACGCATACACTTCCCATACTAAACAAAAATGTAAAATTACATCTCTCTTCTGGAGGAGAGGCAACATAAAACTCTAGATTCCTTTTGCAGTTCTTAGTGAATCATCGAAAGGGATTCATAGGGCGAGCTGTGTGTTTTATGAATTTATTACCAGCGGATCCAGGCTCCAAAATCCCAAAAGTCTGCGTGCTCACATCCAAATTTTATGTTGTTCTTTTTATAGCAGAAGGGCTGGTTTTAGGCAACATCTCTGTAGCTTTGAAAGCATTGTCTCCGGAGCGCCCACGACCACAGGACAGACAGCTTCCTGCCCATCTCCGGTGCATATGACTGCACAGCCATTACGATGTGAGAAAGCAAACTTCTCTTCATATATTTATTTATTTTTGAAACTGCTGGCAGAGCCTCTTCCCTGGTACTTCCAAGTCATGCTGCAGCATGGCGTTTATAGCAAGAGGTCTGATGGCTTCTCCCGCAGTCTGGCAGAGCTGGTGGAAATGAGGACTGTTGGGACCGTCGGAAGGAAATCCAGTCTCCTCTGAAAGTCTCTTCGATGGCTGCTTGGCAGCAATGTTTAGTAAAGGGCAAAATCCCCCAGAAGACTGTCTTGCAGCTGGAGCATTCATAATGTTCCTTGTGTAGATTCTCCAACGTCTAATACAGTGGTTGAGGTCACAGCACAACCTTTTCCTAGCTGCTTGCTTTCATCAGCCTTGTTTGAAACAATATCTTTGAGATCTCTGCTCCCCTATCTATTGAAAAAAGCTAAAGATTTAAAATTACTGGACAGAAGGTCAAACACAACACACCCTCACAGACATCCCTTCAAACACACACAGCATGGCTGCAGCAGTAGAAATTACTCGTGGCTCTGATAACTTACTTTTTACGGCTGTGAATGAATTTTGAGAGTTGACAAGTAATTATATTATTATTTTTTTGAAAAATACTGATTTGTCTATATAATTTTTTTTTCCCCAGAATGTGTTGGCTTTGAGAAAGATGTCAACATGAATGTTACTTGAAAAAGAATATCAATATTTTTCCTTTCAAGAAAAAGAAAAATGTTATTTTTCTGGTTGCAAGTGTCCTTTTGTTTTGGATTGTAAACTAATAGTGCAGAAACTATATATTGTGGTCTAAACTGCAACACGATGTTTCCTAATTATTAAAATGAAATTACTTAGTTCAAATTTGTTTTCCCCACTGGTTTGTGATTATTTTGGAGATTCTTCTTTCCCTCCCCTTCATTTCAAGGGGAGGAAATGTTTCAATATCTCAAAAATTTTCAGGAACTGGGAAAGTCACATCTTCCTCTGCCCCTATTTCCCACAGATGAGCAACGTACAGAGGCATGGTGAGAAAAATTGAGTCACCCAAAGACTCATGACAAGAAACACAGGTTATGTGCCCACAGACTCATGCCTCTTCATCCCCATTTGCTGAACCCCATTGCCACAAAGAGCTGTAAAAGCTCTTGTAGTCATCTGGATGATTAGTTGTAGATTTTGACAACTCGCTGTAACTGTTGAATGTTATGTTAATCTTACAGGAAAGGGCTCTGAGTTTAGGGGACAGATGTTTGTAATATGTATGTATTGATTACAAAGAACTCTTGGGCCCCACCCCATAGGCAGCTGCATTTCATTGTAAGGAATGTCTTTTTTTTCTTTTTTTCCCCAAATCCACCCTGTGGACTATTATTGAAGGAAAGGTGTACATGTGGTGCAGCTCTGCAAAGAAACCATTGCGTGAGTCACTTCACCTCTCTGTGCTTCAGCTTCCTTACCTGTAAAATGGGTCCAATGCTATTAAAGGTCTTTTGCAAGGTGTTTGGATTTTCTCCTGCTCAAGTGATAAGATTTGGTTTTCTAATCAATGACCGTGAGAAAGAACAGAGAGCATGAACTCCAGCCTGGAATAAATAACTCCAACATACCGGCACTGGGCATGGACAATGTGAGAAATACACTTCAAATGAAGTCACCTAAATGTCAGTTAACACTATTCTCCTGTATCATTGCCCAGATTGGATGTGATGGGAAAACATTCCCCGCCCTAACTCTCACGGGCTGGTCAGAGATAACACCCTCGTATCCCAAGGCTTTCGGGTAACATCATATCGGTGTGACTGGGTTGGTACTGTTGTTCTCAAAAGGCTGAGAGAAAATGACCACATCTGTTATTTTTACTGCATCCAGGCCACACTGCAGAGCCCAGCATGGAGAGTTCGCTCTTGGAAACCATCTCTGTTCATGATTAGAACTTATTTTCTTTAGAAAATACTTAATGGCCAGCGTGGATTAATTTTTCCTTCCCTGTAATCGAGGTTAGTTAACATTTGCATGTGGTAATCTTTTTCATAAGTTCCTGGACATAAATCACTCCTCAAAGAGAGTCTGGTGGCTTGGGAACAGAGAACAGCCGTCCAAAACACCACTGTGTGGGCCAAAGGTTGTATGTGCTCCTCTCTCCCCAGTTGTAAGTATCAGCAGAAAAATGAGTTCAGCTGCGGTGTATGTCTGGACAGGGCAGATAAACAGCATTTCTGAAGAGGTGGTGTTGGAACTGGACAGTTGGTGCAAGGGACTTTGGGGTCACTCTGATTTTGTGTGCCCTTGAGTAACGTAAACCCTACTCTGATGGAAACACCAGTCTGGCAAGTGTGAGAAATCATGGTGAAAGTCACTGGGATTGTACTAGTCTGGGCGTTACAGTCTGTCTCTTGTCCAAATGCAAACTGAGCATGAAGCAGGCGTTGGACATCACAGCTCCGACCTAGTCATTAGGTACAAAGTTTCTGTTTGAAAACCAAACAGAAAAAAAGCAACATCACCCTCTGGGCTGTTTGGGCGGATTGTTAAACCATAACAACAAATGGATGCGCTTCCTCAGACTAAGGTTTATGTGCACTGGGTCATGCAGGAAAGTTATTCCAAATTAACAAAAAGTATGGCTTTGAAACAAATTCACTGAACTTCATTAAAGCCTGTCCTGCACAAAGGGTTAGGATGGTCCATTGGTTGAGCTAACCCAGTTTATAACTTCACCTTGAGCTGTATCGCACAACTTTCCCTTGCGTTCTCTACAAGCAACTCAGACTCGCACTGCTCTGGTGTAAGCTGTGTCCAAGGGAACAGACCAGACCCTTGTATGATTAAGGAACAGGACAAGAAATCCGGGGCTTGGTTCTGCTCGTAGAGTTGGGAGCCCCTCCACCAGACAGGAAAAAGGGATAAGGGATCATTGGAGGATCACGTACTGACACCATCACACAGAGCATGAGGGACACTTTATGCCACAGCAAGGCCTCCAACAAACACCAGCTAGTGAAGGAAGCTTGGTCTGATCATGCTCAACCTGCAAATTCACCATGTTTTCCTTGCTGAGCTCCCCCCAGGCACTAGTAAGTGCTGCTTATCCTGTTGCAGGACATCCAACAACACATATGGGGCCTCTCAGGCAAGTGTAGACCATATCTGAAGTCATCTTTGCTCACAGGATCCCGGCACCTCAGGGGGTCCTTGGCAGGTGGCTCATACTCCATGAGATCACACTCATATCCATTATTTTAAGCCCTGCAAGCATCACAGAAGAATAACTGTTTGTTGATGGATGTTGCCTTCACCTGGTCAAAAACTTGAGCGAGTCCAACAAAAACCTGTTCAGCAGGAACTCAAGGAACAATAAAACACATGTTACTGAGCCACGAGACCTAGTTCTGGCCTAGCATGCTGTGCCTATTACAGTTCCACTCCACTCCACTAACTAGGCAGAGAGCTACTAAAACATAACCCCAAGTTTATTATGTTAAATCTGTAGTAAATCTGTCATGGCCATTCAGGCACTAACACATGACTGTGGAAAATATGTTGGCTTATGATTTGATAGCAGCAGATGGGCACTTTGCTATTGTTTCATCATCGTAAACTACAGGGAAATGCTTAGTTACAAGGATCCGAACTCTGCGGGACAGATCTTTGGCTGGTGTAAAGTGGCCCAGAGCCAGGGAAATCCATGGAGCTCCGTCAATATAAACCAGCTGAGGACCTCATCCTGCACTTCCAATTACCATCTCATAAGGAGGTAAGAAGGGCCATCCTGGCTCAGGTTGCAGGTTCATCTAGCTCAGTGTCCTGTCCTTGCCAGACATAAGTTTTAGCAAAAAGTGGAAGAACGGAGCAAGAGTGACCCTTTTTCTAGACACACGTCTCCAGCTTTTGGCCACTACTGACTTAGGGACATCCTATTCCAAATCATCACATTTAATAGCCACTGATGGCTTTATCTCCATGATTTCTTCTGTTCACTTTGGAAAAGTCACTTATACCTGTTACCCTAAAAATGTCACCTGAAAATGCATTTGACAGCAAAATTATGCAGTTTATGCAAAAATAATCCTTTTGTGTGTTTTAAAATTATTACCTTTAAATTTTTCACTGTCCCTTATTAGCTGATTTGGGAGAAGGGGTAGATAACACTCTACGCTACTCTTCATGTCACCCATGATTTGGTGAACACCTAAGATATCGTCTCTCTATCATACTCTATCAGATAGATTTCTGTCATAGTCAGTCATCCCTTTCCCAGGGTGGGCAGTCCCTATCTACCTAGATCTTATTTTTCTCTGTCACATAAACTCTTAAGAGGAGAGATTGAGAAAATCTTCCAAAGATGTAAAGCGCGTGAGGTGTTTAGACAGTAGCCTGAAATTCACTTTATGTTTTAAGCCTACAATTAAACTAATTGGAGGGAAGAACAAAAAGACTTGAGAGTGTGGGTGAGAATGCTGGATATTCAATTACAATAGATTTCACTGTGGTAAGAGCTGAAAAACTGCATCTAACAAGCCCTTGTACCAACGGGGCTCATGCGTGTGGGCAGGGGGAATGGGGACCCAGCCGCCACAGCTCAGCCCGGCTTGGAGAGCTACAAGACATCCCCAACAAGACATCCCCGGGGCTGGGCTAGCACAGGGCGGCAGCCAGACATAGCTGAGCTCCCTCACAGAGCTCTGTGTGCGTGTCTGCCTGAGTGAACCGGCAGGTATTAGCAGAGGTCCGATGACTGAAACGGCAGGGAAGGCTGTTTTTTTGATGCTCCCCTGTCTTGCAATTTGGTTATTGGCAGAATGGAGGTAAAACGCAATGTGAACGGTGGAGAGGTGACATTGTCACCTAAGCCAGTGACTCTGCGGAGTCATAGAGGAACCTCTGGGGGTCTCTGACCAAGCCCTCTGAAAGCAAGGTTCATCCAACGTCAGATCAGGTTATTCAGTGGCTTGTTCAGCTCAGTTGTGAGTATTTCCAAGGACGGTGATCCATAAGCTCTCCAGATGCCTGTCTCAATGCTTTCCCACCCTTGTCAGGAAAGTTTTTCCTTCTTTTTGTCCATTGCCTCTTATTTACAGTGCTTGGCTTATCCTTCTTCTGAATCCTATTGAAGTATTTAATTAAAAATGCTAGATCCCACTTAAACATCCTTCTCCAGGCTGAACAAATCCAGCTCCTTCAGCCTCTCCTTGTATTTCACATGCTCCAGCCCCTTGACTGTCTTTGCGGCCTCTGCTGAACTCCCCTGGTTTCACAATTTTTTGACAGGGACCCAAAGCTGGGCCCATCAAGCAGTGAACAGCAGAGCACATCTCTGATTGTTCTCTATGTAACAAAAAAGTCTCTTCCTTTCTGATTTTTGCCAAGGATTTTTAACAGCTAATGTGCACAAAATCCCTGGGGACAGGAATGTTTTATTCTATACTTGCATACAGCTCCTAGCAAAAGCATTTCCTAGTCATGCCTAGGCTCAGCAGTAGTAGCAATAATGATAATGATATTGGTAATAATAATAATAGAGCATTGTCACCTGTAATAATTAATAATAATATTAACTGCCAACACTATCATATGGTCTTCTAGGAGCAGTGGGAATATGCCATTTCAGTGACAGATATTTGCACTTGCTGATCCTAGTCCAGAAAATATGTAGGGTTTTGGCCTCTGATCCTTATTAAATCCCTGAAAAAGATTGTGGCAAAAACCTCACGATGGTCTCTATGTTTTACTAAGATTTTCAGGGCCCCATTTCTGGTGAACTTACTTCTTTACAAGGGGGGTAAAACTTATTCTGAACTCACTGAATTGTTTTAATAATAAAAAAGAGGGGGAAAAAATAGTGATATTTTCCATGAACTTACCCTTGTTTATAGCTGGTAGGAGGAGGGCTCTGTAGCTGGTTAAGATTTCTGGATACCAAATTTTAACAAAAAAGAACAATAAAAAATAATCTGCCTCTTTAAAATAGCAAGCATCCTCACAAGCCCACCTCAGCTTCCCCAGTAAACTGAGGTTATGGCTGGACATCTTCATCCAGATCCTCTAAGCTAAACCCATGTACCAGCGCTCCACAGGGAGCTCCGGAATGGCCCACGAAAAAACAACCAAGTTGTCCTTCATGAGTTTGCTTTGAGTCTTTTCCCCATGTGTAAAGCTGGGATATAGGCAGTGGTAGGAGCAACCTCCAGGGAGAAAGGAGACCAGATTTTGGCTGAAGAAGCCAGAAGGACTCTGATTTTATCTAAGTGAGGTTTAAGTNGCTCCAGCACCTCAATATTGAATTTCTTCATTGCCAGTCCCAAAATCACACTCACAAAAAGGAAAAGCTGCCATTCATCCCTGCTATTCATTTCCACCTCTTTCCCACAAGTAGGAGACCGCTGTGCATATTTGAGTGGAAGAGGATGCTGAGTTACCTTTTACAACTCACCACCTGTGTGTGGGCACAGCTGATTTAAAACTACTGTCATGTCTTCGTAAACCCAAATATTTCTACTGATTTGGGTAAAGTCAGCTCCATAGTTTCATTTTCTTTAACGCAAGAGAAATTTTCTCTGGGCACAGTCATCCCTTGCATGTTGGCATGTGACTCAATTTTTTTTTAAAGCGTTAAAGGATCCTTACCATAATGACAGAAAAAAACCACTACCCCCTGAAAAAATACTCTCCTAAAATCTTTTGCTCTCTCCATGCTTCCCCTTCTCTTTTAGCAGGACCAGATGCTGAAATAGAGAGTAGAACTCCTATGGACATCTGAGAGTGCAGAACTGAGACATAGAGAAGTTGCAAGGTCTGGATATAACAGCAGCCAAAAGCTCAGAGAAGAGACTAAAAGAAAGGTCAATCTGTACATGCTGTGTCCTTATGCTGTGCTAAGCATCCACCAAGACCACTGCTGGAAATGGGATAAAAGGCTAGATGNGCATCACCCAGCAACAGCCAAAGCATCAATGGGCCATTAACGCTCCTTTCATACCCAACCGAAACACAGCACAGCACAGCCCCAAGCTATGGGGAGGAGAGTTAACCCTGTCCCAGCCGGAACCAGGACAATGGCCATATTTACATTTTTATGAGCTGGCTTCTGTCCAGGCAGGTTGAGAGTCCTTCACTTTCTAGGGTTATCCGTAGTGTCCCACCAGAATGGAAAAGTCCACACGTTCATTTGCAGGTCTGAAGACCAGGATGGTCCAGTACGATAACAAGTCTGACTTTCTAAATGGCCCAGCCTGGCATATTTTACATGGCAGATCCAACATCCAGAACATTTCTTGCTCCAACTCAAAACAAGGCACATGGCAAGCAAAAGGGAGTTCTTCCTAAAGTGAGTCCTGACCTTTGCTGTGAAACCCACTCACCATCACCTGTATTAGAGATGGGGAAAAGGGGAAGAATGGGAATGCTGCTGAACTGATTAAATCTGCACACAAATCCATATGTTACGTTATTGAAAAAGGAGAGGAGGAAGAAGAAAACAAGCATTTGTAACAGGATGAAATCTGGGAAAATGGGACCAAAAACTCTTCGTAATTCAAAGCAGTTGTGGGAGTTCTGAGCCCATAAGCCATAAATGACTAAAACATGTCCCTGCATTTTGGATTATGAAAAAGATATTAGGGTGGGTTTTTCTCTCTTTTTAATGGGATTTGATGGCATGCCAAAATATCAGTTTGGGTCTTTCTTTTTTTTAATATATTTTTTTTAAATGGCTCAACTTGCCAAACGTGCTCATGAATATGATTTTCTCTAAAAACACACCGACTTAGGAGGAAAAACACACAGACACACACAAATTGTCTCATGTTACTCGACATGTAAATCTTTTTTCACTTGTATTTGAAAAAAATGAAATAAAACATAAGTCCTCCAGCAACCCAGTAGGTTTTGCTTGGAGCTGTTGCTGGGGCCTCCTGGAATTTGGGAACAACTCGTTGTACATCAATGAGTCCCACTTTTGAATGAAGCGTGTCTCCTCCCTCCCCCTGAGATGTTCTCATTTCTGACTTCATGTCACCAATTCCCATCCTGCCCCCAAGCTGTGGCATGTTCCCAGAGCTACTGATTTCTGATGGCTTTGTATTAGATGACTTCCACCTGCTCTCCAAGACTGGTGGGGACTGCTGTCTGCCTGCAAACCATGGCCTTTTTTGGAAATGTATGAAATAAGAGGAGTTGATTTATTTGCAAAAGCAACGTTTTTTGAATGCAAACTGACAATACGCATAGATAGCGCACAGTCCTGCCATGAACAAGAGTAGTAATAAATTTTCATGAGCTACAAATTTCATCATGCATCAGGCTTGTATATTCAAGCTGTCAGCCTGTATTGAGAGTCCAATACTGTCATGTCATTTAGAAACATTCACTCTCTAGAGAGCGGAGCAGTGTTTATTACTGCAATATTAGCTACAGTAGCTGCAGAGAAGTTCTGGGCAAGTGATGTCCAGACGTGTAACAGACAAACTCTGCCTTTAAGAAGGTAGTTTCCAAGCTGTGGTTGGCAGATATCTGGAAATCCTTGGCATACCCCAAGGGTGTACATGCAAGATAACCAAGAAGTGTTAACTTATTGTCAGAAAGCTTCAGATCACCCAGTGGGGATGGCACATCCCCTGGAAATATCTGGAGTGAACAAAATTAGAAAAAAAAAACATTGGAAATCACTACTGTAGGAAATATCTGGGGTCTCTGGAGTGACGCTGTGAGGAGTACCAAAATCCTATCTCTGCCTTGACAGGGTTTCTCTGTGGCTTTCCTACAGGCAACTCTTTATGTCTAATAAACTGGTTATACTCCTTTTTAAGACTTTTTCGGCGACAGTTTATGGAGGATGAATATATGACCAGCAGAAGTGATGAACGTGTCCAAGTTATGGGTCTGAGGATCACGTGCTGCAGACAATAATAAGCACATCAGTAGAAAGCACTATAAATACTTCAATTTCCTGCACTGTTGGATTGTATAATACTCTCTAGCTCTTTGTGAACAGTTTACTAATTCTTTATAGACTAGTCACGACCAAAATCTTGGGTTTATGTGGGACCAATAAGTTGCTACAGGCCTGGAGAATCGCCCAGGCTGAGGTTTTGCTGTTTTGATTCTATGAAATTACTTGTCTTCTACTAAAACAGAAGGCTCCCTAAAGCTCAGGGATACAGCCACAAAGAAAAGAGAACAAGTTTGATAAAGACTCAGCAGTCCCTTTCCTGGCTGAGCAAACTGAGAGGTGCACATTTATTTATTTATTTATGTGTTTGTTGATTTATTTATTTATTCATTGATTTATTTATTTAACTTGGATTACTCTAATCCAAGACCTTTGGGCACCCTCACACATCATTAACAACATGCTGCCCCAGCAGTGATAGGGGCATGAGCTCAGGAGGCAGAAAATGTCCTCAGCTTTATGACAACTAACCTCTGAGCCTCTCCAAGCATCTTACGAAAGCAGACGGGGTGTATCAGTATCTGTTCCACCACCATCCATTGGTTTCTGAAACATCAGCCACTTGCAAGACCTCTCCTCCAGCTCTCTGAATCATTTTCTTGGGAAGATGCTCCAAGAAATGGAAATATTCCTATTCTGTGAACATAGCACACAGGAGACCTATTTAGGCTGTGATGGCTTGCTTGGTTGTTTGCAGTAGAGAGGTAACTCTTCTGTAGGGCAACTCTTTAAAGGAAAAGACCTGATAAGACCACAATTCCTACAGAGACAGCGCTCATTTGTTCATCAGGACAATGATTAAAAACACAAGTTGGCTGTGTCAGCTCACGGTTTTTGGAGAAGTTCATCTGACAGATATTCTGCAGGGAAAAAAGTTGCCCAGCGTGTCAGAGAGTCCTGGCAAGCGCCCTGAGACGCAGGAAATGAGAGCAGAGAGAGATTGCAAAGCTGCGGAGAGGCTGCTCTCCTGCCAAGCATGCAAAAGAAAGCCAAACATGGCTGAACATCCTGGAAAAAGAATTGCCTCCCCATTTCTGACCAACATGGCGAGAGAAATGGCAACCTGTTGGCAAAAGGTTCCCCCAGCTTCCAGAGCATGAGTTGACAATTTCAATAGAAAGGGCGGACTTCCAGCTCTAGTGATGTTTCGTTAAATATGTACCCTGGCTGATGAGCTGGGATAAAAATGGAAGGCTGTAAACATCCCTTGATCAGCTGCAAAGCTCCCATTGACGTCACTGTGATGAGTGCACAGAGATCAGGGCCAAAATATGGGCTTTTTGTAGTACAGAATATGAATTTGTTATTATTTATTATTTGTTGCCTACAGCCTTGCTCTGTGGGAGTGTCTTCTGCCTTTAATGACTGCCAGCATCTTTCCCTTTGTTTTCTTCTTGACTTTTCCTTGGTCCCTTTCTAGAGCTCTCCCCTTCTCCTTTCTTGCATCTCACCTCCCTTTCTGGAGCTTTCCCACCTGCTCATCAGTGGAACAGTCAATGCTTCAGATGTCTTCATAGACAGTAAGTCAACACTTCCCTTGTCTAAAAACCATGTGAAGATGTTCTTCTTCTCCACTCCCCTCTCCCTCCCAAGCCTTTAGAGTCATTGAATGGTGGTTTGGTGACATCTCCAGAAAGTGTTTCTGTCTCAGCACTCCAGTGATAACATTTGGAAGTTTCTCTGTGCGGTTTCTCTGGGGGATAGAAACTCACACCCTGTTTCGCACCTGCAACTTGAAATTAGGTACAGGATGAACACGCTGCATGAGCCAGCTGTGAACGCCAGGCGCCCGGAGGCGGACAACAGGCTGGGTATCAGCTGCTGCGAGTTGTACGGCACAAAAACTGTTGTTATGTAAAGCTCTTGGGTGAGGTTTGGAGGGCAAAAGGTTATTCTGTGCAGAGAAACAAAAGCCTGAATGTTTTGTATCACTGGTTCCAAATGCTCAAGGTCACGAAGCAGCAATCTCTTCCTCTTCCCCTGGCACGCATCTTCCAGTTGGCTTAAAAATCATGAGTTTAGGAAAAAGGGAGATAATTATGGATTGGTTTTATTTCTTCTCTGGCTTTTGAAAGCCGAGCATTTTCTACCAACAGACGGGCTAGATTCTCACTTCTGTTTTGAAAAGAAAACTGAGACTCTCCAATGTCATATCACTCTGGCTTTGGATCTATAATATCATAAGAGTCAGAAGACAATCTTAAACAGGCACAAAGGTTTTCTAATTAGAACTCAAACCAGCTGGCTGCAATAGGGTTTGAACTTTGTACCATCAAATGTAAATTAAAATTATCAATGAAGAAATATATTGATTCTACAGCAGTCCACCTAACATAAATGTGTAGAAAAGAATGAGTTTTACTGATCAGTTCCTTGATCCCAGGAGACAGAGCACCTGCATCCTATTTGGAGCTCTGCCATTATTTGAAAATTTGCCCATCAATGTCCAAAACGATGTTATAATAACAAGTCCTTTCCTCATCTCTAATTTCTGTGATTTTATGAGTACAGCCCTACGCTGTCTAAACTTCTTGGGAAAACATACAGGGCATGCCCATGACCGTGCTTTCGAAAGAATTTGTGGGATTATGTCAGACAGTTCCCAGTGAGCCAACATCAAAGATATTGGGTTGCAGTTTTTAATAAAGCTTAACTGATTGTGACAGCTAGTTCATTCAATATTTTTGAGCTGACAGGATGGATTGGAGGAAATACCCAATTACAGGAGATTATGCATGTCTGAGGACAATGGATGCTGCTGTGTATTATTTTTAGTGAACATTAGAAAAATAATAAATTGAAATAGAATTAAAGATGGGGCTGTAAAGGAAATCAGATCTGAACGTGGCCGTGATACCTACAATTTCAGATTATCAAGGGACACTTTGGTTACACAAACAGCATGAGATGTATAGATAGAAGATGGATAGATTGGAAGATCGCTACATATAACATGTAGTCATCTAGGGTGGAACTGACACCTACTACTTCAGTGACAATGCAGAGTTTAGGTCAAAAAAAGGCTATTTAAACAGCTACCGCACAGAGCTGCCTGACTCTCGAAATACTTTAGCTTGCATTGACGTCTCCTAAATTCAGGAGGTCTAGAGCGGAGCAAAACTTCAGTGGCAATCTGAACCTTTACAGCATCTGGAAAGAAAGAAACACCTTTTTTTCTTTTTTTTTTCTGACCTATAGCACACCAACATCACTGGGCCCCAGCAGAGAAGGACTTGGGGATACTGGTGGATGAAAAATTGGACATGAGCAGGCAGTGTGCTCTTACAACCTAGAAATCCAGTTGCATCTTGGGCTGCAAGAAAAGCAGCGTGGCCAGCAGGCTGGGGGGTGATTCTGCCCCTCTGCTCTGCTCTGGTGAGACCCCCCTGCAGTGCTGCCTCCAGCTCGGGGGTCCTCAGCACAGGACAGACGTGGATCTGTTGGAGCGGGGCCAGAGGAGGCCACGGAAATGATCAGGGGGTGGAACAGCTCTGCTGTGAGGAAAGGTTGAGAGAGTTGGGGTTGTTCAGCCTGGAGAAGAGAAGGCTCCGGGGAGACCTTATTGTGGCCTTTCAGTACTTAAAGGGGCTTGTAAGAAAGATGGAGAGTCCTTTTACCAGGACCTGTAGTGACAGGACAAGAGGCATTGGTTTTAAACTGAAAGTGGGTAGATTTAGGTTGGACATAAGGAAGACGTGTTTTACGATGAGGGTGGTGCGACACTGGCACAGGTTGCCCAGAGAAGTTGGGGACGCCCCATCCCTGGAAGTGTTCGAGGTCAGGTTGAACAGGACTTTGATCAACCTGATCTAGTTGAAGATGTCCCTGCCCATGGCAGGGGGGTTGGACTAGATGACCTTTAAAGGTCCCTTCTAACCCAAACCATGCCATAATTCTATGATCACGGACTGCCTCCTGCCTCTGCCCTGACGCAAGCTGAGCTCTGACCCCACCTGCCAGTGCTCAGCAGCACTTTCCTTGGGAGACCTAACCCCTGGACTCTGGGGACACCCTTATCACTGAGCTGTAAGCAAGACTGCAGCAGGGATGCATTTCAAACTCCTACTGGAAAGGAGTTATGTTTTCAAGTGGTTGTTTTATTTTATTGCTTCAATGATCATTGTTTGTAACCTTCCCCTCTGTTCCCTTGACAATAATTTTGCCAAAAATGATGCTTCTCCCAAAAGCTGTTACTGCAGCCCCTTTAATCCTGTTCTTTTTGGTGTCTCTATTTTATCCTACATACTAAGCCCCATATTTTGTTTCCAATGCTTTTACGAAGAGTCTCATAATCACACACAATTTATCTCAGTAATGCAGTCAAAATCCAAATCTTTTGGGNGTGGATGAAAAATTGGACATGAGCAGGCAGTGTGCTCTTACAACCTAGAAATCCAGTTGCATCTTGGGCTGCAAGAAAAGCAGCGTGGCCAGCAGGCTGGGGGGTGATTCTGCCCCTCTGCTCTGCTCTGGTGAGACCCCCCTGCAGTGCTGCCTCCAGCTCGGGGGTCCTCAGCACAGGACAGACGTGGATCTGTTGGAGCGGGGCCAGAGGAGGCCACGGAAATGATCAGGGGGTGGAACAGCTCTGCTGTGAGGAAAGGTTGAGAGAGTTGGGGTTGTTCAGCCTGGAGAAGAGAAGGCTCCGGGGAGACCTTATTGTGGCCTTTCAGTACTTAAAGGGGCTTGTAAGAAAGATGGAGAGTCCTTTTACCAGGACCTGTAGTGACAGGACAAGAGGCATTGGTTTTAAACTGAAAGTGGGTAGATTTAGGTTGGACATAAGGAAGACGTGTTTTACGATGAGGGTGGTGCGACACTGGCACAGGTTGCCCAGAGAAGTTGGGGACGCCCCATCCCTGGAAGTGTTCGAGGTCAGGTTGAACAGGACTTTGATCAACCTGATCTAGTTGAAGATGTCCCTGCCCATGGCAGGGGGGTTGGACTAGATGACCTTTAAAGGTCCCTTCTAACCCAAACCATGCCATAATTCTATGATCACGGACTGCCTCCTGCCTCTGCCCTGACGCAAGCTGAGCTCTGACCCCACCTGCCAGTGCTCAGCAGCACTTTCCTTGGGAGACCTAACCCCTGGACTCTGGGGACACCCTTATCGCTGAGCTGTAAGCAAGACTGCAGCAGGGATGCATTTCAAACTCCTACTGGAAAGGAGTTATGTTTTCAAGTGGTTGTTTTATTTTATTGCTTCAATGATCATTGTTTGTAACCTTCCCCTCTGTTCCCTTGACAATAATTTTGCCAAAAATGATGCTTCTCCCAAAAGCTGTTACTGCAGCCCCTTTAATCCTGTTCTTTTTGGTGTCTCTATTTTATCCTACATACTAAGCCCCATATTTTGTTTCCAATGCTTTTACGAAGAGTCTCATAATCACACACAATTTATCTCAGTAATGCAGTCAAAATCCAAATCTTTTGGGGAGGGTTCTGTTTTTTCTTTTTTTTTTTTTTCTTATGTGTTTGGTTTGTGATGATACAACAGCTAGTTTGGGGTGCTTTGTTTTCTTGGCAGATATTTTAGGAGTTCATGAGCCTAGTGTTTCTTAAATGTGCTCCAAAACTTACTCTCTTTCCTCTCTTCCTCCCTCTTTAGCCTTCTCCCCAATTACTAGTTAGTAAGAGACTTTACCAATCCAACAAAGGTTTTTCTCACTTCTTTCTGCAGCCATTTCTTTTAATCACTTTTTTCATTAATATCCACACATCTCACTTAGTACTCCTTTATGAACATTTCTTGCTACTTCTGTTTCAGGAGATCTTTTTTAGCTCTGTTTTATTTTTTCTTTGATTTCTCTTCTTTCTTTTATGCAGTGCCACAAATCCTTACTAATCCAGATGTTAGGTATGCTGTTCATGAACCCAACCAACCACAGTTACTGTAGTGCAAAGACCAGAATATGCCCATGTTGACTTCCTGTGGTGGATCTTAAGCCTCGTAGAGTGTGAAATCTGTTCTTCAGCTCAGTTCAAAATTTCTGCTTTGATGGTTTTTTTTGTTTTGACAAGGTTCAATTTGACCTGGGAAGATCATGTGTCAAACAGATTTTTCACCCTCTGAATAACCATCAAATTAAGTATCAAATGGCAAAATCCACACTGAACAGATTTTGAAAAGGCATTTGACAGACTTCCTTATGATTCAGTTTGGGACACCCTGAAGTGTTGGGGTATTCCAAGAAAAATAATCAACATCATCAAGTCTTTTTTTGGTCAGAGGGCAGCCTTCATGGGTCAAGAAAAGCAGTCTGGAGCCTATGTGTTAAGTCAGATACTGATGTGAGATAAGGATGAATTGTATCACCTGCCCTGTTTGGTACCAGCACTGACTTCTCTAAGGGAAAGCAGAGACAGTGCTGGAGTAGATGATCAAAATACGTCATTTTTGCTGATGGCAGCTCTCTTGAGCAACAGCTCAGCTGCTCTGCAGGCAGGAACCAAACCATCCTCCAGCAATACAAAATCCAATGTGAGGTTAATAGCTTGTGATGAAAATAAGAAGACAATGAGATTCCCAGCAGTTTCCAGCTCAAAGATTGCCTTTTAGAGGGCAAAAGGTTACAAAAGGTGAACTTATTAATGTGCCTTGGCAGAATCGTGATTGACGTGGAAATTCAACAGGAAATAATATCATGAATTGGCAAGGCAGTCAGGAGCTTGGATCACTGAAAACCTACAACCCACAGATCAAACTCTGGCTCTTCAGCTCAGATGTTCTTTCCACCTTTACACACAGATGTGAATGCTGGAAACCCACCAAAGGTATAAACAAGATATCTCAATGCTTTGGAAAGCAAATGCCCTAGGAAAACAAAACAAAACCCTGAGGATTAAATGGAATGAGTTTGTAAGAAATATTGGGATTCCTCAAGCTTTTGACAGCCCCGTGTCTCCAGCAGGATGTATTCGAGCTATGTGAAGAATGTGAAGCCAGAGCGTCTGCCACAGCAGGTGGGACAGTAAGCAGCAGGAGAAACATATGAAAGGAGTTGGCTGAAAGAATAGAAATATCAAACCCCAGTCAGTTGTGGAAAAAAATAGGCGAGTAAATGACGAGGACATGCAGAGAACAACAGAGGGTAGAGAAGAATGGAGAACTGTTTTGAACTTTAAAGTTTCATCTATACTAGCAAAAAATTATGGCCAAGAGCCAGACTTGAGCAATGGTCTGATGACTTGTCAATATGGTTATAGAACATTGAACGCTAGAGAGGACCTCTGGAGGTCTCTGATCCAACCCCCAGCCCAAAGCAGGGTCAACTTAGATGAGGACGGAGATTTCACAAACTCTCTGGATCCCAGTCCAGTGTTTGATTATCCTTAGGGCAAAAATATTTTTTTCCCTAATATGTAATCAGAGTTTCCCTTATTGCAACTTCTGTCATTGCCTCTTGCCCTTCTGCTGTGCATTTTCAAGAAGAGTTTGTCTCCACCTACTCCATATCTTCTTGTCAGGTAGCTGAGGAGAGCAACAAGATCTCCCCTCCTTAGCCTTGCCTTCTCTTCTCTTCTGTCTTCTCTCTTCTCTTCTCCTTATGGGTTTAGCCAAATCCAAGTAACAGTCTCCCAGGAAATGCCCAGACCCTGTTCAGAAGTTAACTTCAGTCAAGGACTTTTCCTAGTAGGGAAGATGGGCAAGACCACCTTACTTTTTAAGGCAAGTTAATGTAGCTATTTGGATGTGAGGCTTCTCCTGTTTCAGTTATTTGTGTGCACAAACCCCACTTAGCTCTTGATATTGTGATGACGGGGTTGAACTCAAAGTGAATTGAACAAATTCCCATGGGATGAAGGAGGGAGAGGGAGAAATCCCACCACAGAGTCTATAGGACTGTTGCAGCCTTGAGAACAGGAGGATCGCAGGTAAACCACCAGGCTGCCAAATCTGCAAGAAAAACCCCATGAAGAGAAGTCAGGAAACAATCCAAGAACTATAAAGCAGTGGATAGTTGAGCCATGACTACCTTTGAAGATCTGGGCCTATTTTGGAGCTGGATTCCCTGACACCCTACAGTGACTGGGAGTCAGCTGGCCTGGACAACACCTTCTTGTGGACGTGAGATGTGTACACAGCTCACCAGGGAAAGTTTCAGGCCACTGAGGCTTCCAGGGCCTCTTGCTTCAGTCTTCAACGTGAGAGAGAAGACAAAGTGAAACACAGCCTACTATTAGCTTTTCTTCTCTATGGTGAGCAATGCTAGAGGACCCCTGAGAAGCTTGAAGGATGCTTTGAATGATGTTTGCAGATAACAGCTTCTGGAGTTCCTCAAGAGTGTGTTTAAAATGGAGGCAATGCATTTGGAATAGCTTTCAACTTTCAGAGTAACTTTTGAGCACAAGAAATGCACCATATCAGCAGCTACATACTTCAATCCGGCTAGGAGAACGTGCATGCAGGAACAGGCTTTTTAAAAAATCAGGACTCTGTGCTCAGCAGTATGAAAAGGAATGAGCCAAACCTGAAGAGCAGGATACGGTCCTCCAGCAATAGCAGCTGAACTTGCAGCAGTCACCAGCTGGCATAAATCGAAATAGCTCAGCCTCAGTCTCCAGGTGATATAAATCAGCTGAGTTCCAGCACAGCTGATCTTGGTGTAGGGGATAAATCTGTGTAGTGTTCACACTGGCTCTTTCTGTGTTGGGGGTAGGTGCATCTGATCCTCTAGGCTAGGGAAGGTCTTGGCAAGCGTGGCTTTCTCTCCTCTTCTGCTGTTGGGGAGAAGCCAGGTTGTTCAGCAGGGGCTGAGCATACCAACCTACAGCATCGCTATAACATAAGGAGGGAGGGAAAGGCAGAAGGGAGGCAAAAGAGACCCAGAAAAAAAAGGAAAAAAAAAAAAAATCTGTGAGATGTGGAAAGGGAAAGAAGAGGAGATAGGGAAGAAATGAAAAAACAGAGGAAAATATAAGGCAAGAAAAGGGAATTATAGACAGTAAAAAGAGGATAATAGCTGGTGTGGGGGAGACTTAAGGTGTCAAAACAGGGTGACTTGAAGAAGGGCATATGAAGGAAAGAGAGGGAGGATGGAGTGAGGAATGACTGGGAGGAGGAGACTGGCTGCATCCTTCCCCAGGTTGGGGGAGGAGGGAGGTGGTGCCTTTTGGTTAGTTTTCCTTCAAAAAGGCTATTTACTGAGCTAGTGGTATCCCCAGCCAGAGCTCAGCTAAGTAATTTGTCTCTGTCCCCCAGCCCCTCCCATGCAAGCCCGCCTGCCATCCACGTGCGATCTGTTTTGACAAAAAACAAAGCCGAAGTCTCGGCGACCCTCTCCGTGGCCCCCCACTCCCTCCCACACGTGTGCACGCACACGTTAATTCCTAACCAAACAATTCAGGGGCTGTTGGCTGGGTGCGTGTCCTTTGGCTGCCCTGGTGTAACCCCCAGAAGCAGCGGAATTAAGCCCTTCTCTTTAAATATTTTTGAATGATTCGCTCCAGTGAAAAGTGAAGTCTGGAAAAATCCTGCCGTGTGCAGGAACTGTCTGAGGCCTCCCCTGAAGCCCCAAATGCCACTAGAACCTTCACCTCCCCTGGGACCAGCGGCCGAGACCAAAAAAACTCCTCCTGGGCTCCCTTCCAGCTTTAAAAATATATTATTTATAGTACACAAATAGCCAAGGGGAACTTTTGTTTGTTCTTTCCATCTGTCCTTTGCAGCACTGAAATCCAGCCTGCAAAGGGATGCTCAGGGCACTAAAGGTGACGGCCATCTGTGGCAAAAGCAAGGCAAGGGGAACTTCTTTTTACGTGGGTCTTGGTGTTGCAAGTGGCCACAAAGACATAGGAACTGTTTTCAAACAGGCTAACGCAGTCCCTGCTCATCGCATCTATCTGGAAAAGGACTTTTCTTTGACCTTTTCTTTTTCCCAGAAGCTGGATAAAAGCATGCCTTTCAGAAAGCTACAAAATCTTATCTTCAAGTGAGGATAAATTCATTCGTTTTCCTCACCGTGTCCTTCCCTTTTTGGGAAATTCATAGGAAAATATAAGAAGGCCCACAGTTGTAGGATAATATATCTTTCTTCCTTTGCCCTGCCTTGGAAAATTACTTCCCGACTCACATTTGTTAGAAGCTGGCATGGGTCCTGAAGCCGGCAATTTTGCAGGAAAATGTTGCGGGTACCAAAAAAGATCTAAATAAGCCAGGTCTAAACATTTCGTTGATTGTCTATGAATGAGCCTCCTCTCTCGTCCGTGCTCTGGACGCAGCTGACTCCCACGCGTGCTCCTCTGAATGGTTATCGTGCAATTCACCTCTTTTTGTCCCTGGCTTTTGTCTTTGTTCTTTGTAAGAATAACAGTCCTAAGACTGGAGACTTCTTAGGAGTATTGACTTCTAAAGAAGCGTGACGGTTCCCTAAATACCCTTTTCTTCCTTCTCTAACTTTGCTCTCTCTGGGTTCAGGGCATTGTGGGGTGTGGATGTAAGTCTGAATTTCATGCCTTGACACTTGCAAACCGTAGAAAAACCAAACCTTGAAACCAGCCTCGCAAATACGGGGCCAGTCAGGTCAGTGGTAGCCGAGCGTTACAAGCAACTCCCAGCTGTATGATGGAAAGAACCAAAAAACCGTGATTTAAGAGCAACATTGCTTCAAAGTCAGAATCCTCCTTTGGCTCTGGGGCAGAGGTGTGGGTTAAAACAAGCTTTGCCTACAATGCAAAGACCATATGCCTGAGGGTGCAAGAGCTAACGCATTGATGTTTTCTGCAGTTCAAAGCGCCTGAAATGATGTGGGTCGAGCTTGCTAACATGGTGTTTTCATCTGTAGACATATCTGAGGGCTGTATTGCCCGTCCCATGGCATGGCATGAGGTCTTGTCGCTGACCATGCAAGGTGCAGGAAGAGGTTGGGTATACAGGACCAGAAATGCCCCCACCTCATACTTGCTGCCTCTAGGAAGACATCTGTGGTGAGAACCACCATTAGTCATGCACCAGTCTGTCTTGGAGAAAATTACCTCATTAAATGCAACGGAGTGAAAGAATAATAGGCGCAGTGTGTCTGATCGGTGGAACAAGACCAGGCAGAGAAATAGGGGATCAAATATTTTGACTGCGCAGAGGACTGTCTCTGTTTTTCTGTTGTATGCAAACATCGGCCAAGTGCTGCTCTATGAATGCAGCCATCCCAGATGAGATCTCTGCTCTGATAAATGCAGACTCTGCCTCTGTCTTTAGCCAAAAAATGTTGCACCTGTGTGAACACTGGTTTTGATCTTCCAAAACGCCTTCCATATATGTATTTCCTAAGTCTGCTGCCCTTTGGACATGTCCTCCTGCTCTTTCCTAACCTCTTCTTCTGCACCAGGATCTGCAGATTCTTGCACTGGTGGTTTCTTCACCAGAACAAAAAGGTGTGTTAGATGCGTCCTGGCCCTGGGCTTATCTTGTACTTCTTGAAAGAAAAAGAGGAGAGCTTTGAAAGTTTTGATACGGGATCCTAAACGTCACCACACTGCAGAGCTAGACAAGATCATGCTCCCATGGGTGAATCTCTCCCTTCTGACCACATCCTCTCAGACTGTGGTTCACCTAAGTTCACTCCGACCTGAGCTCTTGTGTATTTACCTTTCTCTTTTCTTCAGCCTTTGAATAGAGGGGTATTAGCATAACGTGTTTGACACCCCCTTCCCTCCCCTCCAAAGTCCCTTGGGAGAGAATGAACACATCAACACCTAACACTGACTCACAGAGGCTGGGGAGGCTGTTGATTTTAAGTTGCAAAGATTGCTAAAATTAAACAAACAATATACTAGACCAAAAAAATGTTCCTCAGTTCATAACTCCCTGGATCCATTTACAAAAACTTAAGCTCACCAGAAACCAGATCTTTGTTTGGAGAGGGAAATGCGGAAGGGAAACACTAAGATGTTAGTTGACACATACGGGGGGGGGGGGGGGGGGGGGGGGGGGGGGGGGGAAGGTGAATAGAAGAACATGGAACCAGAAAGTCCTTTATGGGCCAGTGAATCCACCCCAGGCAAACCCAGGCAACCACAACATATCATTGCTTTCCTAAAGTGATCAAGCCTGTATTTAAAATGTTGAGATTATTTGCTCCAAATAGCCTTCTTGGAGGATAACAGCAGAATCTCCTTGCTCCCACGGTCACAAACTTTCATGTCCAACCTAAATTTATCCACAGCCAGTTTATAGCCACTTTGCCAGCTCTGCTTCTCTCTTCACTGTTTCATCATCCATGTCTGTGAGTAGAAAACAATCACAACTTTCTTAGCTCTCATTTTGCCAAGTCAGATAAATCAATGTTACATTGTCCCTTCTTGGAAGAAAATTTCTCTTTTTCCTGATCCTCCATCTAGTGTCAGTTCCCTCTGTTTGGGTGATCAAAAATACCCAGGACTCCATGCAAGGTCTGAGCATGCCTGCAAGAAAGGCATGAAGACCGCCTCATCGCTGTTGGAAGTATCTTGCTCGATACGTCCCTCTTGAATAACTGAATTTTGCTAAAGAGGCATCGCTTTTTCAAAATTAATCAGTATGCAGAGGGCTTTTTTGCATTATACCCGTCTGAAAAAGCAGGAATTTTGGCTATAAATCCTGAATTGCAGGGCTTTACATTGCTGTTTTCGCTATGCCCCTTGCCAAGGCCGTGCATTTCTTACTTCCTATCCAATATTGCAGACTTTCTTTGTAATGAAAGTGCTTCCCACCTCTCTCTCAGTAGCAGACTTCATCAGAGCACACCCACTTTTCTGAGGGAGGTTATATTCAATAAACTCGGTTCTAAAAATTATCCTCGAACTGCTCTATTATACTAACTTCTTTCAAGTCTTATAAAGCCTCTTTTGACAATACCTATTCTTGTCTCCTTTTTAGACAGTTTTTTTGTGATTTCCATTTACTATTTAAGTCTCTTCTTAACTAAAGGGATCCCATGTGGCACCCTATCAAAGTCTTTACTGAACTCTGGACATACAAGATCAGCTTCATTTTTTTTATTGAGAAAATATTTCACTTTTGTCTTCCTGAGATAAGAATAGTGGACACTAAAATTTCCCAGAAAATTAGCTTTCCTATTTTTAAAGCTAGGAGTCACCTGTGCTATAATGCAGTCAAACAGTTCTAGTCCCACCTTGACAAAGGTTTCTAAAATCCATGTTATCAGATTTGCAGGTTCATGTGCCAGTTCCTTTTGCATTCAGGGACAGGGAAGATCCAGTCCCCTTTCTCCCCCTCTCAAGCTCTAATAGTTGCCTCGATCTTGCTTCACCCCCACCTCATACTCTGCCTTCACTGAATCTCAAAATCATTGAGTTTGGAAGGAACCTTTGGAAATCATCCAGACCAAGCCCCCTGCACAAAACAGGGTCAGCTAGAGCAGGTTGCTCGAGACATTGTCCATTTTGAATACCTTCAAGGATGTCAACTCCCGCATTCATTCCTGTGTACAGCATCACCGCTTTTAATGAAAACTCAGATTTTCTTTTTTATGCCATACTCAGATCACCTTTTTTTCTAAACTATACTCAATGAATAGTGGCTGCATTTTTTATTCCTATATTGTCTTTTTATTGGCATAGTTGAAAACTTCAGCTCTTTATTTTAATACCTCTTATCATGGACCAGATCAAACCTTCCTGACAATGCACACTTAATCCCAAAAGCCTGCTAGTCTCCCAGGTAGAGCTTTCTTGTCTAATCAGTCTACCTTATTGTTCTTGTATTTTTTATCTTTCTTGTTATTTCAAGATTCCCTGATTATTTCTATTTTCTTCTGCAGGAATTTTGATCTGGTTTCTTGTTCCTTTTCCATGAGATTCAGGTTTTTCACATTCAAAAAGTTCCAGTCTTCTGCTGTTTTTCCTTATCTACACAGAGCACTCATTGTGGTCAGTCAAAAATTGTGAAAATGTTTGTGTGCTAATGAATGAGTTGGGGAACAAAATGGAAGACCTGGAACTACGAGTTCAGGGTATGAAATCAGATATTAAAATGAAAAAAGAAACTTGGTAGAAAAAATAGGAAGGTCCGTTCCCAAGAAAGGTCAGAAATAAAGAAAAAGGGGAAATAGTTACAATATACATTTATGATGTGATACACTGGAAAAAAAAGAAAAATTGTTTATTTGTGTCAAAGTAGCTTCATAGGAAGCACAGCAGGAGGGGTAGAACCAGGAGTTCTCTATAGACAGTGAAGTGTAGACTTAGATGAAGACAGCAAACTCGACAAATTTATAAGACAGAGAAAGTCTACAGAGAGTCATGCTGTTATGAAAGGATTTAGTTTCATCTCTCTCCATCTGCCTACCTAGCTATATGTTCAGGAAACTCACTGCTGAAGTGTGATAGCCTAAAAGTTTCATCATTAAACTGTCATTGAGTATGTTCACTTCTTGCAAGAAAATGCTGTACACAGAGAGCCAAGGTACAGTTGAAAGAGGTGAGGAAAACTTTGTTGAGAAGGTTCTTCCCTCCTTCCTTGTCATTTCTAATGTGCGTCTTGCAGGCACATGCTGATTTACGATGGCATAGTTCAATCACACGTAAATTATCCTGAAAGACAATAATGCTATTACATTCTAGCAATACACTGCTTTCAAGTCACCTCTTTACATCCCTGTTTCAATCCTAACTTGGAAATCCTTTTAGTTGCTAAACATAAATTCCCAACCCTGTGCAGCCACAAGCTCTTTGTTTAGAAGATAAAGGAATGAATCACTTTAGAAATGCTCAAGTGGTTTACAATATGCAATGAAAAATAGACATTGTGTTTAAAATAGATGGCTGTACAGTGTATTTTTTTTTATAAAATTGTGTTTTGCAACTCATATCCCATAGAGGACAGCAATCTGACAGCAACAGAAACATGAATCCAGGGTGAGTCAGGGTCAGTTTAGTTTCAGTACATGGATCACTCCAACTCCTCTGAGAATGGTGCTGTTCAGGAACTTATATACCAAAAAAAACCCACCCAACCTTGTGAGTGAGTGTGTGTGTGTCTCTCCTCATCCCCAGGACATAACAACTAATTTTTTGTCCATTGGCTCATTTGTTTATAGCACGTCCTGGATGGCTCTATCACATGTCTTCCTGACTCAAGGCCACAGGGTTGTGAGGGTAAGTCCCCTCCCTGCAGGCTGAATTCTTCCCTCTGGAGCACAGGGAGGTTCATGGTAGGGTTAGAAGAGACGTGAGCCTGGCGTCAGGTCACCGTGACACAGCACCAGACAATGCAGACCTCGTCCTGTTCTATGAGTCCCTGCAAAAAGCATCTCCAGACCCTGAAATTTATTATGGGGGGTAATTAATTCCTCAGGTTGTGAAGATATGGGATAACACACAGGTCCTGGCATGCTTTATTCATGTGTTCTCTCTCTTTCCTATTCCCTCCTTGTTAGTGTGCTTCCTGAGCATCAGAAAAAGGTTAAAAACATGAATCCTGAGTTTTTAGAAGCTTTGGAAGTCAAAGAGAGTTCGGTGTGCAGTCTGGATCTTGGGAGAGCTGCCTTCAGTGCCTTGTCCATAAACTCTGTGTGTGGTCTCAGCAATGTCACTGAAAGTCCAGATTTTTCCACCTAGACGAACAGCCTAAGTGAAGAGCCAAAGATCAGATTTGCAACAACTCTTTTGAGCTGTCGAAAAGTGAGATGACTAGACAGGATGGTTGGTTAGATTCTTCATGTGATCAGTGGACAGGGACTGAGCGGCTCCAAAGATAGACTGGGATATATGGTGGTGTAAGTCACACCTTGGTGCTCACCACTGTTCGGGGGGGTCTCAGTTGCATGTTGTTCTTTCCCCATGGAGAACTAAGTTGGGGCAGGTTACCAATATAAGCACTTCTGGTAGGATCTCAGAGGTAGCGGGGAATCGATATGGGTGTTAGAAACAAGCATCAGGGTACAGTCCCAAGACTGTTGGACCAGCTCCAGGAGCAAACTGGTAAGTCCCCGTGGCACGCTGCTCAGCTGCGGTGTTTCCAGTCTTCTGGCTACAACAGAGCCATCTCTGATGCAACAGGAAGAACAAAAACCTCAGCATCCTCCTGGCATTGAGCAAGAGGCTATATGCTTTTAAGGACAAACTGGCTCTAAGGGTTCTGATAAAGCTCAAAAGACACCACTGAATCAGCCTGCTTCAGCAAACCGTGCAGGTTTCCTATGGCTTGGTAGAAATTCTGCCTGACAGGCCAAGGAACAGCTTCACACTGTCACTTAAGGGTGCAAAAAGTCTCATAGGTCACAGCTCTTCAAAGGGACTATTACTTAAGAATGAAGCTTCACTTCTGGTTTCAGTGCAGCGACTGCCCCAAACTGTTGCAGATTTAACAGTAACCTACATTTGCATTGATCATCCCGTGCTCTCATCCTGGCACATTACTAGCAAGTATAACTTTGAAGGCTCCCCCCAATAAAGGCATGCTTTATCTCATCCTTTTTTTTGCAGAACTAACTCTGGGACTATCCCATTTCTACATGCACTTCATGCATGGCTGAGATGATACCTTCAGCCCAGGTGATTCTAGGAAGCAAAGTTTCTAATCAAAATGAAATCAGATCAACCAATTTCAGTAATACCACAAATCCCTGATTCAGACTTGCAACACTAGTGAGTCTCTGCAGTGGCAGCCAGGTGTGGTGTGTTTAAGACATGTGTCTTGCTACTTATGTGCACACATAGTCTTACCACATTGGAGGCAATTGCGTGCTCTGTAATTTATCCTCAGGCAAATAAATAAACACTTATGGTCCTGTGGAGTGCATCATATGGAGAAGTCTTTTTCAGATTCTATTCATTATGGATTGCAAAGTCTTGGAGTGAGAAACTCACCCTGTTTATTTGGCATTTCTTCTTATCATGCCAATTTAAATGGAGTCACCGTAGTCCTCTCTGAATATTCATCCAGCTCCTGGAAACTGCCAAGCACAGCAGAAAATGTGAGACATTATAAAAAGAAAAATAACCATGAAAAGAGAGCTCTCTGATATCCCCAAATGACACAAGACAAATCATGTTTATGAACTGAACTAGGGAGGTGAAGGAGGGAGGGAACAGCTCCATTCGCTGGACCTAAAACCCAGGCTGAATCCTGAAGAAACCCCTTTTGAGTTATGAAAACACTGAGTAGACATTTATTCTGGTGGTGTTTCTTCCTCCACCCTCTCCATTTTCACATGCTCTGGTATTACTGCAGTCTTCTAGGATCAGACACAGAGTCACCACATCTCCAGAGAGCACTTCACTTTCCATTTGTCTTGAGCCAGCCATTATGGATTGTGAGTTTTGGAACCTGAGATCTTGCCTAAAGGGCTCTGAATAAGTGCCACGCTGAACCCTTTTGCCTAATAACATTTTTGCTTTGTTGAAACTAGACATGATGGAACCAGCCTTCCACAGTCTGTTTTGGACCATTTTGGTCATGTCTACACAGAACAGAGAAGCAACGCACCTAAGTCCCCAAGACAGCAGCAAGCCTAGTTGGTACATCCAGACTGCGCTGCCGATTTACTCTTGGTCCAGGGGGCTTATTGGTGCTCTGTGCCACATATGCCACAAGCAGATCTCATCCGAGCTCCTGTCGCAAAAGTAGAAATCTCTCAACTCTGTAGAGATGCCTTTGTCCTTCCTCTCCCTGAGGAGCACAACTAGCCTGAGAGGTCATTTGAGCAAAACCAGAAGTCCTGCCTTCTTCTATCTTCACACAATTATTATCCCTGCTATTGACAGAGTAACAAAAGTGGTTTCGCTGCTTTGCAGACTTATAGCCAGAAAAGACTGTCCCTGCCGCAGGGAAGGAACAGCCTGATGACCCAACATAAAGAGGAACCACAGGGAGTGGGCTGGAAAATTACACACAGACTCAGTGGTGATGCTTCACACATGCCTGCCTGGTTAAAATACTATATCTTCAAAGTAATTGTTCTGGACACGTTTGTGGTATTCATTCTACGGTTGGGAAATGCTCCTTCAGAAGGCAAAAGTATATGTGCTGGGGTAACAGCCACTAACTTCTGACTCAACTTTCTTAGAGCAAGCGATTATTTTTTCCCAGCAAACTGGGGTCTGTATGATTTTTTTTCCTGAAACAGCAGGCCAGTGCTGTCAGCATTTTCTTTGAACAACAGTACAGTGCAGGGAACATTTGATTTTCTTAGTTATTTCCAGCTTTGCTGACCAGATACAATCCTTATCCCTTTTGAATGCTACTTTTTATAAACACATTGCAAATAAGTCTCAATGTAGCAATATTGTCACAATACTGGAAAATCATGAATGGCAAAAGAAGTAATTGAGATATTTCAGGTGTCCTGAACTGGGTTCATACATTCAGAAAGAGAGAAATGTGACCTTCTTGTATCATCTCTGTTTCTTTGTAGAGCTGAAATAGCAGAGTATACTGTACACCTCTTGTTTTAGGGATTTTGACTGTTGCAACACCTCGAACTCCTTTCCCCCCACTTTTCCGTATTGTAGATATTGACACAGAAGCTCCTTGTTGGAGTTGTTATCTCTCTACTCTTCCAAATCAGCATCACGTAGCAGTGGTGCTAAGAAGCAGTGAGTGACGAGGAGTGGTGAGACCCAAATAAACCATCCCTCTTTTTGCTGTGTAGTCCTAGAGCTTATTTTTTTTTTCTTCTGAAAACACAGAGTTGCTTGTTGATCGTGCCTGTAGAAGAAATCAGCCTGAGCTCAAGACGAAGCTGACATCAATATTATGGGCATGGTGTCTCCCAGACTTGCAGTTGGGAGTGGGAAAAGCAACCATAATATTTCAAAACAAAGGTCTGTTCCTACCCATCCTTCAACTGCAAACACAAACAACATGCTGTGGTGGAGCACACCAGCAACTGCCACTGGAGCAAGCGGGGCCCACAGGCCTGGGCACTGGGCTGCAAGCAGCCAGGCTGTTTAATTGTGCGTTCCCTGAAGTAGTTGTTGGTGCATGTATAGCGATGCCCAGCCGTGGGTCAGAAGTTAGCTCACATCAGCTCCAGCAGGCAGTTTGGATGGGGCCATGCTGTTGTTAACAGAAACGAGTTGAAAGTGCAACCATACGGATGCAATTTGTCACGTGTTCCTTGCCTTCCCGGCTTGTGAATGCTCTGTTGACCTTTTTATTTAAGAGAAAAGGTGTAGCTTCTCTGTTTCAAGGCCTCCTTCAAAGCTGCCAGGCTTTTCTTGGTCTGGCTTGAGGACAAGGGCTTTTCTTTAGGTGACAAGGTGAAGCACACAGTTCATCTGGTGGGGATGAGAAAGGGTTTCATAGAATCATAGAATCATAGAATCATTAAGGTTGGAAAAGACCTCTAAGATCATCGAGTCCAATCATCAACCCAACCTCCCCATGCCCACTAAACCATGTCCCCAAGCGCCTCATCTCCACGTCTTTTAAATCCCTCCAGGGATGGGGACTCCACCACTGCCCTGGGCAGCCTGTGCCACGGCCTGACCACTCTTGCAGGAAAGAATTTTTTCCTAATGTCCAACCTAAGCCTCCCTTGGCGCAACTTGAGGCCGTTTCCTCTCGTTCTATCGCTGTTACTTGGGAGAAGAGACCGACCCCCCTCACTCCAACCTGCCTTCAGGCAGTTGCAGAGCGCGATGAGGTCTCCCCTCAGCCTCCTCTTCTCCAGGCTGAACACCCCCAGTTTCACCCCTGAAAACAACAACATTTTGAGAATCAAACACCTCTGAAAACAACACCACTTTGTTCACCTTAAGAACAAACATCAGTGCTGTTAAAAATGTAACGGTGGTCCCAGGCTGTTTCCAGATGAATTATCTGCAGTAGGAGGAGGGGAACATGAATGCTTCTGCACAAGGTAGAGGTGAAAACCCTCCAGCGAGGTGACCATGGCTTTGTGGTGCAGAGGTCTGGTGAGCCACATCCAAAATGATGGAATCCAAATGGAGTCATCCAAAAAGAGAGGTGCTGGAAAATGGCTCATCGGTATTGCCGCAGCCAGAGAAAAAGGGTTTCTGTTTCAGCCTAGCAAAACAGAAGCCAATGAGGACCAAATTTCTCTTTATAAATAAATTCAGGGGTAAATAGCAAGGAAGGAAAAGGCCTGTTTAAGCTGAGGGAGATGTTGTGCGTACGGGAGTTACTCAGCGTGAGTTAAGGTGGGCTGGAAGGGAGCAGCAGATCCCTGCCCGCCGGAGCAGCGGGAGGGGAGGAAGGAGGGCACGGAGCCTCCGCGGGTGGAAGAGCCGCCTGCGAAGGGCTCCCTGTGGCCGTGGATGTTTGCAGGGCAAGAGATGGGCTCAGTGATTCGGGAGAGGCTGCCTGCCCTTACACTCCTAACCCAGGACTTCTAGGTCTTGTTTATCACCGTAACTTCGTCATCCACCTGACATGCAAGTTACATTTAGAATCATAGAATCATAGAATCACTAAGGTTGGAAAAGACCTCTAAGATCATCAAGTCCAACCATTTAGAGGCATAAAAGGAACACGCTGCCAAAGCCAGTCAGAGCCTTTTTATTAATTAAGAGGGTTTTTAACTAACTGACTGCCTCTGGGAAAAAAGTATTCCATTTGTCCACTCTGATTGAAAATACGGGGGATTTCCTCTAAAAGTGACTAAAAACCTTGTATTGTTCTCTCCTTTCTTTCTCCACTCCCCATCTTTGTGCTGAAAAGTATTTTACTTGGAGTCCTGATTTTTCTGTAGGAGTCCACATTTTTTTTCTATTTGGTAGAAAAGTGAAAGAGATCAATAAAAGCATGAAAAAATAGTAATAAAAAAATCTCCAAAATGTTTTCAGAAGGCAGTAACAATTTCCCAGCCATGCCTGCCAAAGACAAAGAGATTGGTGAGGCAGCCTGTAAATTTACCTTGATAAAGGAATTCCGTGCTCTGTAAATAATCTCTTGTTTCAAGATGACCTAGAAAAATTCAGGCAAACCTGGAATACGGCCTCCCCTCCCGTACTGACCCCACACACTGCCGAATAGCTCCAGGCAGTCAGTGGGAAAAGCAGGCGAGGATGTGTGCCAGGTTTAAACGATGACCCTGAATTTGGAGAAATCTCTCCCCGTTTCACCTTTCCTCGCTGCAAAGTGCAGCTGATCACTCCTGGCGCCCGACCTCACAGGAGTGTCGGCAGAGTTAAGACAACGTGCGTAAAAGACTTTGACCGCGAATAAGTGCTTGTCACTATTAGATAAACATTCTGAAAAGTTCATTCATATAAACATCTGCATTGTTACTTAGGAAATTCCTTTGAACTGAATAATACTTAGCCATTCAATATTGCAAACATTGTCGTGCTGAATGACCTCTTTTTGCCCCCCGAAAGCAATCAGACCCTGCAAAGGATCACTAAAACCCCAGCTCTTAAGTGAGGCCCAGGCATCATTGGGACTGGGTTTTATTTCCCCGTGGCTCAGACTCTCTGTCCTTCAGAGGGAAGGAAACTGAGGCACCAAGCAGCTGTAGCAAGTGACGTAGTAAAGGATGGAGTTGCGTTCTCCCCAGCCTGAATACCCATCTGTGTCCAGTAACTAGGACTGTTTTAGGTAGCATCTGCAAGAAGCTTATCTGTTTGTTAAAAATCAAAACTTTTCCTTGGCTGCCATTTGGGTGATGGCTCCTCTCCAGTTCTGGAGTTTAATTGAAAGGCTCCTTAAAACAATTAAATAAATACATGTATAAAGTAACTCCTCTGAGCCCTTTTCTCTACTACCCTCCAGATGCCCCTGATGAGTGGAAGCTTTACAGCTCACACACTGGAGGTTGTTGCCCATGTGAGTTTTCCTTTGTTTGGGTTATTCTGATTATCGTTTACTTTTATTCCTGGATTTCTTCCTGTTAGGAGCATGTGTCATTTCCTGAGCTGCTCTTCTGTCCTAATCCGGGGACATCATGCCCCTCTTATCCTTGCAGGGGGGTAGCACAGTTCATTGTGAAAAAGGATGCTGATCTGCTTTTGGCTGTTCAAAACAGTGATGCAGAGAGCTCTGTAAATAATCTTTTGTTTCAAGATGACCTAGAAAAATTCAGGCAAACCTGGAATACGGCATCTTCTGAAGGCACCAAAATATTTTAACAAACTTGAGTAATAAAACATCTTGTACTGTAATTCTCCAATAGGATTGATTATGCCAGCTCATGAGCTCTTACAAAAGGCTTTCTCGATTTAGTGGAGACAGTAGGAAAAACCAGTGATTTCTAGGAATACATTCTAGAAAGACCTGGCAGGGATGCTTTAAGGGGAATTGAGATCGGAGGTGTGGCGGGGGAGGACTGGATCTCTGGATTTCAACCCGTCGGGCCATGGACACCTGGGGTTAGTGGTTTATTTCTAAGAAGCAGACCTCAGTCTGAGAGAAACAAGTTTGTCTGCGCTACTCGGAGATCTTCATGTGCAAAACTCCTGCAGGGAGTCACACCTCTGGAAGAACATCTTTGGGGATCCACAAGGTGAAAAAAGATTGAAAAGCCCTGGACTAGGCAACCTCTGCCGCTCCTATTAGCCCAGGGTTTTCCTTACCCACAGCCTAACACAAACCTCACTTGAGATGCTTCGTGTGCTAAAGATCTTCACAGCGGAGACCAGAAGTCCTGGACCAGCGGAGGGAGGACCCCTGCACCCCCCCAGGTTCATGATGTGCAGCTGATAACTTCTGATTCCCTGCAGCAGAGGGCAGCAATGACACACACACAATAGCCACTTAATTACAATTGGATTGGGAAAAAATATCTATGTGCAATGTGCCTAAAAAAAAAGTGGGAAAAAAAAAAAAAGGAAAAAACCCCCTAGCTCCACTATAATAAGATCTAAGGTCAGGGCTTTTCTTTATTTTTGCAGTGACTGATTTCATTAACATCCAAAATAGTGGGAGGAGAGCAAGAAGGGAGACTGCAAGGAAAGGGGATGTGGCACTACAGTCATTGCAACGGAGCAAGTACCCACAGCCATCGATTGCAACAAGAATCCTGGTGACTTTGTTGTTTCCCTGGAGGGCTTGAAATTAAATAGAGCCCAGGGAAAGATTTACTAGCTTGGATGAAACCTGAACTAAACCAGCTCCTTGCCACCAAGTCTGTGGCTTTGGAGAAGCTGGATTGTATTTAGGCTCTCCATCCCAACTCTCCTGGCTAAGCTGTGGTCTCAAGAAAAAAGGCAGCCTTAAGAATCCAGCCCAAGGCTGCCACAGAACCTACAGCTACAGGGTATATTGCCTGGGAAGGCGTAATGCTGTTGGCGTCCAGACAGGGCTTTGGATTGAATTCTTTACAACACAGAAAGTTGGGCTGTAGGTACCAGTGCCAAGTGCTGAATGCACCAGTATAAACGACTGCAGAGAGTGCAAGGCAATAAGAAACCGAGCTGGGAATGCAACTACACCTTTTCCCATGAGAACTGCATGGGAAAAGCCAGAGATAACACTATGGATGGATTCTTTTAGATTAGAGATACTGTCAGGACAGTCTTCCATGTGGACATTCTTCTCTGGCCCTTCTGATAGCCTTTCCTCATCTCTTTTTACCCCACTTTTGGGATAGGAAACAACGCTTGTGACATCCTATGGCAGCGGTCATGATGTATTCAGCTCTGCGCTGCTCTCTGGAGTGACGCCAGGCAGCCGGGACAAATGGGTCAGGGCTGGTTTAGCTCCGCTCGGATTCAAGAGCTGCTGAAGAAGATGACATTTCCTTCTCACAAATGGCCTGGGGACAGCTGTAAAGCACAGATCAGCCTGCTAGTGCCGTGCAAGGGCCACCACCGCTCTGTGACTTCTCCTGGCACATCAGAAGTGCAGCGTGGAAGGGGAAGAGCAGAAGGGTCACTTCCAGCAGCTGCTGGGAATATGCGCAGCTCTGAAACTGGGGTGTCAGTGCCAGGGAAATGCCTGAGCTCCGTCCTAGGGACTGAAGGATATGGCAGTAGGGAAAGAGTTAAAGGTGGGGTGCTGAGGTTTTGCTGAGAAAGCACGGGATGTTGGGCAAGGCAGGGAAAGAGTAAGATCACAGTGTACCAGCTGACAGAGAGACTGGGTTTTTTGTCAGCCTAGTACTAGCCCAGATCTTCCCTCAGTGATTTGACTATGCTGTGAGCCATCAGGTGCACGCTGCAGCCAGCCAAACACCAGCAGAAAGCGCGTTTTTACCTGTTCCTCCTGCAGCACAGATACTGTCAGGTGCTCCCCTCTTTTTGCATTGCAATTCCTTCCGCCTGTAGCTGAGATCTGAAGAGGTCAAAGGAAGAGGATAATGGAAACGCATCCCAGTCCAGTAGTGAACCTTGTTCTCCCTTCTCTGCCTGCAGATGTGCAACCAGAGAATAGGTTCTGTGCCCTGGTAGCAGACAAGGGGCTGGGACCCCTGCCCAAAACAGCATCTGAGCTAGTAGCCTGAGCCACACAGGAGCACTGGGGGAAGTTACAGCAGTGACACTCCCTGCTGCAGGGGATGGAGGCCCCCATCTGCCCACGTGACCTGTTAGAATCATAGAATCATAGAATCATTAAGGTTGGAAAAGACCTCTAAGGTCATCGAGTCCAACCGTCAACCCAACCCCCCCATGCCCACTAAACCATGTCCCCAAGCGCCTCATCTCCACGTCTTTTAAATCCCTCCAGGGATGGGGACTCCACCACTGCCCTGGGCAGCCTGTGCCAAGGCCTGACCACTCTGTCAGGAAAGAAATTTCTCCTCATGTCCAACCTAAACCTCCCCTGGCACAACTTGAGGCCGTTTCCTCTCGTCCTATCGCTGTTACTTGGGAGAAGAGACCGACCCCCCCTCGCTCCAACCTCCCTTCAGGCAGTTGCAGAGCGCGATGAGGTCTCCCCTCAGCCTCCTCTTCTCCAGGCTGAACACCCCCAGTTCCCTCAGCCGCTCCCCATCAGACTTGTGCTCCAGGCCCTTCCCCAGCTCCGTTGCCCTTCTCTGGACACGCTCCAGCCCCTCCATGTCCTTCTTGTCGTGAGGGGCCCAAAACTGAACCCAGGATTCGAGGTGCGGCCTCCCCAGTGCCCAGTACAGGGGCACGATCCCCTCCCTGCTCCTGCTGGCCACACCAGTGCTGATACAGGCCAGGATGCCGTTGGCCTTCTTGGCCACCTGGGCACGCTGCCGGCTCGTGTTCAGCCGCTGTCGACCAGCCCCCCCAGGTCCTTCTCCTCTGGGCACTTTCCAGCCGCTCTTCCCCAAGCCTGGAGCGGTGCCTGGGGTTGTTGTGGCCCAAGGGCAGGACCCGGCACTTGGCCTTGTTGAACCTCCTCCATTGGCCTCGGCCCATCGATCCAGCCTGTCCAGGTCCCTCTGCAGAGCCTCCTGCCCTCCAGCAGATCAACACTCCCGCCCAGCCTGGTGTCATCTGCAAACTGACTGAGGGAGCACTCGATCCCCTCATCCAGATCGTTGATAAAGATATTGAACAGGACCGGCCCCAAAACTGAGCCCTGGGGAACACCGCTCGTGACCAGTCTCCAACTGGATTTAGCTCCATTGACCACAACTCTCTGGGCTCGGCCGTCCTGTTCTCTAGGGAGGTTAGCTGCTTGCCAGGGCTTGGATCTGGCACTTTGCAGAGACACAGCTGAGGCTTGTCTGGCTCTTGGACTATCACTCCCTGCTGTTCTTCCATGTAGGCAATAACGATATGGTCATGGACACCTGGAGCATATCAGGTCAGACTACCCAGCTCTGCTGGTGATGCGCAAGGGCATGGGGGCCAGGTGGTATCTCCTCAATTCTGTTGATGAAGAAGAAGGGCTTAAGGAAAAAATTCTTTCCTGCAAGAGTGGTCAGGCCTTGGCACAGGCTGCCCAGGGCAGTGGTGGAGTCCCCATCCCTGGAGGGATTTAAAAGAGGTGTAGATGAGGCGCTTGGGGACATGGTTTAGTGGGCATGGGGAGGTTGGGGAGACGGTTGGACTCGATGACCTTAGAGGTCTTTTCCAACCTTGGTGATTCTATGATTCTATGATTCTAAGGACTGGAAGGATCCTGTGGGTCAACAACCAACCGATTGTGCAGCTGGTGTTCACAACAGGGATCAGGCTTTTATGACCATAGCACCCTGTTTGAGGATGGAGGACTGCTAGGGAATGATGGGATATACCTGTCCAAGTGGAACAAAAGCATGTTAACGAAAAGGATGGCCAACCCCGTGAGGAGACCTTTAAACTAGAAGTAACGATGGAGGGCAATGACAACACAATCAAGTGAGGAAGTGGTGGACTATTTTGCAAGCAAAAGGGATCTCATGATAACAAAACACAGCTGAAGGGGGCTTACCCCAAGAGAGGCAAAAAGTCTGCATAGATCAACAAGGAGCTCCTGACACAACTCAAATGTAAAAAGGAAGTATGCAAGAAGTAGAAGCAGGGATAAGTGATCCAAGAGAAATGTAGAGATGTTGTCTGACCATGCAGGGATGGGGTTAGGAAAGCCAAAGCCTGCCTGGAGTTGAATCCAGTGAGGGACATGAAGGGCAACAGGATGGGCTTCTAAAGGTACTTCAGCAGAGGGGAAGCCTGGAGCAAAGTTGACTTACCTTCAGTGGAGGAGGATCAGGTTAGAGAATGCTTAAACTACACAGATGCAAGACTGTGGGACCTGATAGGCTGCACCCATGACTGCTAAGGGAACTGACTGGTGGCATTTCAAGGCCACTCTTGATTATCTTTAAAAGATCATGGCAACTGGGAGAGGCTCCTGAGGAACAGAAGGAAGCAGATATCACTTCTCAAGAAGGGCAAGAAGGATTTGGGGAACAACAAGCTTGTGAGCTTCACATTGACTCTAGAAAGGGGATGGAGCAAGTCCTCTCAGAAACCAGTTCCAAACGTATGAAGAGTGCATCCACAGCAAGTTTGCTGATGATACAAAACTGGGATGAATGGTTGCTGCACCAGATAGCTGCTCTGCCATTCAGAGGAACCTAGACAGTCTAGAGAAACAGACCAACAGCAACCTCATGAAGTTCATCACAGGGAAGTGTAAAATCCTGTCCCTGGGGAGGAACAGCCCCATGCACCACTAAATGCTGGTGGCTACTGGCTGGACAGCTATTTTGCTGAAAAGGACCTGGGGGTCCTGGTGGCCAGCAGGTTGACCATGAGCCAGCAATGTGCCTTTGCAACCTGGGCTGCAGTAGGAAGGGCATTGTCAGCAAGTCAGGAAATGAAGAAGAGGGAGCGTGTTTTCTCAATGGTGCCCAGTGGCAAGACAAGAGGCAAAGGGCGCAAATTAAAGTACATAAAATTCCATCTGAACACAAGGGGGAAATAAATGTGTGCTGAGGGTGATCAAACATTGGAAGAGGTTGCCTAGAGAGGTTTTGGAGTCCCTATCCCTGGAGATATTCAAAAGCCATATGGACATGGTCCTGAGCAACCTGATCTAGGTGGTCCTGCTTGAGAAGGGGAATTGAACAAGATGACCTCCAGAGGTCCCTCTGAAGTCAACTATTCTGTGATTCTGTCTGAGTCTGTAAGACCTGGCTTCTCTAAAGGTGTTTAGTTGTCTCCTCCTAGCAGGAGTCTTAAGGCAGTAGAGTTTCAGCTCCTCGCTGCTGCATTCAGAAGAAATATCTTCATTTTTCTTTTCTGTGATGAAGCAGAGAACAAGAGGAGCTCACCTAGAAGTTCCCTAAGTCTGAGCTGGGGAGTGAGTATTGGCCTGGAGGAGGCTGACCCTAACCGTAACTTCCACAGTGGATGCACGCTTAAATGTATGCTCTAGGTCTGTGCTTTTCAGCCTCTTGGCATTTCAGATTTCTGTGAACTCTCTTACAGATATGTCAACCAGTTGAGGATATAGAAAACACAGCATCACTCTGACATGCCTTCTGGAGACATCATGTGGCTGAACTGGCTTTTCTTAGTTGCTTTTCACAAATCAAGTAGGAAAAGTCCATGAATCACCACAGGTCTTTAAACCGAAGCTTGAAAGCCAAGTGTTCAAGTCATCCATTATTCAAGCTCCATGAAGAATTTTGCAGAGTTAAATTCCCTTGCTTACCCTCTGCTTAAAGATACCCGAGGCAATCCTCATTCTTTCTTCAACTCTGGAAGTGATAAAGGGGACATCTTCAAATCCATCTCAGAACAAAAGTAACTATTTCCATATCTCAGCAACTTACCTGGAACAGTGTGGGCAGAAATACTAACTAATAATAAAAACAATAGTAATGCAGAGTACCTACCAGACCAGACAGCATTTATGGAGGCCATTGCAAGCTCAAAGTTTTGTGCAAATACATTTTCTTTGCCTAATTTTATTCATGAAGACACTGAGTAGATGAAAAATATATGGTTAAAGTTGAAATAGTTGAAATAAAGTCGACATAGAAAGTATTTTGCGAGGAACCACCTGACCGTGGGGACAGAAAACACACTGGAGCAAGATTTTCTGTAATTATTGTCTTATTGATTCCAAGACACAGCACTTACCTAGCAGACATTTCATCTGCCTGCAGCTTTCTACACAGACAGATTTATAGAGCTTTCCTTCCCCCTTTAGTTCTAGCCAGTTATTCTTCTAGCCAGAGCGTCCATCTCTCCTCAATATGTATACTCCTATCCATCTAATCACTAAGTCATTCATGCTTTCACACTATTTATGTAACATTCAATCTGACCATTGCTCTTTGCATTAGTCAAATCTTAAAGAGGTTCAACCGTTTTCTCAGCCTTTGGTATCCAGTTCCATAAGATTGGCTTTTTAAACACAGCACTACAATTCTGTTTGCAATCAAGAAGAAAAAGAAGGAAATCTCACCATGCAGAGAACAGGCATCTAAACCATGCCCTATAAATGTATTCATGGAGGAAGTATTACCACCTTCGAAAAGGTTGCCAGACCAAAGCTGGGTTACCAAGCAGAAGAATCTGAGGAGGTCTATCAACGTCGCTTTTTCACATACAAGTTTTATTGTATTGTCAACACATTTCTGATCCCTTTCAAGACGAATGCATATTTTCCAGATTTGATTTCATCTCTGCTTCTTTTGTGGCTTCTTAGTTCAACTGTGCAAGGAAACTAAATTAAATTTAAGCAGCTCGAAGCTCTGCAAGGGATGGTGCACAGGGTGTGTTGGCTCCTATTCGCATCTGGACAGGCGCCGCTGATTCATACATATGAACAAGGAGGTGACAATCATTTATTTCAGAAGCCCAGCCATTCATTTCAGAAGGCCCATGCCCCCCTCCTGTTCCCCCACTGCCTCCCCCTCCCAGAATAATAATACATGATTGAGGGAATCATATTCTCAGAGAAGAGGATCGGAAATGGTTCTGCTGCTCTTCGGCAAACTCTCAAATAAAATAAGAACTTTCTATTATTAACCCTCATTATGGTACGGAATTTTCCCACACTGAGCAGAGAAAATAGCTGAAGTAGAATTCAATTACGGAGCGTGTCACAGGAGGCCATGCAGCCCAACAGGTTAGGCACTGGGAAAGCTTGGGAAAACCAGCATCTGTTCCTGACCGCTCCAGTGATGACCTCCTTGATGTCCAATCCACTATCTGGGATGACTCCGAGCTCCTGGACCTTTTGAGTCTGAAGGTACCTCCAAAGCAAATGGCAGCTCTCTTGAGCATGTCCCAGCAACGTTCCTCTGCAGTTTCAACGAGTGCATAAGGAGGCAGCTGAAGTGAGGTTCTTGCTAAGATTCTCCTGAAGAGAGGAGGTGGAGGTGACTCCCTTTCCCTTTCCTCCACCTGCAAGAGCATAAACATAGACTGGACCTCTCTTGAGCAACGTGACTTACTTGGCTTTAGTCAGGACAAGTGCTGACTGACCCTTTCAGAGATTTGTGGGTGGATGAATGGATGGATGGATGGAAGGAAAGAAAGGAACATGCGGAGGTAAAAAGAGAGAAGAGGGAGACATTTCTGTGGGAGCCTCTTGTTAAAACTTTGGCAGTGCTTCACTGAGTTTAGGACAGGAAGTGATGAATATTTCACTCAATGGAAACCACACAGGGGATTTGAGCTGCTACGAATGTATTTGCCATACCTCCTACCAGTTCTCTAGACATAACAGGAAACTGAACGTTTTACGAATGTGCAAACCTACCTGCCTATAAATAATACAGAATAAATTAAGCACAGAGTTAAAAGGGCAAAGCAGGTTGGAAATGTTACTGATCTCTGTCCAAAGCAATAAACCATCACGCATTGTCTACTAGGATATTGCTTTCTCTCCTACCAGCTGTAGCCCTCTAGATCATGATCATTCCTGGAGGTTAAGCAAAGCACTGGCTTGGCTGGCTGGTGGGTAGTGTGGAAACACTAGAGTTCTTCTAGAAATGGTGTCGCCTGGGGATCTCCATGACATATGTGAGAGGCAAATCCACTCCCAAGATCTCTGACTGGGAGGAAAGGCAACCAGCTTGGGTGAAGGACAGAGAGGACATCTCAGCCTGGGGTCTCTGCCAGGAAAAATAGGGCTGCAACTTCAAGTCAACGGCTTTTCATGATGCCAGGGAATTGGTTTCAGACCTTGTGGTCTGAGTGAGGCAGGAGCAGGGAGCAGAGATGCTTTGGGAAGGGGTAGAGGTAGGTTGGGGCATGTTTGCAGGAAGGTTTCATGCATCAAGGCAACTAGGGCAAAGTCAGGGCTCCTGTTTCAGGGTGCTGGTGGTCTCTAGTGGGAACTGAAACAACTGCTGGCAGAGGGGTCCCAGACACGGTGGTGAACATCTCTGTGTGTGCCTGTGCCCTGGGCACCAGTGCTATAGCCAGGGTGGTAAGATAAAGACACTGCCTTTGGAGGAATTTATGCTGGACTACGGTTGTCATCTCCAGGCTGGCTCAGGCAGACGATACCAGGGTGGCACATTTCTGTAGCCTACAAGAAGGAGCAAGGCAAGCAGGAGCCCCAGGCCAGCAGGCTTTTCTCAGAAATATTGAGTACATCAAGAGGTCCCTCAATACATCGGAGTGATACAGGATGCTGCTGGGGCATGCTGCCTGCTGCCATGTCCTGAGGTTTCGCAGGACCACAGGGGCTTTCTGCCCTTGCCTGTAGCAAGAGTTTCATAGAATCATAGAATCATAGAATCACTAAGGTTAGAAAAGACCTCTAAGATCATCGAGTCCAACCGTCAACCCAACCCCCCCATGCCCACTAAACCATGTCCCCAAGCGCCTCATCTCCACGTCTTTTAAATCCTTCCACGGATGGTGATTCCACCACNTCGATCCAGCCTGTCCAGGTCCCTCTGCAGAGCCTCCTGCCCTCCAGCAGATCAACACTCCCGCCCAGTCTGGTGTCATCTGCAGACTGACTTACTCAGTAGCTCTCTGCACTGTCTGTAACTGAGTCAAAACCACATGGGCATTTTGCTGTACTCTCATGAGATGGACAAATACAGGAATCAAAGATGTCATCCTGCTTTTCCTTTTAGAAAGATATTCCTTGAAATTTATGGATTAGAGGTGCTTAAACCCAGGGTCATGGACTTAGGGAATAGTTACTATTAAAGAAGGAAATGCTCCCTTTGCTCATGGAGCCTAATTCCACTCAACTGCAATTCTCCTTCTTCCTTTAGTGGGTTATGGAGCACTGTGATGCTTTTTCTTCTAAATAAATACACAACTTTAGGGCAGGTTGCTTGACAACTACTGTGTTCCTGTTGGTCCTGGCTGCCTTGGAGAGGTGGATAACATCTGTGTCTCTTCACCAGCCTCTAAAGCGTTTTGGAAATCTCCTGGGCAAGGGGAAAAGTCTGAATTCTTTTCAAAACAATGACTGAGCTCAAATCACTTCCTATACGCCCACTTCATAGAGTGTGCTTCTTCTGCAAAACCCTCTCCTGGACGGGGAAAAAAAAAAGGCATGCAAAAAAACCCCCTAAAACATTGCCAGATTTTCACCTCAGAGCTGGATAAGAAAGTCCTGATGCTAGGTGGTTTCCAAACGGTAGAAGTATTTTCACTTTGGTTCTGATTCTGGAAATCTTGAAGTGTGCGTTTGACCTTTCCCTTTAGAAATAACCTCACTGAAATGAACAGCTCAAGCCTGAAGCTGTAGGTTTTCCAGGATGGTCACTGTCTTGCTGAATTTTTGCAAGGCAAAATCATGAGCACACATCTCCTCTGTGTGCTGCCTCCCCTAACAGGGAGACTCACCAAAGACTCACCGTTAGAAAGAGAGCTCTGTAATTATCCCAGGAGGTTTCCAAATTCGTGAGGCAGATAGTGAGACTGTGAAATGGAAATAAGGCTCTGACACTACTTTCATTGGTAAAAGAACATGAGTTTAAGAGCTTAAATCTGGTTATCCTGGATATATACCAAATGCCCATCTATCCCAGCATCCTGTCTCTGACACTAACCAACAATATATGCCAAGGAAAGAGCCTAAAAGAGTGGGATTGTTATGATAATTGCTTGAAATACCCTCCTGTGCATCTCCAAGTTCCCCTCAGCAGAAATCCTACATCCAGACAGCTGGCAGAATTGGGAAGCAATTGGATGTTGCTGTGTGAGGTCCCTGCCCTGAGACCCCCATGGTGCTGGTAGAGGTTGAACTGGCAGTCACTGGTGGCTGAGGAGCAAGACCATAACTCCCAGCAGATGCAGCAGCTACCCCTGCCCCTGAATGACCAACTCAGAACTCATTCATCCTCTTGGCACGTTTAGTCCTTGGCCTCTCAGCCACGCTGACTGCCACATGGTCTTGGTATCGCACAAATAAATGGTACAGAACCTTTCAGAGATGTTCAAGAACTGGAGCACCTAGAGCCCTCCCCTTTGATAGATATTTGGGGCAGTTCCTGGATATTCTGGTACCTGAATCTCAGGGGTGAGATGTGATCTGCTCCTCTGCTGTTCTTTTAATGACGCAAGGATTTTTTCCCCTAAATCTGATAATGCTCATTAGGAGCCTGCCGGTAGCATCATGGTTTGCAAACTTGTTCCAGGCATAAAAAGCAAAGGACAGCTTTGGATCAAGAAAACCTGCATTCACTCAGAAGTTTGAGAATCACCCACATATAGCAGGGATGTCGGTCTGCTTAAAGTTAAGCATCTGCCTAACATCTTAGCTGGGTTTAGGTCACATTTCTGATGAACTGTTTATTTCATGAATTCCACTCTCTCAATTGGCCGTTAACAAAGGGCACATATATTCCGATACAAATATAAATATATTTTAGGATTTGTGTAACTGAACATATACCCCCAAATATTCATTATTTAAAAGCATTTACTAATGTATTTTCAGATTAATTCCTGGTATTTGGATCACTGCCAATATTAATACTGGGCTGCCTTCAAGTTTAATAGTAGAATTATATTTTAAAATATATGTTCACTGAAGCAGATTTGATGTTTTTTTAATGTTGAGATTTCTTTACAATTACTTTAAAAATGACCTTTTGACCAAAGAAAAAACACTAGAATAATTTTTTCCTTTCATTTTTGGGCAAAACTTTATAATGTTTAAAAGAGAAAAATAAAAGAACCCCCTAAAAAACTAAAATCTTTCAGTATATATATTTTTCCTTGTTTTCAGCAAGAATTTTTAATTTGGATGTGTTGAAACACCACATTCCTTATTCAAAAGACTATTTTTTTAAACAGTTTTTGATGTGTGACATAGCTGTTATTTTACGAGAAACCTGAAACATTTTGCTGGAAATTTTTACTGGAGAAAAAACCAAAGTTCCGTTTTCAAACTCTCACACTTACACGCACAAATGGTATTTTTCATTCATCCGGCTCTGGTCTTCACTCTGGATCTCCCACTGAAAGTGAACAGCGTAGGGGCAAAGCGAATTAGCTGAAGTAATAAAGCAATTCAGATAAATGCAGGAGGAAATGTTCCTTTTTATCATTCATCACCTCCTTCTTGAGATAGTCCATGTTAACGTTTAGCCTCTAACATTTTGGGAGCCGGGTATGAACACCATCCAGTTATATGGATGAGAAAAATAAAGCTGGGGGAGATTAGATGCTCTCCTGTCAAAGACCATCACCTTCACAGCTTGGCCCAAATTCAAGAGCTGTCGTGAATTCAGCCCCTGGGAGTGGGCTGATGGTGAGGTCACTCCTATATCCTCCCCACAAACTGTTCTGCTCAGACTCTTCCCATCACAACGGTGCCTGCCAGTCCAATCTGACGACGATGCTAAAAGGAAGAGGCGTCGGGGACGTCTCCCTGACGTGTATTTATAGCGATACACGAGCTGGGCTGTGGTCACTCCAGCGCTGGGAGCATGATGACAGTAAGGAAGGAACGTGTCCAGGAGAAAAGGCTGGTTCGCAAACAGATGGAGGTAGCCCACAGGTCCAAAATCTAGCAACACTCAGCAAAAAAGACGTTACCACACGGGCAAGACTTTCTCTCCCCCCTCGCCTCGTCACCACTCACATTCCTAAGATACAAGGTGCTATTGTTTTCCAGCCTTTGATTTACTCTTCCTAGGGGTGCTGCTGTCTGGAATCAGACGTCAAGAAAATGTGGCTTCTATTCTTACTGTCCCCCCACAAATCACCCCTTGCTTTCTGAAAGCATCTCTCCCCAAATACAATCCCTCCCAGCAGCCCCACCAGATGCTTATATTTCTATTCCCTTTCTTCTGTGCCCCCAAAGCCAGCTCTTCTGAGACACTTTACAGATTTAGGTCCTTATCAAAGATGTTAAATTTGATGTTATATCAGAGATGTTAAATTTGATGATAATAGTGGAGGACCATTTCAGAGCAAGAGATTTTGGGGGGAATGATAGGGGAAAGAAGGAACAGAAAGACACAGATTTTGTTCTAATTTCTAAGCCAGCACCCTGTGCCCTGTACTGGACGGAAGGCACATCTTCTGCACTACAGTGTGCAGTGAGTGGCAAGGATCCAAGATCTGCATCTGCCTGTGCCCTTGAGTCAACACATCACCTCTCCAGGTCTCAGTTCTCCTCTCAACAGAAAGGGTAAATTACAGGCTTCCAGCTTCAAACTGTCTCTCCAACTTTTGCTACGCAAAATGGTTTATACCATTGCAAAGCACTTAATTGTTTTTGTCCTGGATTGCAGCATCAGTCCTACACCCAAAATAATGACGGACTTGTTTCGCTTGTTTTTCTGACCCATCTTGCAAACTCTGGACTGGAAAGTTGTGTTTTATTTCCAGTTTGCACAGATGCAAACAATAACTCAACACGCACAATGCTGGTGAGTTAGGTTGTTTGGCTCATTGCTCTTGGCAGATACTTCCAGCATTAACTGTGGTCCGAGAAAGATGTTTTCTACCCAAACAGCCAAAGGACTGTGATTTGCAGGTGAATGAATGACATTGTATGTTTGGAGATGGACTTCACTTCTTGCTGTGGACACTTTCCATGAACCTGTGGGGGAATCACTGGTGCTCTTCTGGTAAACTCTGACTCTCATAATGGTGAAACGTGAAATCAGGGCAGCATTGCAAGACACAGCAGAAAAAAGTCTATGAAGGAGANAACGATTTTATGATTCGATGATTCGATGAAAGCCCACCCTAAGCAGCTGATGATTTCAGTGCCCAGGTCTAGACAACAAGTGCCTATAGCAGACAGGACAGCACAGGAAAAGTATGAGACTGTCCCACCCAGCGTGAAAGCCAGCGGTCATCCACACCAGCTCCTGTACCTGTTGCAGAAAGGTGTTCAAAGGCAGCAGCTTTGTGGGTGTTCAAGAGTTCTCCTCCGTGCAGAGAGGAACCGTGGAGGAAAACAGGATGCTTCATACAGTGATTCTACCTTTCCAACCTTCTGCTATTTTCAAAGTGGGCTATTATTATGAATTCCATTTGCAAGGCTCCTCAAGATTTAGTGCCTGGTAGTTAGCCAAGTAATACTATCATTCCAAATGCTTCTATTTATTTATTTTTTATTTTATTTAGGCATGTTCCATTTATTTATTTACTAACCCATTAATAGATTTATAAATGTTTCATCCATTGTCCCTGTAGATTAAGGCCAGATGGGATGACTTTATCATAGCACAGATGATACGGCATCTTTTCCATAGCTTTGTTTATCATCTATTTTGGAAAGACATCAACCCTTAATGTAAAGACAGCAGCTTCCGGAGAAGGTGGCATATCCCTTGAGAAGAAATTTTAAATGATTAATTATTCTCTCCATGAAAAATGTCCAAAACATTTTTGGATTCTGAACATAGCTGAAGTAATAGTATTTTTTAAAATGCAAATCAAAAACGCCCACTTGTTGACTTGCAACCTAGCGGAAGCAGAATCATTCATTTCTACAGAGAGATTCCTCTTTGTTGTTACTGGCATGTTAAACACGTTAAGTAGACACATTCTGGAAATATGCTTTTGATCCGAATAATGATGATATAAGATAAACCTTTCTTACAGAATAGTTGAGCTGGTTGGGACATGTCTTTTATCCCATAAATGTCATTAAAAGCAAAGAATTTTAGTTTTCATCAAAATATTTAGTTTATGTCAAAACTTCAAGTGTTAGAAAGGTTTTGGTGAAAAAAAGAAAAACAAACCTTTCCCACTTTTGGCAACAGAAAAATGTTAGGGGGAAGAAAACTAAAACTTTCAGTAACAGTAAAAAAGTCAGCTTTTTGCATCTATAATTTTTCAATGGAAATTTAAAAAACTGTCAAAGTTTAATGTGTCGGTCGAAATTTTCGCTGTGATGAATATCACTGCTTTGTCAAAACACATGTCTGAAGACAGCATTTAAAGCAACTGCTTTTAGCCATTTGGAGCCTCTCACGATCTGAGCTGCTCGCTTTTCTCAGTGGGTTTCCACCTCATAATTGAAAGTTTCCATAAAGAAATCGAGACTCAGCTTATTTGGGGTGCGCGTACACATGTGTGAGTTCACAGGCATGGCAGTCCTATGCAGGTCCAAGTGCAAACCTTGCACGGGTCCTCATCTCTGGTTTAGGACAAGCCCAGCCTTTAACCAGAGATGACAGATCAGATAGGGAACCTCAAAAAGAATGTGTGTAGCTCAATGAGGGATCAGATGGATCCACAGGTTGTTTTTGGAGATGGAATTGACCACACAGTGCCCGTATCATGAGGGAAGGAACTGTGGGGAGGAGGATAAGGAGGAAGGTTAAGGCATGTAGAGGTCTTTTCCAACCTTAACGATTCTACAATTCTACGATTCTATGATCAGCAGTGAGAAAGGGCTATTTCTCTGTCTGCTGTATTGACATGGAAGCATAAATGGTGGGGGGGATAAATGCTTCTGCGTGCCAGATCACACCAGGTGGGTATCTGCTGAGAGGATCTTTCTCTTTATTCCCTAATTCTGTATACTCCCTAATAACTCCCTTACTAATTAACCAATGTCAATCTGACTTGCAAGGGAGGAAGAGATCTCAAAAACGTACAGGAGTTTATCAAATGTTGTGCAAATAGGCAGCCAGATGGAGGCAAAGTACCCTTGAAGGAAGGGCTGCAGTGTAAACATGCCCCTTATTCGTCACCGGAGAATCCACAGAGGAGTTCACCCTCCAGGCATAAATCCATTGAAAACTGAGCTATAGGACTGTGTATTGCTTATAAATAACGACTCTTGTTACAGCAGTAATTTGAGCAGCAGGAAAGCGGAGGCATGCTATGACTGCACTTGTTCTCTGCAGAGAAGACATAAATCCACATCTTCTGGTCTGCGTAACAGCACAACACACAGCGAACGCTAGGAACGGCTCCGGCTGTAAATCACGGCTGGCTCCCAGCTGCTCTTGCTTTCGTGATCTTTGCTGAGCAGTTTGGGCTGGGCTGTGTGTAACAGCATTGCCCCTAGAGGCTGGAGGTGTGAAGAATCAGGCCCCATTTGGCGGAGGAGGCGGGGAGGAAGGATGATCTCCCCATCACGTCCTATGCAGGACCCCAGCTCTAGACCCGACGTTGGGATGGGATGGGAGCTTTTGGCAGAAATGTTCCCTTTACAGTATGATTGGTCATTACCTTGTGGCCCAATTTCCTTCACATGAGTGTTTACAGACCGCAGAAGTGCCCCAATGCCTAGGAGATGCCTACAGACAGCTGACAGAGATAGAATCATAAAATAGATAGAATCATAGAATCACTAAGGTTGGAAAAGACCTCTAAGATCATCGAGTCCAACCGTCAACCCAACCCCCCCATGCCCCCTAAACCATGTCCCCAAGCGCCTCATCTCCACGTCTTTTAAATCCCTCCAGGGATGGGGACTCCACCACTGCCCTGGGCAGCCTGGGCCAAGAGATAAGACTTTCAGAGCAACCGTGTCTTTCTGGAGCGGCAGCTGAAGGTCACACAGGATGCCCCAGGCCCTCAGTGCTTACGCCCTGGGATCAAGTCATATTTGCCTTACTCTGAGAGCTAAATGACACCATCAGGCAATTTCTATGTATGCTTACAACTTCCCTTGACTTTGTGGAACCAAATTGCTCAGTCATCTTCAAAATAACGTGGGGTTTTGGCCAAGAGGAAGGGAATAAATTGCTCTCCTACAAGGGACAGATCAGGAGGTTATGGATGTGGACTACTGTGAAGAGTACTTAGGGTGGACATCAGGAAACACTTTCTAACAAGAAGAAGAGGAAACGACGCAATTCACTGCCTGGGGAAGCTGTGAAGTCTCTCACTGGAAGATTTTAGGAAGGAGGCAGGTAGCCACACTTATCTGCCAGTGTGGGTCAGAAAAAGTTAATCCTACCTCAGGGCAAGGTGCATGAACAAGGTAACCCCTGAAGAGCCTCCCAGGCCTTTTTTCTCTTTAATTATTTGGGTTCCTGTTCCTTCCTGCAGAACCACCAACAGGTCAGGTTCCTTCCTGGCAGAAGCAATGCAGACACTAAAGAGACAATCACTACCCCAAAGGATTTACACTTTAAAAAGACACACCTCTGAGGCACAGGAGGAAGAAGTGACTGAGCCAAAATGATAAAGCAGGTCAAGTAGCAGAAATAGGAATTTGCTTCAGGGCTACTGACCGCTAATTCATGGCCACCAGACTGCACTCCATCCCTTATTGTTAGGTTTGACTGTAGACCCTTGGTCTTTCACAGGCCATGCTCTTCTGCCCAGCAAAGGTAAAAGGCATTCCTAATGGGGCATAAATTTATTGCTAAATTAATTCTTCACTGCTTTGATTTTGGAAAAGGAGCAAATTAATAGTGAGCCACATACAAGTACTTTAAGGGAAAAAAAGGCAACAAAGACTGAAGCTGGCCAGAGTTCAATAGGAGCAATTAGGAACAGCAATTTGCAGGCGGGGTGACTGTGAGGTAAAGTCCTGCAGAGGGTTGTTGTGCAAGCCTGGTTATTTCTCCTGAGTTGGCCTTGTGGAAACACTGGTTATTCTGCTTGCACGGTGAAGACTTTCCAGTTCATGCCAGGGGCCTTTGCTGCAACCACAGATTCCTTTTGTTTATGCAACTGCAACTGCCATAAACATTTCTGGGTGCAATGGCTTACCTTGACACTAAAATTTTCTTTGCAAAAAAAATGTTGACCTTTCCTGTTTTCAATTACCAGTTAGTGTTGTGTTGGGTATACACGTGTGCACATTGCGGGCTCTTTATGTGTGCCATAACCTCTTTAGACTTCAATGAATGAACAAGAAACAATGCTCTGGAGTCTCCTCCAGAGCTCACGAGAGGAAGCAAACAGAGCAGCGTGGTAATTTTGAGAACATTCCTGATTGAGTCTGCATGCACGCTCTGCTCCTCTCACAGGCAGCTCTGTTCGTACTTATGTTCATACTTGGGGAACAAACCACAGCCTCCAGCGAAGCAGGGAATGACGGTGAGAACAGGCAGTTCTTTAGGATCACTTGACATGGCAGTTCCCGGATTAAAACATGAGGCAATAAAAACCTCCAGCCTTGCACATGCATACACCATTGTGACTAGAAACGTTCTACTAGGCCCCTCCAGCCTGAGAACTTCACCTATGTGGCCCATGGCAACTGCAGGAGTCCATGTCCCAGGCACTGCTGCATCTCTGCTGGTGCCACGTCACCTTTTTAGATTTCAGCTTTGACCCACAGTGTGAAGGTTGTGTAGGGAAACGTGCTTTACCACAGTGGGGCATGTGAGGCAGAAATTTATGGATAATTTGGATTCGATATCAATTCTTTGGAAACAAGGGAAGTGGCACACCCAGAAGATGCACTTCTGCAGTGCCACCACAGCGTTTGCTCTGAGATTGATGCATTCAGCTCTGATGTCCTGATTTGTCTGATGCAACAGAACAGATGTGAGTATGGTATTTTTCAGCCCAAAAGCCAGAGGAAACAGGGGTCCCTTGCTCAACCAGTATCACTGAGAAATGCAAAGTTACTGTGAGATCTGTGGTTGTTGTAGACTCCTTTGTCCATCCCACAGCCACTACTCCTCAAATGCTTTGGGCACAGGCCAATACAGCTCCTGAGAAGCCCAGGATTAAGGTCTGCTGGTATCAGACATATGGAGGGTTGGGAAGAAACAGCAGGAGCCTCCCCAGTACAGGACAGGAGGAGAGGGCAGAGCAAAGCTGGGCAGTGGCAGGAGCAGCTCGAGTGGTTTGCACCAGCGGTCTTGCCGTGCTCCCTTCACTCCTTCATCCTCTCCTGTGCCATGTCTGCCCTCTTAGCTTCCTGCTCTCAAATGACTCCTGCTCAATGGTTTTCTTTTCTTTTCCTTTTCTTTTTAGCGATCTCCTAAAGGAAAAAGAAGAAAAAAGAAATAACTCCCTTTTTGGATCTTCTTCCATCCTTCTTAACTAACAGTATTATAATAATGGTGCTCACTTCTGCACTATTGCAATCAACATTGTATAACCCCATTAATACCTTTGACAAAATCTATCTTAAAAGCAGTTTGGTGTTAATCTCTTCAGGGAGAGAAACATCTATTTCTCTGGGTTTCTACAGGGATAAGTGATTCCTCTTCATGTCTGGCTTTTAGCTGCTGCAGGAGTAGGCAGGAGTAACCATCGCATAACAGCTGCCATCAGTATTTGGTGGAAAACGTCTAAAGGAACCTTGGGAAAACTGATCAAACTTCCCCTCTCCCTGCTATTCTCCTTGGGGATAAAAGGGTGGAAAATCAGGCAATGGAACATTTATGGTTTAATTTCTATAGTTTGGAAGATATCCAGTTAGGAGAATGTGATACACAGCATTGTAAAAACAGAAGGTGAGAGAAAGAAAAAGAGAGAAGCAAGGCACTGTGTAATAAAAAAAGGCACGGTCAAAAAAATATCAAGCAACCTGGCAGGATTTCAGAATAGTAGGTCCACAGAATATAAAATAATCATCTTAAAGAAAGCAGTTTGGCATAGGAGGAAATCTAGCAAAGGAAGTGCTAGATGGGGATATGGTAATGAAGACTGATGTGGTAAAACATTGGGAAAATCCATTCTTGAGGGGGCACAGGCAGCGATTTTCCTGAGGCTGAAGTAGCTGTCAGGGTACTAAAAGGCAATGCCAGAACACTCTGTAGGTCAGGGAGGAAAAAGAAGGTGGGAAGCAGTGTAAGTGAGAAGCAACCAAATAAAAACACTCGGAGGAAGCTGAGGCTTTGAGGGAAAAGATAAGGGCAGCCAAAAAGCAGTCTGAATTAATGGATAAGCAACATAAAAATGTGCTTTTACCAATGTATCAGGAGAAAAGGAGGGACAGGGCACAAGTGACTCAGACAGCTGAAATACCACGTCCTTTTTATAACCTTCCATCAGCAAGGAAAAGAAGTAAACAAAAACAAGAAGGTAAAAAAAAAAGGCAAATATGTTTGAACAATTGGGAATCAACCTGTAAAATAGCTCTTGGTAGAAAAGAAGTAGAGAAATATGTGGAAAATTGGATAAGAAGCAAACCGGTCAGTGCCAGGTGATATGAATCTGGGAATGCTATAGTTACAAGTGAGCAAATTTTATCTACTACCCTGCAGAAACAGGTTGAGAGGAGAAGACCTGGAAAAAGTGAAGGTTGTGCCAGACCTTCAAACAATCAAAAGAATTGCACTCCTGGTAGTTACCACTCTGGAAATGTAACCTCTGACTCAAGTACAATAATTGAATAAGTATGAAGGGAAAGGACTTGGGAGCGAGCCTGAACCTGGAGACTGAAAACTGAGGCTAGGCATCAAGAAAATCTTCCTGGAAATAAGAAATGTTAACCTATGGAATAACCATCTCATAAAGAAGATGTGAAAGCCCCTTAGCTGGGAATATTTGCACCTCCATAGGATGGAGAGCAGAAATGCAAGGAAGAGGCCTGAATGAGCAAGGGGACAGACTGGATGACTCTGCAGTGCTTCTGGATAGCAAAGATGCATTACTGGTATCTTGAAGGAATGCATGCTTAGAAAATAAGAACATTGCAGGTTGGGGCACTGATGTATCTCTAGGCAATCCAGATAGCTCCTGCATTTCAAGGATATTTAAAATGATAAACTCTGTTTTTCTTCCTTTTCTGCAACAAGATTTCTAGAGGAACAAAGTCCAGAAAACTTTATTGTATCCCTTCATATTGATACCTGTCTCTCTGTCTTTCTGTGGTCTGGTAGAGACCACGAGGGTCGGTATCTCAAATTCTGCTACCTGATGTCCTTCCCCAGCTCAGCCACCTCTTTCCTCTAACATGATGCTTCAGCGCATGAGCTCAATGTTGATGGGGAAAGAAAGCTGAGAAACAGAGCCCAGAGTCAGCAAGGACAGCAAATAAAAAGGAAACTCCCATGGGCACAGCAGTGGCTCAGGGAAGGGGATGGCACATCATGGGAGGGAAAATTTCGGAGACAAGCAGAGCTATTGGGGAAAAGGGAGCTCTGGGAGACAGAGAGGAAGATGAAGACTGCCTTTGATCCTGGTCAAAGAGGAAGACAAAGCTGGTCTCTCATGGTCAGCAATCAGGCCAGAAACTATGCCCATAGAGTGTCCAGGGTGCAATCCTCACATGCCAGACCCCTGGATACTCCTCCGTAACGCACATACAACCCTGGCTCCAAAAGATCAGCAGCCTCACAAAGTAAAACATGGCACAGGCAGGACACAGCTGGCATCCAGAGCAATGCCAGAGATGCTCCAGCTGTGGGGAATTCGTTAGGTCAAAAAGCCAGGGGGAAAAATTCCATTTAAAAAAAAAAAATCCTCCTTCTCCAAGAGGGAGATATTTTGTTCGAAGCTGTGCAGTCAGCCCTGGCAGTGAACTTGGCCAGAGAATGACATTCTCTTTCGATGGATGCATCAGTCACAGTTTTTGCCCATTCCTCAAGTTCCTTCTCCCTGCTAACCAGCGTCACTCCTGCCTTCTCTGGGCTGAGTCGCAGCAGGTTCCTTCTCATCCAGCTCCCTGCAGTGGCCTGGCCTGGGGAAAGCATGAGGATGGCTCTGTTTGGAGTGTTTTTTTAAGCATTGTTTATAGTTTACTCCTCCTGAGCACTTGTATATTTTTGTTTCAGCCCACTCACAGGCACAGCTAGCGAACACACAGGCCAGGGCTCCATGCAGTCCCTTAGCACCCCAGGATTCTGCATCATTATCCAAAAACCGCAGGAGACGACTTTTATTTGAAAAGAAAACAGCTATGTCAGGCTATTCCACACTCCCCTGCCCCAGCCTGAAAGTCCCCACTCCGTGTCCCAAGTCTTTCCTGGAGAGCAATTTCGCATACCGAAGCTAAGATTGCTCTCAAAGATGCCAAAGGAATTTGGTTCCTCAGCTCCCAAGGAAATACTTTGAAATTAGGTGTACAAATATCTCTGATGGCTCTGAACATTTCCACTGATAACATTTTTCAATAGACTCTTCCTCTCCCAGCCCTGCAAGGGAAGGTATTGCTCTCCTGACCACCCACTGGAACAGTAGGATGTTCGGTATGCGTTCAAGCTAAGATGCTTCTTCATCCCAGCATATCCAGACAGCAGCAATCCCTTTCCTGCAGAGGAAAGAGGTGTCAAGGTAATTACCATTACCATCTTTTTACCACAAGGAAATGAAGCACAGAGAGAAATGCAGGTTGCTAAAGCCATGCTAGAAGCAGGTAGGATAGTTAAAGGTTACGTTCAGATTGCTCAAAGCCAACACAATGTCATCAGTGCAACGTAGTTTCCTCCATGTCCTGGGTTTTATGCCCTTTCTGGCCATAGGGCTTTGCTGGACAAAGAAGGGAATAGGACTGTTGTCCTTTTTGTATGATCTCTTTTGGAGCACATACCGCTCTCTTGAACACCAGTCCCAAAGAGATCTTCTTCCTGGAAGCCACTGTTTTTAGTAACTGTGGCCAAATCTCGCTAGGAGCTGCAAGGCATCTTGTAGGGAAGGAAGTCCCTCTGCACCCTTTGGCTGCCCCAAGGTCATTGATAATGAGAGATGTGATGAAACCACACATAGACATTCACACATACATAGAGACATTCAATGTTCATACCAATGCAGGAGGGAGCAGAAGGATTTTCAGGAGGAGGGTCACGAGATGAAATGAAGTGAAGAAAAATTTGGATGCACTCTCAGGAAAATATTTGTAAGTGAATATGTGTCAAGCTGTGGAATGGTGTCCCAGTGGGAGTTGTGGCAGGGTGGAAGCCCCTTGACTTGAGTCATTTCAAAGCGGACAGGACAAAGCCCTTGGGACTACACAGTACGGAAAATCCTGCCGTGTCTAGGGTCAGCGGATGGACCAAATGACCTAGTGTAATAGGTCTTTTCCATCCCCGATTCCAGTGAGTCTCTGAGAACCCTTAAGACTTAGTGGGAACCATGAAACCAAAGACCCATGAATATAGCTCACATACCAAGAAGTTAATGTCATTGCCAGACCTTTGGACCCTTTGGCAGAGCTAACCAATGGACCTGGGATTTCCTCCAGCATCTTCTTTGGTGGCTTTAAGAGCTCTAAATGTAAGTCCTAATCCAGACATCTCTGCTAGTGTGCTAGGGCAGATCAAACTGTAAAGTGTGAAGAGAAACAGTAATAAAAACTCCATAAATTGTTCTTATCTGTTTCATTTTGTATCTGAATGCAGAATGGTCTCCATCCCCGTCTTCCTTACAGAGCAGAGAAGTCCACCTGGCTACCTGTACATATTCATGGCATCCTTCATGCAACAACAGCAGGACTTTAGTGCAATGGGTGTGAACAACAAACTTATTTTACCTTCTGTTCTCCAGTTCTTTTTAGTGGAGACTTGGGCAAATTCCTGTGGAAACTGAAAAGTATTTAGTGGAGCAAAGGCGTGAAAATAGCTGAGGACTCAGTGTTGGAAAAGTACTGCTCATAGCAGCATTTGTTTGTTGCTCTCATGAGGAAATCTAAGTGCCATAAGACTGAAATGACAAGTGGATACAGCTTTGATTTTACATCCCATCCACATAATGATAATTCCAGCAGGCACAAGGCTCCTTTATAGCAGGCAGAGACCTGCTATAAAGTAAGCCTGATCTGCTAAGATTAGAGTTTTTTAAGGTTTCTTGTTGTTGGCCATCTCGTGTCAATCTTAGTCAATATTTTCAAAAGTTTTTCAAAAGTGATTTGCATGTTGTAATTTTGGGTAGCCAAACTGTGTAGAGAAGGCCATAAGTTTTCATATGTGAGTGTTTCACATGAACCTCTTAAACTGAAGGAAGGGAACTGGGAATTTTTAAGTGGAAGCACCTAAAATCTGTTCATCACTTCTGAATATCTTGGTCAGCCCTGCATGTCACTCCCCAAAAAACCTCTCCCTTGGAATGAACACAGTGGCAAAGAACTTGGGGCACAGCCTGGCTGCTTGAGACATCTGCTTCTGCACGATTCACTCAGCTTAGAACATGTGTCAAGATTCGCAGAGGAAGGAATAATTGCCCAGACAGAAATGAGCCATGGATGTGTCAAAGCAATAGTCATACACAGAGTTTTAAAACACTCTCAAGATGGAATTTCTTAGTATGGTCCAAGGAGGTTAAACCCAGGATTAGAAGGATTAATCTGTGTCATGGAAAGATGAGAAAATATTTCAACACTACTAGGCAATAGAATATATTCTGACAGAAAGCGATGGGTGACCTACTGCATGGTTTCTTAAAGAGCGTGCTATCCAGACCTGCATCGTTCCTGGGAAATAAGTGTCCCCAGTATTCGTTTTTGGCTGGCACCAATGACAATGATCTGCCAAACTTTGGAGCATGTGACTTCAACAAAGTACACCATCATTATCCTCCATTAGAGGTCATTAGCACTGCTGATGGGATGGAGAAATGGATCGCTCTACATAGTCATCTGATTTTTGCATGCTTTTTCAGAGCCAATTCTGTTGCTATTCAGTGTTACGACATCAAGAGTCTCTTTGTGGCTTTTTTGCACCATGTTTTCCTCTCTTGACATCCTGATGTGAAGAGGCAGTGTGCCATGAAGGCACTGAAATGTCCTTGCATATAACCTAAGAGAGCAGTACCACGAAGGTGAGGAGTCCAAAGAGTCGGAAGGACTTCCAAGCTAGGATTAGAGGAACCCAGTCCTTGAAAAATTTTATCTGAAAAAATTACTACCAGAGCCATCATCTATTGCTCTTATTTCAGAGGAATTAAGCAAAGGAGTATCGAATGGGTGGTATTTTAGGGTGAGAACCTTCTAAGCACAAATTAAGTTTTCCCGAAAGTGGTGTAAGTGATGCAATAAAAACTTCTCTTCTCTGCTGATACTAAATTTGTTTGCCAGAATTAATTTGAGGGTCTTTCTTTTGGTAAGACATAAACCAAAATCCCAGTGGCCACTCCCAGTTATCCAAGTTCTCCAAAGTCTCACTCTTCTTAAGTAGAAGTAGGTGTAAACTGGTTTCCAGGCCAAATTCTGATTCATATTCTGCCTACCCACATTTATTTTTACTGTAATTTTAACTGGACACAGTTCTTCTGTTGGATACAATCATCCCCTTCCCTTCCTGTGCTAAACTGATGTTTGGTTATGGTTGTGAACTTTCCAGCTTAGAGGCAGCTGCATTTTAGCGTGGGGTAATGCAACCCTTACATTCAGCGGATATACTATAAGTTCAGAAATGATGGCATGGAAAACACTATGCGCAGGAAACTTGTAGAGTTAACACAGAGAACTAAGCAACAATCACCTCTGAAAAGGTCTATTCAACTTTCTCTTCTTCATGGGAAACACCCAAAGGAGGCGACATTCATTTGAATTTCTGTCTAGAAATTAAATCAGGGAAAGGAGGCTTCTGCGAGACTAACTCAGCTATTCCTTCCTTAAACTGTGTGCTGGTACTACTAACCTGAGGTTCCAGAAGCTGAGCTCAAGTGGTGGTGCGAGATGAAAATCTAGAGAACTGACTCTCTTTTCTGGGAAAGTGGGTTTTGAAAGAGCAAGTACTGATGAGAAAGAGCTATTTGATGGGATGGAGTGGGCAGGTGGAAGCAATGAGTCACAGAGGATCAGGGACGTGAAGACAAGTAGAAGGAAAGATTCTGTCATGCTCCAATGGACTGTGTTCCAGTCCTGGACCTCCACACATGGATTTGGGCAAGTCATCCGGAGTCACATCTCTCAGCTGCTTGACCTTAACAAGTAAGATCAAAAGTGGTCACTAGTCACTATTGGAAACTAAGAAATTCTGGGACTTGAATTCTTCCTTTTAAACACAACATACTGAGAAGTACTCTTAATTCTTTCCTTCTTTCCCACCATCTCCTTGCCATCTTCTTTTATTTAACAGTAATATCAAGTTAGAGGTACATTGAGCCTTAGGCTCATTAGGAGAAACTGAATCTCTTGGAGTTTGCCTGAATCTGCAACAGACTGGGTATGATGACAGAAGCTGCCACCAGATTGCTTAGCAGTTCTTAGTACTAAGCAGAAGAAGGCTGGATTGCTGTGATGAAAGAAATTGCAAGCTAATCAGGAATAGGCAGTGGTTTGTATCAGGCACGGGTATTCTTTGCTAAGAAAAATCCAAGAATGTTCTCTGATATAAGGGACAGTTTTGTCCCTGGAGAAGCAGTAAGACAACAGCTGTCATCTCCTGGCCTTATATGATATCACAGATATCACCTGTGGGGCAGTCCACAGATCTGTGTGGCCCTGTAATGTCCAGTATTATGCATATCCAATGATTCCAGTTGTGGAAGGCAGTTTCCAGGGATGCGAAGACACCCAACACAACATTAGCTTTGGTCCCACCAAGGGCAGAACCAGAAGGCCAGTTTCTTTCTTTCATTTCCCGGCATGCAGAAATGGCAGCTCCTCCTCTTCTCTTGCCCTTGCCCTCTGCTAATTCAGCAGAAAGGATAATCCCCTTAGAGTCGTCACCTCCCTGGTAGGTCATAACTGCTCCATTTTGAGGGGATTAGCACAGTGGAGCCTGATTACTGTGCAGCAAACTTCCCCATGAGAGGGGAAAACCTTTCCCGTCTGGAGACATGAATGTCCATTCGCATACGTGGAAGTAGTTCACCACATCCACTCCATCAGAGCTGACATTTCACTGTCTCTGACTTCAACAGAAATGGGCTCCAGCTTTTCTATTTTTATTTTTCACATGGTCTTCCTTGTTTGCAGTGCTTTAATGAAATAAAACCAAAATAAAGCTTCTCCCCATCAGAACTCAGAAAGCCCCTCTGAAGGAGGAAGCAGTTGGAGTCAGCAGACATATCAGTGAAAGAATGAAGGTCATACTTTGCATAATATATTTATCTTGGAAAACATAATTTTATTCAGGCTATCCAAGAATTCAAGTGCTGAAACTAACACTAAGTCAACAGCACTTATAGTAATGAAATAAATTCTTTATAACAATCCAGCAGAAGGAGTTGACAAGGGTTTTGAATGGCTTGTTTTTATTAAAATTCTTTCATTCTTGCAAACCAGCATTGTCTGTGTTTCTTGGATATGGCCAACGTAGAGACACCGTGCAAAGTCTAAGCTGGAGTTTATTTAGTCTGCCTGCCTGCAGCAAAGAAAAATAAAATGCTTAATAAAAGATTTCCTTCTGTGGGAGACCCTGCAATTTGCAGATTGTAAGATAAGGGGGCTGTTTAGAGGAAGGTATAATTCTACATCTAAACAGAGATGGCATTCCCAGTAGAAGTTAATAGGAATATATCTTCAGCATTTGGTTAACCACAGTCCTGAGTGAGAGCCACTAGAATCGAAAGCTTAAACTGTTCTTAATTGTGCTGTAAAGCTCAAATGAAAATATTTTTTATGCTCAGTCTTCTTTAATCTAAACATGATTTAAATTCATCTGTACTGTTTACCTACTGACAGTAGTATATCAAACCTTTATTTCATGACCTCTCAGATGTACTTTCTCCATGCGTTTGCAGCTTACTTTCCAGTGGCCCTAAAACTTTGACATGCAGTTGTGTTACAGCTACACCATTTACCCGAGCAGCAAAATGTAGCTTCTACTTCTGATCATTTTAACTTTGCCTGGAGACATGTTTCATCATGTTATTATGAGACATTTTGTGTGGCTAATTGTTGTTGCTTTGCGCAGGCACTCTAGGCAAGGCAATTATGTGTGACAAATACTCTGGGAGAGGGCAGGTCCTGAAGGAGTGCACCATCTTGGAAATGGAGATCTTTCGTAGCTTCAGTGTCTTCCCTTTCAGACTTCCAGCCTCCCTCTCCAAACGGTCACCACACAGCCCAGGGACCCATAGTTCCATAGGACTTCATTCAGCCCACCAACCAGAAAATCTCCAAGATTTTGCAGTCCAAATATCCTAACACCCCAGTCATAGAACAACAGAGGAGAAAAATGAACAAATTCTTTGCCACCCTCTTTTGCAGCACTGAGATAAAAGAAGATATAATATTCTTCTTTCACAGGTGTTCTGCAAGAGGAAAGAACCAGCCAAAGGCTTTGCAGCAACCCTGTAGCAGAGCCAAGAAGACGACTCAAGTCACCTGCATCCCACACTCCCATTTTGACTGTAAAACCATGATGCATTTGCTTCCTCTTCCTCAAAATGCACAAGTGGTCAATGCCTCACAAAATTCAGACCAAGTTAAGATTTGCATCCCAGTTAAACTTCCAGGGGCCATCATGTCAAAATCTCTGGAACTTTAAAATGGGAGAAGGTGGTCCATATGTCTCAACAGACTTTGAATGAGATTTAACCCAAAATCTCAGGCCTTAAGGATCACTGAAGTTCCTATGGTACTGTGTCTATGGTCTGCAATTGTGGTTTAAGAGCTATATAGAGATGGTTATATTTTCTCTATATCCCTCTCCTCTTCTCTTTGTTTCACCTGGGAAGCAATTTAGCTTCTGCGTTCCGTCTTTAAACCCACCATGCTATCGATGTGGATTTGTTGGATGAAGCGTGCTTTCCAGAAGATCCCATTCAGTTGGCTTCCAGAGCCGGCTTACCATTCATACCCCTTCCCTCTTGTTCATAAGCTATCTATCTCCTTCCAGAACAGCATTTGTGCAGCGTTACATCTCTATAAACAGGGCCATTAGGAGTTAATATTTCTGTGCTACCTCTTCTCTGGGCCAAATTTTGCTATCTGAGCCTAGACTGAGCACACATAATCCACAAGTGGCCTTATTGTGCCAGACCCTCTGTGGGTATAAATGGCTATAACCCCTATCTATTTTCAGATTTTGTACAACACCATAATAATGGCTTTCAGTGAATCTACACCAATTTGCACTAGCTGAGGTTCCAGCTTACTGACTTTAGTTCAACCACTCCTGGAGCACAGGATGATACCACGTTTGGATCGGTTGCCTCCCCTAGCCCTGGAGAAAGAGTTATGTTCTTAAAGCCACTATGTAAAAATGTCACCTTCTTATACAATACTGTTCCCTCGATAGCTGTAGGTTCCAACTGCTTACTTTATGGAGAAAGCACGTTTTTATTCTCCTTAAGGTTTTGGAGTTTACCCAGTTAGAAGAACTTCAGGCCTCCAAACCAAACTGAGAAATCAAACTCTGGGCACATTTTCTTGATGACCACCACAGCCCACGTGAACGCAACGTGATTCTCAGATGCCAGGTTGGGTTCCACACTCGTGGGTGATCAAGAAGCACTAGAAATAAATCAGCTCGCTATTTCTGAAGGGAACAAACCTTTTAAGGGCTGCAACGCCCCTCTATACTGTTCTGGTAGTATCTTTTGTAGAAGTGCCTGGGTTTTTTGACCATGCGTTGCCAGAGTGAGCAATAGCAGAGGCCAGCCTGGGGTAGGAGGATCGTGTCTTGTTCTTGCACTTTCAAGCCAGGGCACACTGTTGGATCAGTGGTTAAAACAAACACAGGCTTCTGTAGTAGGAAAGAATGATGGAGCACGGCATTCGCTGAAGTACAAACTGTTGTACTGAAGTGTTGCTTGGACCACAGAGCCCAGGGATCCAGCATGAAGCATTAAAGCTGGGGGAAAACCAGAGGAAATTAATGATTGAATAATGGATTCCAAATGTTGCAGTTCAAAGTTAAATCCTAATAATACAGTCACTTTAGGGTACACTGAGCTCCAAAACAGATTGTTTTTCAAGGCAGAGTTGCAGCAAGGAGGATTCTGGGTAATACTATCTGAATTCCCAGTAAGGTAATAAGGTGAAGATTTAGCTACACCGAACACTGCTCTGAGCCTGTTTGCTTCCATGCGTGCAGGAACAATCACGGAGCACTCTTCCCAAGGCTCCGCATTCTGTGTCGACTGTTAATCCTGGTGGCAGGTGGCTGCCTGCCATCTGGAACATCTTTGCCCATTAAGATTCTCCCAGAAAGAAAGAAAATAGCTTACTTAGTAGCCGGGCCAGGTTTTCAGGAGAGTGCTTCTGTACAGCAGCCCTGGGTCAGTGCTCACGATTAGATGGATTGGCTCAGACCGTTGGCTCAGCATATGGGACTACTCATTCCCCTCTTCCAGGGAGGATGAAACAGCAAGTCTACCTAGATGCTGCTGCTTCTCCCAGATCCTCAGTTCACCTCCTATTTCTCATGAAGTTACCAGGGAGCCAAGCCTGTCTGCATTCCGAATTCAAACATAAAACCTCACAGGCCATTTCTGGCTTATCTGATGTATTACCACAGGTTGTGGGTCTTTATGGAAGACATGCTCCTCAGGAGAGCAGGAACCTCCAGAACTTCTGTGTCTAAGAAACTGTGTGGGGTTTGGTAGCCTGTTTCCCTTCTCATTGCTTTTGCTTCCTTTTTCCTTCCTTTGGTCATACTAATTTAAAGTGGGTTTGCATACAGAAGGGACTAAGTGTAGGACTCAGATACACAAGCAGCTCCAAGACTTGTGGCCATTTTGCTGTCACTTTGCAAGAAGCAGCAAGACTTCAAAAGCTATGCAAGAAGTGAGTAACCAGGCTTGCTAATCTGAAATTTAACTTAGGTTTCTCTGCCTGAGGTCAGTGCTGTGAGTGCTCTATAGCTTGTTCAGTGTGTTTGTACAGCACTGAACACAGAGGATTCCCAATCACATCCTACCAATGCCATAATAATAATGCCTTCACTTTTCTAAAATGGCCAGTTGTCAGGCAACGGCAGTGGTGCCAGACTTCATCAGTGTTTACTCTTTGGCTTAGTCCCAATCCTTCATCAAATCCCAGTGTAAAACAAATTCTTGGAGATGATTCAGTGACAGCTTCAATTGGGAACTGCACTAGTTCAAAAATTAGATGAAGAAATTCCCAAGGAACTTTCAAAGATGGTGGATTTATAACTTTGGACATGAGGTCAGGGCAAAACAAAGCAAAACCTTCAAACATGAGACTCATTGCTCCTATCATTGCACAAGGAAGGCAATGAGAGGCAGTTGAAGAAAATAAGTCTTTCCTCTATTAATCCTTTTCTTCAGATAACTGCAGAAATAGAGACAAATCCTTCTATAACGGGCTCAGAGAGGTCTCCTCCCATTGCATGTGGTTTCCACATAGTTGAGAGGGGATTGGGAATAACAGCCTGGACCAAGGTCCCTGGACCAAAGGTCCCTGTGCCAGGGATGCACTTACACAGGGCTGCCCATATTGTCAGCAGAGAGGGAGGCAATTTTTTCTACCTGAAATCTTAATCTCCTGTCTCTAGTCCGCCTCCTGGAAGTATCCGTCTCTCCGTGACCCAGGGCAGGAATCACTTAGGTATCAAAGTTAAACGGCCAGAGTATCAGAAGCCACTTGTATTTACCAGGCCCCTCGCGACAAGAAGGACATTGAGGGGCTGGAGCGTGTCCAGAGAAGGGCAACGGAGCTGGCAAGGGCCTGGAGCACAAGTCTGATGAGGAGCGGCTGAGGGAACTGGGGGTGTTCAGCCTGGAGAAGAGGAGGCTGAGGGGAGACCTCATCGCGCTCTGCAACTGCCTGAAGGGAGGTTGTGGTGAGGTGGGGGTTGGTCTCTTTTCCCAAGTAACAAGTGATAGGACGAGAGGAAACGGCCTCAAATTGCGCCAAGGGAGGTTTAGATTGGACATTAGGAAAAAATTCTTTCCTGAAAGAGTGGAACAGGCNGTCTTTTCCAACCTTAGTGATTCTATGATTCTATGATTTTGGATGAGAACAAGGGCCAAGTTAAGAGGAAAATCTAAACAAGGGTATGACGGGGTGGAGGTGGGCTCCTTTGCACTTACCGTGGGAAGCACCAAGTGAAGACAGTGATTGCAGTGGGGCTGACCCAGTGCAGAGTCACCCCATAATGAACCTATAGCCCCAGTCAGCTTTGGGAGAGTCTAACCTGTTAGACGGAGTTAACGTCTTTGTCCCCTTGGTATCTGTGTCACACCAACACGGCTTGCAGGTAGACTTGGACTGCCTCACCTTGTATCCCTCACGGTAACTTTTATGTGTCACCGCTGACTTGTCCTGCTGACTCTAAGGGAATCAAAGCTGCTTTCAGAGGGGCCAGAGCAATGTGTTTTAATCTCCTGCTTTAACTTACTCCTCCTTAAACCCTTAAAACCTTTTTCCTGCTTTTTGGAATGCAAGTCACACTCATTCATGCTCCCATATCGGCAAGCGGGTAGGAAGACAGCCTGATGTAAGAGGGATTAAAGGCATTCACTGAAATGTTCTCTGTTCCTTCAGCTCCATCCAATGCACAGAGTTGCTCCAGTGCTCAGCACTTCACAGGGTCAGGCCTTATGTCAGCACCAGCAAAATAACCTTCCCTACCCACTCCTGCTCTAGTCCCAGGGGCTCGGATCAGATGGAGAAGAACAGATAAGCATCTGAACCCCTAGATGTTTATCTGGAGTGAACACAAAGTGCGGCTCTTTCTGAAGTTGGCCCATCCCTATCACAAACAGCCTGTGGAAATAATTTGAACCAAAATCAGGAGTCTTAGAAGGATCCTGAGCATTATGCTGTAGCTACGATAATCTGAAAAAAAGAGTGCCAGATGGAAAAATAAAATATGCCAGCTTCCCCCTACAACATATAAGCTATATTTGTGCTGCATTGACATAGCTCTACTTCCTCGCACCATTCTTTTATATCCGGTTGACGGATATTTTTCCATAGAGTGGTAATGCTAATCTTGGCAGAGACTGAGAGCAAATATAGAAGCTTCAATGCGTGCCCGGAGATTTCCAAGCCATCGGGAAGCATGCCTAAGAACAACTCAAGAGCAGCATGAGGAAATATAAAAGAGTCGGAGAACTGGAGAGAGCTTGTTTCACATTCACAAATCCCCCAGTGCCACTAGATTTTAGAAGGTGAGGGGAACCCCGCCATCTTAAATGATAGGTTACTGCGGAGCTGGCTGCCAAGACATACGCTGGCAAGGTTCCTCGTCAATTATTATCTTATTTCTTTTTACTTCTGCTTCTGCTACAGATATCTGGCCTCAATCGTTACAATATCAAGCACCCCACTGTCTTTAATATATTTATCTTTACCACATCCTCTAAGGCAGGGAAGTGTGCTGATCCTCAGATTACAGAAGCAGAAAAGGACCAGAGAGGCCCAGGCTCACAAAAGGACTTAGACACTTATATTTCATTTAAGACAGACTTTGGACCTCTAAAGAAACAGTTCATAAAATCCCCATCTACCTCCTTAAGACACATTCACATGTGCATTATTTTTGGATACACAACTTTCACTGGTTTCCACGATTGTGACTTGCCAGCCACCATCTCAGTAGACTGACCCACCGCTTCCATCCATGTCCCATCCTGCTCCAGTCCCTGCTCAGGGAGATCCCACCAGAGAATCGCAGTCCTGGGTCCGGAGGCGGATGCTCAGATACCACCTAAACTTCTTACCCCCTGCTCCCAACTCTATTTATAAATTTATCCTACGATCCATTAGTGCAAAATGAGCGGGAATCAAGAACCAGCATCCAGTGTGAGCCTATGAGATAAATAAACAGGTTGAATTCAGTTGCCTGAGCATACGTATCCCACACAGACTCCTGCTCCCATAGGTCCAAGGCCATACTGCCAGCTCCAGGCAGGTATCTCAGGTACCACCATGTATCCCAAATGGCTTCGGGCACCTCTGCCTTGGCAGCTAAATCAAGTTCAGGAAATAGGAAAGCTTGAATGCTTAAGGGCATCAGGAGCCTGTGCAAGAGTTAAAAGGATTCCCAAGTGCTTTGAATCAATCCTTCCACCTTAGGGAGAAGAAGGAGATCTCCTACCACGTCCTCTGCTGGGGTAAGCAGGCAAATGGTGATAAATGCAGATTATATCCCTAAGAATAAGAGAAAAACAAGGCCAATATAGACATACAAGTGTAGCATGAAATTTTTTTTTATAGACTTTCAGGTACATATGGGTAAATGATGCTGCAGCTGAGCAATCCCCTTCTACCAGCATGTCTTTTTGCTTTTCCGAGGAAAGTGAGATGTAGACATGTCGGTTCTGACACCGTGGCCTCAGCTTTTATAAACAGAGCTGCAGTAGGAGTGGGCAGGAGCCCACCAAGCCTTTTAGGTTGCTATCTTCCTTTAAAGCCACTGTTAAACCACTGGCGCAGTGTGATTTGCGTTTGGCATGAAAGCAATTTGGTGTCACTCGAGTGTCCTCAGAAGAAACAGGTTCCCTTTACACCCGCTGAAAAATCTGGCCTTGCATGTGCAATCAGCACCTCAGCTGCTCTCGGCCCTCAGAGGGTCCTCGCCATCACTGGCAAGACTGTTGAGCTCCAGCAAAAATTCCTAACTTGTGTAATCACTTACACTTTGTCTATCTGAAAATTTCCCCCCTGCAGTTTTATTTGAATGTCACATTCCTTTCTCCCGCTCCTACAAAAAAAAAAAAAAAAAAAGTTCTTTAGGACTTTGACCCGCACACGGGTGGTGTTACCCTGGTAGCAGGAGGGTTATCTGTTGATATGGGCCAGCATCCAAGTGACTGACAGTGTAAAATAGTCCACATTTTTGGTGGCTAGCCCTGCAGAAGAAATGGGGGTGTACATTTATTAAGCTCTTGGTGGCTAGCGAGGACAGCTTTTTCCAGAGTGCTGCCTGCTAATATTAACAGCCAAGGGTGAGACTTGGTCTGCCTGAACCAGCCGCTTTTGAAAGGAGAAATGCCTTGCTTGGGAATAAACCTCACTGGTACTTCCACAACCCCTCAAAGGCTGGGCTTTCGATCCTCAGCGAGTACTACATCCTCACCTATAACCAAGTCAGTTTTCCACCACAAAACGTCACTGCTGAGTAATGCAGACAAGTGCAAAAAAGGTTTATTGCAGAAGTGACCTCTTCAGGCATTTACAGAGCCAGGGTCCTGTCGGATGAGCTTAAATTCAAATGAGGAAGACTCAGGCTGGACATGGGGAAGAGGGTCCCAAAGCAAGAGCAACCACTGCAGAGACTGCTTGCAGAGCCTGCACCACTGCGGGTTTTTAAGCAGAGAGATCCGTTTGAATTGATTTCTGCTGATTTTGTAGGATGAACTGTACAACCATGGGAGACCCTCTGAACCTTGTTATTCAACTGCACAATGATTGCAGAAAGAGGTGTACGAGCCCAATAAGAGAAGTTCTGCCCCGCCGCTTGTGCTCCGTCTACTCACAACAAGGAAATCGTTGGGGGAAAGGAACTAGTCTCAGTTTTCAGATGTGGGGCCAAAGCACCAGGAGAACAAATGATCCACAAATGGTTCTGTAGGGCACAGCCGGGGTGACGCTGCCCACTTTCTTGCAGACAGATCTTCTTGTCCAAGGTCTTTCCAGGGGGATCTTTCTAAGTGACGCATTCTGGGACCACCCCACCAACCGGCCAACAGCAGCCGTGTGTTAGCCACTACTGAGCTGGGCTAGCTGAGGTGATGATGTTGAGGTGAAAGGCTGTATATCCCATTACCAACCCCTAGAGTCATCTAGTCTTCTGTCTGCATTTTAACATGAGTGTGCTTGGACAAAACAGGACATTTTTTAAACGAGAACTGCCAGAACTCTGATGTTCAAATGTAAAGGGGGGGCTAGGGGAGGAAAAAAATTTAAAAAGCAAGTTCTGGATATTCAAATGCTTTATTTTTGGAGGCAAGAGAAAAATGTTGTTGGTTTTATTTTTTTCAAGTATCTATTTCTGTTTAAAAAAAAAAAAAAAGAAGAGGGGGATGGAACTGATGTTTTGTTTCTGCCAAAAAAATGTAATTCATTTCTCCTTCATTGTTTCCAGAGTCCTTTGCCATTTCGAGAGGTTCTCACACCCACACAGGAGTCTCTTATATAGCCAGGCAGCAGAGTCTTTCTCCGTGACCCTTCGGCCATTGTTGATTTATGAATTATTATTATTAATAGCATGCAGAAAAATTCCAAAACTTCAGGACTTTCCCTTCTTGCTCTTTCAGTACAAATACAAGAGTCTCCACGGAGCTTCCCTCATGTGTTGCGAGAAGTCCAAGAACTTTTCCATGCTTAATAAGGAGAGTGGATTTAGGGAGGAATGACAAAGTGTGTGCCTCTCGTTATCCCTGTTTGTTATTGATTTATAAGCTGCTGTTCCCATGTGCAGAGCTCTTGAACGAGGATCAGATCAAAAGACCAGTGATGTGATCACCTATCATCCTGAGGTGATCAAGCAGTCTAGACTTAAATCCACTTCTGGATAACAAACAGTCGCAAGTCCAAGACTGAGCAGATCTTGAATTTCAGATAGCCCAAACAGAGGCATCCTGCTTTATTAAATTCATACCAGACCCAAGTTTGGATCACCTCTCTTAGCTTGCTCCAAATAAGTAGTTCTCTTGAAAGATAAACAGTCTGAACTTTCAGAAGAGTGTCCTCAAGCTGGCGTTTTAGGAGGATGAGCATTGTCAGCCAGATAAACATCTCTTGATGAAACTAACAGGTGTCCTGAGCAACCATGAAAAATCTGGATGGAAAAACACAGAGAAATTGTTAGCAGATCTTAGAGTGCTAGACGTGATGGCCACGTAGATCGTCTTGTTTAAATTAGCAGTTGGGGAAGGGAGTGTCCGTAAAGAGAAAGCATGCTCTTGGATAAATAAGGAATAGCTCATATCATCCACAAGTATGAAGTGCAATGAGGTGAAAGAAGAGACAATATGCAAAACTGGTATTTTCCTTGGATATGGTAGTAACCAGGTAGAAGTGGCATCGTACGGACACAAGGGTAGAATGAGCCATATGTTAAGATGAGAAGTATGGGAGGAAACATGAAAGGGAGAGAAACTGGGGAGTCAGGAGATAACAAGACCAGTTTGGATCACCAGGGTGGGTGAATTTATCTGTGGGGTCATCTCTACACATATCCACCTATGTATATGTATATATAAATCTATGTTTACATTAATGGCAATGTCTCTTAAAAAAAGACAGTCTGGAATTTCATTCCAGAGAGCCAACAGAAGATATCAGATGGGAGAGTCATTGTGAAAGAAAGCACAGAAATGAGTGAATCAAAAGGACGAGAAGTGGGAAAACGGGTCAGATGACTTGGCTGCAGCTGAGACAACAAGGAGCAGGGTGATATGAAGAAGCCGGGCTGCACATCAGACAGCACAATGCTGTCAAGGTGAATTTTACTTATTGTGTTCAGGGCATACTGTCGGCGTCTGAACTTAGAGTAACAAGGGAGGTATCAAAGCCACTGGAGACCAAGGTTTTGTTTCATGGCAAAGTACAGTCTCTCCCAAGAAGGAATGTTTAATGTGAGAGCCATTCACCGCTCTATCTTTTGTGTAGAGGAACTGAAATTTTTCCTGCATCCGCTTGGGTACCGAAGAACACAATGAGATGTCTCAGGTCCCCCTATCAGGACCATCTATGGTTCTCCACCTTCAGCGATGCTCTGCTCTTTATGGCTTTCTACGGAAAGTGATGCATTGGGGGGAGAAGACAAGTGAATGCGTACTTTCTGCCAGAGGATGAGGGAGGGGGGATGTATGGAAGACATGTTTCGTGCTGCAGTCAAGCATACCACCTCCAGTGCTGACGGAGAAGAGAAATCCCAGTCCTCTCTCTGGCCCTGCACCCTGGCTTTCTCCCTTTGTAGGCCTCCCCAACACTGATAACAATGCCTGGAATTATCTCCCCATTTTCTTTTTTGTGCAAGATCTATCTCCTCTTCCAAAATCTTCCTCAAAGCCAAATCCTTTCGACATCCAACATCGATCCCACTTTTCTCAGCCAAAGAAGAAGTCAGGGGATGGGTGGTGGGTGAATGCTGGGTAGCAGAGGATAGGAAAGTTATAGGTTGTACTGGCTGTCACCCAGACTAATACTGGCTTAATCCAGCCAAACAGAAAAAAGTTCACAGGCTGAAAGAAGGATGTTCAAATAAAGCCAAACAGAGCTGGAGTGGGAGACACAATTGCCTTGGCTCTCCCTGGCTCTGCCAAAACCTTTGAGGGATAAGTCCCCTTTTCTGTGGAGCAGTGTCCTCTTCTCCAAAGTGGAAATAATGTTCATCTTCAGCAGAGGCAGGACAAGCACTTAGGAATCAAAGTCCCGTTGCAAACCAAGGGGGTGGGTTGCTAACTAAATCCATTTCTGAACTAGTGTTTTTGTGCTGTTGCTGCTGTACAGTGAGGGAACGGGGAGAGAAGCTGATGGTTCTGTGCTCATTTTTACACAGAAGTGGGGGAAGTGAAGCCGGGGAAGGGGAGAAGGACCTAGATAGTTTGTCTTGAAGAGCAACGCTTCTGCCTCCTCTGTGCCTGCACTATGGAATATCAATGACAGGAAAAATAGGTACAAAAGATCTTCCCGTATCTGTCCCTTGGCTCTTTGGGCTGGGAAGAAGCATGATGGATTACGTGAGCATTTTCTAGAAGTTCCCCCCTCTAACTTTTCCTCCTTCTTCCACCGCTTGACCTCTTAAACGCATCAAGCACACAGCCATCCACCCAAGACGTGTCCCAGCAGTGACTCCACAGCCCAGCTCTGCTGAGCAGCCCTGCAACCCGCTGCAGAGCAAAGGCCTCCTGAAGGCCATTGAAAGAACACAGCTTTCTTCCCTCAAAGCCAGTGTCTCCCTCCTGGCAGCCAGGATGAGCAGCTCTGGGATTTTATTATCCATCAGTCACTATCCTTTCTCAGAGCAGGTGTGATGAGGCATATTTGGGATATTGCTGCTCAGCAGCATTTGAAATGTCATCAGGAAGAGCAAATATATCTAGTAGGGTTTCTCCACAACCTCATTTCCGAAAGATAGTGAAGGGCTCACAGATTGCAGACCTCATGATTGCAATTCCAGACTTACTAATACAGGCACTGCACCTTGGAGTAGCTGGGAAGTGTCCTTTTATGTGTGGCTTTTTTCCTTTCCCCTCTCATGCCTTTGGTCCTGATATGCCCTGTGCATCACAATGATGAACTGAGGAAGGAGAAACCTTACTTGAAGAAGCAAAATTGCAATAATTGCAATAATAATTGTCTGGAGGTCAACAACATCATTTTTCCCAGACATGCAGATTGAGATTTGACATTAGATAGAAAATGCAGAGTGCCTTCACCGGGATGTGTTCCCATTCCAACACCACTCCCCCAACACCAGGGTCTGACATTTCTGTTTCCCTTGATTGCCCTGAATCAGGAAAAAAGTTTGTTCCATGTCTTCTGCAGGACCAAAATTTTGGCAACCCCCTTGGCAACACCTGTACCAGATGGTCATCTCCGCAGAAAATGTGTCTCTCTGCTTGACTTTAATTCCCACCCCTGGGTTTGACGGTGTGGAACAGTTTACCCTACACACCTGTGCTTGCTGATTTGATGTTATTGCTGCTTACTGAGGGGTTTTTGCATTTTTCTTTGCAATATATGGTCCAGATTATTTTTAGTCTACTTCCTCTTGAAAATCACCTCTTCTCTCTTCCCCTGATTCACACAGCGCTTGTCAATTTGGAGGACAATTAGGCAAAACCATCCAAGTTCATTTTCCACATAGATAATCCAAGGCCCATGAAATCTCAGTGAAGAGGCTCTTACTCAGGATTGCACATGCCTTAGTCTACGTTAGCTTTATTCATTTTGGTGCTTGATGAAAGATTCCGCAATCCAGTCTTCATTTGCACCTTCAGTTAAACTGAATTCCTTTCCTCTTGTGGTTTTTTGTGCATACAAAACCTCATTGTATTTAGTGGCTTGAGATCAGCAACTATTCACATTTCCCCGTGTGGCATTGCTATTTCCTATAGTCAGCACCATTACCTTACCTCTGTCGTGTGTTCCTGAAGTCATGTAAACATCCTCCTTTAAATGATTTAGCCTATGGAAAAGACCCCTGACTAGGTGTAGCCTTTTTCTGTTTCTAAGTTTCTCACTGGTGCTTACTACCTTCTGGAAATCTAAGACCAAAAATATGCAAAACTGAGTCCCCATGGCGACTCTTGATGGGAGTAGCTCACCTCTTCTCACCATGAGCTGGAGACAGGTCACCAAGCCTGGCTTTGTGCAAAAGGTGCTGTAGAAAATAAACTTGTATTCAGGCTAACAAAAGAATTGGGGTAGAATGAGAATGCACTGAAAAAACAGTAACGAATTTCAGAAAAAATATTCTGGAATTCACATGTTAATTTTGAATAGTGGGGAGAAAAAAATATTTTAATGGGTTTTTTTAAACTGCAAAATTCCAAGCAGGCCTTCAGCTAGCAAAACAGAAAGATAGCTTTCAATAATTGTATGAGCCTTTTCAAATTTTTAATATTATTTGAACTGTTAATTCAATTTTATTTTAAATGAAACAAATTCCATCCAGTTCTAATAAATGCTTTGTTTTCAAAAGAGACATCATTTATTGCTTGTCTGGCGATCTTATCTAGCACAAATATCTCAGTGCTACACAAACATAGCAAAGCCGGTGTCCTTACCCTGGAGGTCTCAACAGACCTTGGGTCTTTGAGTCCTATTTCACTGACTTTCATAGACTCTTGCCATAGATAACTTGATGAAAGCTGGATAGCTTTATTTTTTGTAAGTGAGGAGGTTGTGGAACTCAAAGAGATCAAGGTGGTATTAGGGTTGATAACACAGAATAACGGGATGAAACTGAGCTAAGGAAAATGTGATTATGAAGGCAAGCGTTTCATAACCAAGTACTGCCAGCTTGTAGGACAGTGTTTTCAGAGGTAGGTGAGCTATTCAAGGCTGGCTTGGGCAAGGCAGCCAACACTTACTTTGGAGTCATCTGGAGCTGGAGGCATTGATTTGATGACATTGAAAGTTGCTGGGATTTATCTGCTTAGGGTAGATTTTTCTGATCTCTTCATTTAATGGAAGGAAACCGGAACTGAGCTGAGGTCCCCCTGTGAGGAGCACCCCAAGGATCATCATGGTGCTTTGCTTTTCCTGGACATACTGAAAAAGAAAGTGTCATTGAATTGCACGGGCAACGTCACAGTTTTTTGTCAACCTGGGCAGATGGCTTAGGATGTTTTCTGAACTAAAGAGGTGACGGCATGACAAGCGCAGTGATCAGACAGCATTCATGGGCTTTTATCAGTTTTATAGAGCAACCTGAGGGTCTCACCATGAGATTTACAGACTAATAACCTCCTCTTTATGTTGTGCTCTAGTTATGAACTGTATTCTTTCACTCTTTGTATGCCAACACTGGCGTACAGTCACTTCTCTTCTGAGTCATTTCTCCTGCTTCTGATTCTTCCTGACTTCTAATTTTATTGCTCTGCAGTTCTTTTGTTCCAGCATCCTCTGCTCTCCCTAGGGTTCCCTATGGGCACAACCAATTCCTCGCCCTGGTCAGTTTTTATTTGATGGCCTCATTGGGGGAGTCTTCCAGACTGAAGACAGATTGCCAGGGAATGGCTTTTCCATTTTTCCCTTGTCATGGTGTATTTCCACTGAATGGCCAAGACCCCCTGTAGGCATCTGTTCCCAAGGGTATTCTTTTCCCACGTGATGGTCTGCCAGCTCTCCAACTTTGGAGAGTTAGCAGTGAGATCAAATCTGAACTGGATGCTCTTCCTCACGTATATCTGATGCTCTTGCAATTAGTGAGTGGTGGGGATGCTCCTCCCAACCCTGTTGCCATCTTTCCTTGGTGTCATCAAGCTGCCCGGGCAGGCGACCGTCCTCATCTTCATTTCCTGATGTGACTTTGTGACTGGGTATTTGGATTTCATGAGTGCTTCTTTGGGGTTTCAGGCCTTGCATGAGCAGTTGGCTTTTGCCAGATTCTCTCTATGTGTTTTCTGCTTCTCAGCAAAGGTACCAGGCTCTTTGCTGAGCTGCAGTTGTGCCATCTACCCCTTCAAGCTGATGGAAACTGGGGACGTCACAGTCTTTGACCCGTGGCTCATAGCACCGTGGGCAGGGCTGCCTTTGATAGGAGCAGGCAAGGGAATGGCACAGATCTGCATGATCTGACTATCAGTGTCTCGCTCCTGTGACCTTCCCCTCCACCACCCCACCTTGGGGACCAGAGAGCACCTTGGCACCCATCTCCTCTGGCTGTCCTCCTCCTCTCCCTCTGTCCCCCTTTCCCCCTTCTCCCACCCCACCAGCTGTGCAGCCCCTCGGCGCGAGCAGCCGGCAGCTGGGCTGCCTCCCCGCATCCCCCCAGCACAGCTGCAACCACCGAGTGCATGCCAGAGAGCTGGCTGGCGTCCCCTCCGCGTCCCTCCCTCCCACCCTCCCTGCCTGCCCTCCCCGTTCCCTCGCCAGCCTGGCCGCCAGCCTCTCTCCCTGGGCCACCCCAAAAACTGTGGTGGCCAAAGCCAAGCCTTGGAGGTGCCTCTTTATCCTGAGTCTTTGTGGCCACGAAGCAGCATTCCGCCGCCTCTCCTGTCCCATCCTGCTCGCAGCCAAGTGGGATGATGATGACACAGTGGGGCTCGGGTAGGTTTTTTGCTCTGTCTTGTCCCGCAGCCAACCTCTTTGACCTCTGGATGAACCCAATAAAAGAGAGTGTCTTTGGAGCGCGCCTTTGCTGGTTTTACATCTGCGACCAGTTGCAATTTAAATTCCCCTTCTGTTTAGGAGAGGAAATGAGAGAGGAGCAAGGAAGAGTGATAGTTAAAATTAAAAAAAAAAAAAAAAGAAAGAAAGAAAAAGAAAAAAAGAGCTGGATGGGAAGAAAGCAAAAACAAAGATAACTGAGGCAAATCTTGTGGTTGGAAAGAACTCAGCAAAAAGTGGAATAAGTCAAAGTTTCATAATATATTAATATATTTCTTCTAAGAAAATAGTGGAAAAAAGTAACAGGGCCTTATCTTGAGTCCATTGCTACTTCACACGTAACCTCACAGGGTCACTGTCAGGGTGGGAATGTGCTGAACATCTCACTGACACTAGCTGATAACTTGTCAAAAGCCCCAGTTTGACAGGTAATCAAAGCTTAACCCAAAGGGCAGACCTGAACCCCAGTCGCGTGTCCAACGGTCATTGTAAACATTGATACATCGCCACTGGCTGAGCTGGTGAAGACCGAACTCATGAGTCTCGTTGCTTAAAGCCTCTCCTGCCTCCAACAAACAGCCAAGTCCCTTACCCGAAATAGTAGCACCATCATACCCGCACCATCATACCAGCACCATCATAACCCCTAGACGGGGACTGACTGGAGAGGGATGGAGAGGCAAATGGCGTAAGCTTGCCCTGAGATGGGACAATTTTGGCTCACTCATCATAAAATTATTAAAGGATCAACAGCTTCTTCACAGAGCTACCGGGAAATGTTGCTCGGCACCAATTTACTTGAATCTTGTTTTTGTTCATATTCACTAAACCCTGGAAAAACTCCACTGAATGCAGTGGGCAGTCAATGAGATCAGGGCCAGATGTGCAGTGATTCAATCATTGCTACCTGTATTTTCCAAATAAATCCTCTTATTTGGTTGTTATGGTTGTACATGTAATCAGGCAAGAGGCTCCTAACCTTTGAAACTGTTTTTCAGGGTGTTTTTTAATTCCAACACCGCTGCAGCCACTCAGACACTTAATCTGTTATATCTTAAGCTCTGTGGGGAGAAGACTGTCCATCATTACCTATTTGTTTCAGTCTAACATATTAAAAACTCATTTTCAGCTAGAAAATCTTGGTGTTACCCTAAATTATGTAGTAACAGAATAAGGACCTGTATAATAACAGCACCTTAAGGCAGGCAACAGAGCTCCAAATGTCCATTCATTGGGAAATTCCAACTTTTTTTTAAAAAGTCTTTGTTCCCAAATAAAAAAATTAGTACTTCATTTTCCACTCTGAAAATATTTCTCTGGGGGGAAAAAAAAATCAAAACACTTTCATTTGACTTTTGGTTTTCTTTGGGTTGCTTTCATTTCAGAATTTTGGTCAATAAACAAAATGGACACCCCCTGGGGTGGGAAGTCTAATGCCTCTGAGATCTCCAACGAGAAAACCTCAGGCTCCTCATCTGGAAATGGAGATGCTCAGTGCTATAGGGAGCCCAGTGCTCTCAAGAGGCTCCAGGATCTCAGCAGCATGTTCTGCACGCTGGAAATCTCAGGTTCTGGAGCCTCAGGGCAGTCTAAATAGCCCCATGCAGCCTCTCAAGGTTTTGGAGGTTCTGCCATCTGACCAGCCATAATGTGAACTGCTAGGAAATCAGGTGGAAAACCTTCTCCCAGTGTTTCAACAGCAGCTTGTCCAAATGTTCATCACTTTGAAATACTTGCAGGGCAGAAAAAATGGGTGTTCTTTAGTTAAACTATTTCACCTGAAAATCCCCAAATAGATACAGCAAACAAAATTTATCAAGCCTCTTTTTTTCTTTCCTTTTTCTTTGCTTTTTCTTTGCTTTTTCTTTTTTTTTTTTTTCTTGAGGGAAGTCTAAGCAGAGAGAGAAGCAAGGCAGTTTTCACAAGATTGAGGCATGCCCAGGACACGGCAGAGACCAACAGGAAGGAGTCACCAGATTCCAGCCCCCATTTTAAAAAGAGCAAAGCAGCAGCAGGAAGGAAAGAAAGAAAGAATGGGGAGAAAAAGCAGTAGCATTCTCTTTTCCATTCTCTCTTCCTATCAAAAGTGCAAATGGTTTCTGTCTCCATTGAAGGGCTTTGCTGACTATTAGCTCAGCTGCAGAGCATTCAAGTGGAAAGCTGCAGAGCTGAGAATTGCCAGCAGCTTCTCCCAACCCCATTAACTTGTTACTCACACAGTCTGTCAGAAAAGTGGCTGGAAGGAGGTTTTGTTTCCATTCTGAAAGATCATACAGAACAATTGTTTGCCACAGCTGAAATGCAGCTACCTCTGGAGAGGCATATGGTAGCAATTTCCCATCAGGTGCAGGTGCATTGTCAGTCTGGGAAAGTAAGGTGGAATAATTGCTCCAGCTGATGCATGAGAGAGTTTAGAAAAGATGGAATTTGGACATTAAACAGGTTTCTTCACACCAGTTGTATACAGAAGTGTTTTGTCTTCCCCTACAGAGCTACTTTCTGTAGTAGCCTACCCTCCCGTGGCACCCAAGGGCAACAACTTGGCCGTTTGCAGAAATGCCACTGGGACTGACTTCAACACTCCTACATGGATCTCCTGGTGGCAAACTTGGATGTGCTCCATGCTTTGAGCATCTCTGGGATACAGTTGCCTCCACTCCAGAGGGGCCTGTATCTCCAGCTGTCCTGTTTTTCTACATGGCAGACGTCACTGATCATCTAGGAAAATCATCCTGTCCTGGGGTCACTGAAGCCTCAGAATAGAGTGTAAATGCTTTGTCTGAGCCCTGCCTGACAGGCAAAACAGTGAAGTAGGACAACGGTAGATTTCTTTAACTAAAGAAGCTAAGGAACAATGAAGCAGTGGGGGAACATGAGGAGGAGGACACCATAATGAGGATAAACCACAACTCACTAGAATAAAAGATGGAGAATTAAGATTAGGAACTAGATTTAAAAAAGCAAAGACTGCTGGTTTTGCTTGGCTCCGTGTTCGCTCTGTGGAAAGCACATTTATCAGGACAGCTAGATGCAGATCTAGTGATTTTCCCAAGGTGAGATATGTTCGCGTCCTGGTTAAGAAATATGTACTTTCCATTGAGACTGGTCTTACTTCTGCCCTTATCCAGTGGCCACTGTAGCCCTTTCTGAATTTGTTCTATCCTGCTTATATCCAAATTTGGAGCAGGAGAACTGTTGCTTCAGAGCAAAAAGACCCCTCACCTGTTGTTTCTTATCCTCTACCAGCTAATGCCAAACATTTCCGAAGAAGGGGAGGAAAATCATGCTGCACATCTGATCTTTACTCTGCTACAACTCTGCCTTAGATGGAGGGGCTGGGATACAACAAGACTATCCCATAATCCAGAGGCTAAAAGTTATTCAGTCTATCTATCTGCATATTTATAAGGCCCTTGGTATAAATACACAAGAAAAGTTGGATGACCTTAAGCCCAGGAGTAATGGAAATAGAATGAAATCTAATAGTACGAAGTCAAGCACTTAGAGACTGATAACAAGAATAGCTGCTTTAAGCTGGGGGCTCATCCACTGGAAACAACAAAGTTGCAGGAGAAGGATGTGGATGCATGTGTTCATCACAGCACTATTAGGCACCGTTGGTGTGATGCAGTTATGGAAAAGCAGAATCCAATAGCTGTACGCAGCACAAAAGCTATTTACAGTGAAGGGTAGTGAAGTGTTAATAGCATGGGAGAAGATGTCCTTTGGCATACCATAGACTGCTCTTGTGCTACATGTCCAAAAAAGGTGAATTTGAACTGGAGCAGACATAGTAAAGGGCTCCTGCGGTGATCAGGTGGACAGAAAGCCAATCAAATGTGAGGAGTCTAGGAGAGCTTGGTATGTTTAGCCTAGCACAAAGATGCATTGCTCTCTATAAATACATTGGGGAGGTAAAAACCACGGAGAGAGAAGAGCTATTTAAGTTAAAGGACAGTGCTGGAACAAGAACAAATGGGTATAAACAAGCTGGGAATACATTTAGTCTGGAAATTAATATAAGGTTTCTAAAACTCTCATCATCTTGGATATCTATTCTCACTGCGTCCTCCTCCCTGGCTTTGACCACTATGAAATTCCTCTGCTGTTGCTACAAGGTCATTCCCCTCGCCTGTCTCTGTGCATCTTTCCCCTGGTATTTCTTTTTCTGTTGCATCAGTTATGTTGCTCAATTTATTTGTTCATAGTCTCAAAGCCCTTCCTCCTAACCCTCCTGTCACCTCCAGCGTAGCACCGGGGTCAAATCCCGTCTCTGCTTTTTCCCCAGCTTTTGAGCTGCATCATCACCACTTGTTAAATTTTCAACATGCCTTGGAGGCACGCTTCCCAATCACCTGGAAAGAGAGGGAAAAGGCCACAAATTGTGGCTTAAGATGTTCAGCCTCGACATAAAGAAAAAGCTTTTTTTCACTTGGGGGGATAGAACAGCACTGGGACAGGTTGCTCAGAAAGGTGAGAAAGGTGGTGGCATCTCCATCCTCAGGGGTTTCCAAGACTTGGCTAAACAAACTCAGCCAACCTGATGTAGTGTTGGCAAACACGCTGCTTCAAGCATAGGCTGGACTCGATTATCTCCAGACCCCTTCCAACCGATATTTCAATGCTGCTATGAAATCAAAGGGATCTGGTTGAGTTCTGCCCATGGGCCAATTCTGTTCATGTCGTCACCAGCCCAAGGAAAGTAATTGTGTTGTAACTGGACTTTCTGAGTCAGTTATAGCATAACCAGGGGGTTGGTTGTGAAATGGCGGTGTCATCTCTGGGCTTGTCCTGTGATTGAGCAAAAATCATGCAGATTTCAGCTTCTTGGCCATCGACACAACGTGTTATAAAAAGTGCTGAATTTCAGCCTGGCCTGGAGACATTGGTGGGACTCGTCTCAGAGAGCCTTAGGCATCTTAAGAGTTATGATGCCCAAGATAAGCCATTAACAGGGGAACAGAATGATCTTACAGAAAAGAAGGAAAGGAGAAACCAGAAACCAGAAGAAGGCGGACGGAGAAATACTCACCAAAAGAGTCGCATAAAAAAAAACTCTTTCAAGGTTAGGCTGACAGAGATCACAGAGGTCTCTTAGACTGAGGGTCTGGAGGTGGATCAGTAGTGTCTCTACTAAACTAAACAGGCTGGGATGTAGATTCAAGCACCAGTCTTGGTCATGCAGACGGTTTAGTTGTCAGGACGTTTCCTGGCATGGTTTTGGCCCTTGCCAGAGACACTATCCCAGACAATGCCCGGGAGATGTGCCAAGGACCTTTCCCACCAGGCAGCCTGAGGGAATGGAAAGCATTTTGACATGACCACAGGGGCTGGGTTGTGCCATTTTCCCTCAGGGTCACAGAACGGTCCCTGGACTATATAGCAGACGAGATGTAGCCTTTAACGTGGTGCCCATTGATGCCAGTTATGTTCCCTTAATCCATAACTCAGGTAAGGCTCATTTATATAGTCAAATAATACCTTTTCTATTAATGTCTTGAGCTGAGCTTTTTATGTTTTAGTTTTCTACCATAACATTTTTTTTTTTAACTGGGAAATTCAGAGCCTACTGAAAGCAGAGGATTTACAGCCCCAGACACTGAACATCTGAAGTCCAGAGATGTCAGAGCAGGAGCACAATGGAGTACCTTTTCTATTGCTGTTCTTGTGTTTCTGGTCTTCCCTGCAAGAACTGTTCCAGGTCATAGGGGGATACTTCTTGCCCTTATTTAACAGCAGTGCCTGAGACTCCCATTGAAATCTGAGTGCATGTTGCCAGGCACATGCAGAATGACAGAAAAGACTCCCACTTAATGGCTTCCAATTCATATGGGGAAGGGGAGAAAGCAACAGCCGACTCATTGCCATTTAGTGCCAGTCAGACTGGTTCCCTGCTCTCCTGACAGAGGATTTACAGTCTAAGGCCCCTCTCCATTGCACAAATTGATGTCTAATTCATCGATGCACCAGTACGTTAGACCTGCAGTTCATTGATGCTCAACAAAGACTTTGACAGTTAAAAAAGAAGCAGCCTGTGTGGAACTCTATGGACAATAGATCGATGGGTGCAGTGCTCCATCTCATTCCGTATCCATATCACCACATATGGACTTCTTGCTTTTCCCAGTCCTAGTGATCAAAGGATCTGCTCCTAGCAAAATGGCTCATTCTCCTGACCTTGAGGTCACCTTCTAGAATTGAACTCATTAGCATTAGGCAATAAGATGTGTCAAGCCCTTAGCAGTATTTAACCCTCCAGACTTTCTGCAGATAGCCTTCATTTTACAGGTGGAAATGGGAGATGAGTTGATCTCCCTCATGAAGCTCCCAGTAGCTGCTCATTTTCTGGAAGTGATCCCTCTCCCCCTCTCCCTTTCCAGCTCCGGCTTTCGGCACAAGGCATCAGCACACATGGTTTGGGTGTGGGGCTGGTGGGGCTGTGCTTCCACTAAACACCACCCGGGCAGCTTGCTAAGTCACCAACTAAATGGTCTGCATTGCCGAGCTGCCTTCCAAAGCCGGCAGTTAATCACTCGCAGCAAGCATATGACTGAGCTGGCTAGAGAGAAAAAACAGAGAAAGAGACACAGTAAGAAGGACAGGAGAGGGAGTAAGAAAGAGAAGACACAGAAAATAGGAAAAGAAGAAAGAAAGAGAGAGACTATGCCCAGAGTCCACCCTGCGATGTCCATCGACTCCGGCCTTATCTCCCCTGCTCAAAACAGAGCAGCAGAGTTCAACCAACGTGATAAATGTCAGTGGGAGCTGTTGTCCTCAACATCAGTGCTATAATTAACTGGGGAAATATGAGTTTCACAGGCTCTCAGACATGATCTTAGCTTGCTGTGAAAATGAACCAATGATGATGTGCCTATTTGCATCCACCTTCCCTTTTGCCCCCCCACCCCCACCCC